>CM067372.1:141095315-141637611 GCA_034401795.1 Chaetoderma sp. LZ-2023a
CGCATGACACGTGTGTTGGTAATTCAGTCGGTGTGCGACAGTCGTCATGTCCTGGCACGGGTTTACTTGAGAATGCTGGGCTTGATGGTTTCTTTGGAACCAGTCATTCCACAGGCCGCCTTGCGCAGGCGTCCGATCCAGTTGTTTCTCATGACACAGTGGACCCAGAGTTCAGGTTCGCTGGACTCGAACGTGTCGGTGTTGGCGCCTCTGATTCACCACCTGCAATGGTGGTTGAATACAGAGAATCTCTTGCTGGGGGTTTTGCTAACCCCTCCCCACCCTCAGGTGACTGTGTATACAGATGCATCGATGGAGGGGTGGGGAGCTTGTCTGGAAGAGTCCACAGTATCAGGGCTTTGGGATCTGGATCAGTCCAAGGAACATATCAATCTACTAGAGCTAAGAGCAGTAGTCCTGGGCCTGGAACATTTCTTACAGAAAGTTCAGGGCAAGATTGTTCTAATTCGTTCAGACAACTCAACAGTAGTGACTTACATAAACCGCCAGGGCGGAACGAAGTCGCCCAGTCTCTGTATGATGACATGGAGACTGCTTTGTTGGTGCCTGGATCATGGGATCACCTTGAAAGCAGTTCATATTCCGGGGAGGTTAAATCTGCTAGCAGACTCATTGAGCCGAAGGATGAGTGTTTTACCCACGGAATGGCAACTAAATCAATGTGTGGCGGATCGTCTGTTCGACCATTGGGGGAAACCCAACATAGATTTGTTCGCGATGAAGAAGAATGCGAAGATGACGACGTACGTCTCTCCGATTCCAGACCCAAGCGCTTTCGCAACAGATGCGTTAGCTATCAGCTGGGAGGGAATGTATGCATACGCATTCCCCCCAGCAATCCTGATTCCAAAGGTGCTTCAGAAAATCAGGCAGCAGGAGTGCCAAGTGCTTCTGATCGCCCCGGATTGGCCAAGCCGATCGTGGTATACGGATCTGCTGGACCTTCTGGTCTGCAATCCGGTTCCGCTGCCTCTGATGGACAACCTTATCTTCCAGGGCAAGGCCCTTCACGACAATCCGTCAATGTTCCGATTGACTGCGTGGATGTTGTCAAGGAATCTAGAATTAAGGAGGGCTTTTCTGAGCAAGCGGCCATGTTTATGGCCAAAGCCAGGAGGGGGTCAACCTCCAGAGCATATAATTATAAAATCAACAGATTTGCAGAATGGTGCTCAAAAAGATGTATTGATCCAATGGAATCATCTATTCAGGTAGTGGCTGATTTCCTCTGTCACCTATATGATGCCTATAGCCTCAAGCCTAACTCTATTGCTGGTTATAAGTCAGCTTTAATGACTGTTATTCCTTGCTTGGCTAATAGGGGGAGTGATGAAGTAAGTACATTAAATGTATTAATTAAAGGCATGGGCAATCTAAGACCAAGGAATCCTCCACTGATTCCGTCTTGGAGTTTATCACTGGTGCTCCAGGTACTAGGTGATAAGCCTTTTGAACCACTTAGTTCCATTTCTATGAAAATGTTAACTCTTAAAACTGTATTTTTAATTGCTGCGGCCTCGGCAAGGCGTAGGAGTGAAATTCACGCCTTATCAGCCGAGGTTGACCGTTTTGTGGTTACAGGGGAAGGCCTTAAGCTTCTACCTAGGATTAATTTCTTGTCTAAAAATCAGTCATTGAAATATCCAGGTCAACCTATTTTTTTGCCATCTTTAACTAGATATGATCCTAATTCTAAAGTGTGGTGCCCCGTACGGGCGCTGCTCCGGTACAAACAGCGTACTTCGGAGTGGCGTACCGACCAGTCAGCGTTATGGTTGTCATATATTGAACCCCATGGTAGGGCGTCTAAGGACACCATTTCTAGGTGGATTGTGGAATGTATTCAATTTTGTCACAAATCCGCCACCGGGCGACAGGTTGACGTGGCCAAGGCTCACAGTGTCCGCGGTGTCGTGACATCCACTGCCCTTTTTAATGGGGTTCCTGTGGATGATATTATGTCAGTGGCTCAGTGGCACTGTGAGTCTAGTTTTACAGACCATTACCTCCGTGACACCTCTAACCCTCTCGCCTTGTCGATTTTGAAACAATAACCGCTTTATGTTTGTGAAGAGTGCCTCCGCATTGCTTATATACTTCGCCATTCAGCGACGGTGACAACCACTTGTCGGGACTGTATCATCCTTCTCTACTGGATTCATGATGACAGCTTCCTAGTACAACAAGGTCAGTCTTGTTCATGTGTTGTTCATTGTTTGTATTGTCACGTTACCCAGTGTTATTAATATGGTGATGGTTTATGTGGGTTGTGGTTCTTTAGAGAGAGTATACGAAAATGGAGCCTTTTCGTCTTTGTCCTATAGTACTTAGCACTAGTACGAAGAGAGCGTGTAGGACATTGAGGTCATTTAATCTTCCTCCCAAGGGAGGGGGGGGAGCGCATATGACAAATCGGTCATCTCTCAGGCATCGGTTGTGTTATCCGATGGTTTATCAAATCCTGACTGTGTTTTCACACAGTTTCAGACGTCATAAGTGCCTTAAACGCTTGAAAGCGTATAGGGAAGAGCTGGTCTTTTGACCTCGCCTCCCTCCCGCCAGATTCACTTTCGAATTCTGGCAATATCAAAAGTATTAGGGAGGTAAGTATACTCTTGATGTGAAATAAACGAAATCTAGGATTTCTTTTTTCACGAGAGAGTTGATACTTACCTCCCTAGATACTGACCCGGCCTCTCCGCCCCACAGAGGCTCGGTCTTCAGGCTCTTGGTAGTTGCATGTGTTAGCCAATAAATGAGCCAGAGGAAGTAGTAGTCGGCGCATGCGCGGTGGTGGGGCGAGCATCCGCCGGACTACCTCTGACTCCCTGCCCAGTAGGGGCACCTAACTGTTTTTAATCTGAGTGTTTTATTGAGTGAAAGCCGATATTTAGCAATATCAAAAGTATTAGGGAGGTAAGTATCAACTCTCTCGTGAAAAAAGAAATCCTAGATTTCGTTTATTCTTTATTATACAAGTTTACTGCTAAGTTTCTCAATTTCTGAAAGTCTAAGGACAATGTCCGACCGTGGAATGTCTCTAGAGGATGGCCTGGGACAAAGTTATCAGGTGATTTCAACTACATACTTGTCTAGTTTAGCGTTTTAATCCCGTTGTAATGTGTTTCTGGGATTCGCGATTAGACATGTCAAGCGCCTAAAAAACTGGTTTATTTCTATCTGGCGCTATGAAATACTAATCTCTCTTTGTGTTTGTGTTCACAGGTATCTATCTATGATTGAACAAGGAATAACACATCTTCAGAGGTTTTTTTTTTTTTCTCATTGTCTTCGTCTTATGACCTGTTTTCAGAAACCTGGTTGTTCTGCTTGTGGCAGGTTTCTCAAACCTAGATTCGCCCCTCGCCTGTGTTTCCAATGTAGTCCATGTGGCTCATTGTTAAATTGTGACATGTAAACAGGGGGGGGGGGGGGGGGGTGTGGCGAATTAATGACAGTTCTTGTCATTACAGGCCAAGTAGAAGGTGTTAGAGGAGGAGAGATGCTCAAAGATGGAGCGATAAGGGTAAGAGGAAGGCTTCATCCACCATGGATATGGAAGCCTTCCGTCTTGAGATGATGGGAGAGATGAAGAAGACGATAAAAGATTTTGTCCCAGAGTTGCTTCGTGGCATGCTTCCTGGGCCAGATCCTTTATTGTCTTCTTCTACTGCTCCAGAGAAGATAATCCTTGCCTCTGAATCATTTCTCTGTAGGGACTTACCAGTTTTCATCCACGATTCAAAGGTGGCCCCGTTAGAGGGGGCAGTCCACTATGAGGACACTGGCAGCAGGCTTGCCGAGCCGGTTGTTCGTGGACAGGTGTCACTGAAGCTTGGTTCCCGCTTATCGGGTTCCCAGGATTATCCGCACCCTACACGTACCACTACCTCTTATGGTACCTTTCCTGGCCAGTCCAGGTTAGCATTCTTCGCTGACCTGGAGTCTAATCTTTCTGGCCAGGAAGAAGAGGATTATCTGCTGGGTTCTAACGCTGTGGCCATGGAAATTGACGTACATGCACCCCTCATGGGGAACACGGGCAACATTTTCCATGGGTCTCTAGCATTCACGGCGCAGAAGGTAGCCCGGGCTGGATCTTATGACCAGCATTACCGCATACCTCGGCTTGCCGATGGTATCGCAGGTTCTGGCCAGGGCCGTGGTGTGGCGAGTTCATTCCCCACGCAATGCCATGGCGCCTGCTCCTGGTCAAGCCAGCGTGTTTAGCATGCCTGCTCTGTTGGGCCCGCATGCTTTCTCTGGATTGCCAGGCGTATCAGTTCCTCCAGCCACGCAATCACCTGTGAATGCTCTAGAGGATGACGAAGGCCCGCGCCTAGTCGAGCATTCACAGGTGGCCACAGAGGAAGACTGGTCTGATGCTTGTCATCGGATAATAAACGTCAGGCTAGATCTTGCTCTGGATCAGTCGGCCAGTCAGCGGGCCAACCGCCCGTGGCTGGCAGGTAAGTCGACTGCTACCGCAATGCCATCTCTGCTGCTGGTGGAACATATTGTTGATATGTTTACAGCGGCAGAGACGTCCATTAAGGCGAATGTACGTCTTGCGAAGGCCCCTCGCGTGGTGGCAAAGTAATGCCACGTCATACCTGGTAAATACCAGAGGTACAGGGTGGTGCCTAAGCCAAGAGCGGATGATCGCACTGCGCTGGGCGAAGATACATGGCCAGGCTCCCGGTCTGACATGGGAGCGCTGTGCACGAATGTTTTGCGTTCGGCAAATCCCGCATTGCATGATGCAAAGGAGAGTTCGATAGCATCTATTGCAGCGCTTACGCATCGCACCAGCCTAGTCTGGTGACAGTTCAGAGAGCTATCCAGGATGGTATTAACCTGGCTCTGGACTGTCTAACCCAGTCTGTTACCAGGAATGCCTGGGCTCGGTGCACGTTTGCCTTGGATAACCTATGCCCGTCCCAGGAGACCTGTACAATAGGCTTCTACGTATGCCTATAACAGGTCCTGGTCTCTTTGCAAGTGAGGGATGTAGGCACCTCCAGGAGATGGTCACTCTGGTCAATAACCAGAGGGCTTTGCGCGAGCAATTTGAAGTGCTCCGCAGAGAGCGCGTTTGCGCAGCAGCCCCTGCGTATCATCCCCTGCGTATCATCCCCTGCAGGCACATGGTGGCGGTGGCCATGTCAGAGGCCAGCCACCAGCGCAGTGCCGGCCATTGCTGCGCGAGCTCCAGCCAGCAGCGAGGGGATGCAGGCTCCTTCAGCCGGTGTGCACCCATGCACCGAGGTGCGCGCGGTGCAGGCCGTGGCGCGTGAGGATCTGGTCGTGGTAACCGTACCTGATGGGCCGGTTGCCACAGTAAGGACCATTCCACTGCTTCTGGATCCAGAGACTGTGCCACTCTTGCATTGCTCATGTCCACCTCTCCCTAGGTGGACCAGGTGGGGCGGGGGCCTGGCTGTCCCACCACAGGCAAGAGTGGGAGCGGTTGACTCAGGACCGCTTAGTCTTACAATGGCTTTCAGTCGGGTATCATCCTGACTGGATAGTAGGCCCACCATCGCAGCTGTCTCTGGTTCCGATCTGGACTCAAAATCCGAGAGATCCAGATCAACGGTTGTGTATATAGGAGGAAATAAATTCCCTCATACAAAAAGGAGCAATTCAACTGACACAAAATTGTCTGGGCTTCTATTCAACCGTGTTCCTAGTGACAAAAAGCACTGGAGGGTGGAGGCCCATTCTCAACCTCAAGCCACTGAACAAGTTCATAGACACGCCAAGTTTCAAAATTTAAACAGTGAAATCGGTGTTGGCAGGGTTGGAGAAAGGAATGTGGACGGCGTCAATAAATTTGAAGGATGCATATTTCCACATTCCAATGGCGAGGAGTTTTCGCCGGCGCCTGAGGTTTGCGTTCCAGGGCCGTCATTGGGAATTCAGGGTTTTACCCTTTGGAATTTCAACAGCTCCTCAGGTTTTCACCAGGGTATTCCGTGTGATAACAGCATACCTCCGCAGGAGAAGCATAGCAGTCCATACATACATAGACGACTGGCTGTTCAAAGCACACAATCAGGAAAGTCTATCAGCAATTCTGGAGATAGTTCTAAAAACTCACAGACTTAGGCTGGATAATCAACTTTCAAAAATCAGACCTGACTCCATCCCAGAAGTTTGTTTACCCCTGGAAATGTTCTTCGATCTAGAGATAGGATAGGTTTATCCTACTCAGGAGAGGGTACAAGTACTCATCTCATTAATACAGTCAGTGTGCAACAGTCGTCATGTCCTGGCATGGGTTTACTTGAGAATGCTGGGGTTGATGGTTTCATTGGAACCAATCATTCCACAGGCAGCCTTATGCAGGCGGCCTATCCAGTTGTTTCTCATGTCACAGTGGACCCAGAGTACAGGATCACTAGACCCAAATGTGCCGGTATTGGAGCCTCTTATTCACCACCTACAATGGTGGATGGTAAGAGAGAATCTCCTGGTGGGGATGATGCTCACCCCTCCCCACCCTCAGATAACAATGTATACAGATACATCAATGGAGGGATGGGGAGCTTGCTTTGATAGAATCCACAGTATCAGGGCTTTGGAATCTGGATCAGTCACAAGAACATATCAATCTACTGGAATTACGAGCAGTAGTAGTACTGGGCCTGGAACATTTCTTAATGAAAGTTCATGGCAAGATTGTTCTGGTTCGATCAGACAATTCAACAGTAGTGACTTACATAAACCACCAGGGCCGAACGAAGTCGCCAGTCTCTGTATGATGACATGAAAATTGCTTTTCTGGTGTCTGGATCACACGATCACCTTGAAAGTAGTTCATATTCCTGGAAGGTTAAATCTGCTAGCAGACTCATTGAGCCAAAGGATGAGTGTTTTACCTACGAAATGGCAACTAAATCAATGTGTAGCAGATTGTCTGTGCAACCACTGGGGGAAACCCAACATAGATTTATTTGCAGGGAAGAAGAATGCGAAGATGATGACGTATGCCTTTCCGATTCCAGATCTGAGCGCTATCGCAACAGATGCATTAGCTATCAGCTGGTTGGGAATGTATGCATATGCATTCCCTCCAGCAATCCTGATTCCAAAAATTCTTCAGAAAATCAGACAGGAGTGCCAAGTGATTCTGATCGCCTCAAATTGGCCAAGCCGATCAGGGTGAACCTCCAGAGCATATAACTATAAAATCAACAGATTTGCAGAATGGTGCTCAAAAAGATGTGTTAATCCAATGGATTCATCTATTCAGGTAGTAGCTGATTTCCTCTGTCACCTGTATGATGCCTATAGCCTCAAGCCTAACTCTATTGCTAGCTACAAGTCAGCTTTAATGACAGTTATCCCTTGCTTGGCTAATAGGGGAAGTGATGAAGTAAGTACATTAAATACTTTAATTAAGGGCATGGGCAGTCTAAGACCAAGAATCCCACTGTGATTCCATCTTGGAGTTTATCACTAGTGCTACTGGTATTAGCTGATAAGCCATTTGAACCACTAAGTTCCATTTCTATGAAAATGTTGACACTTAAAACTATTTTTAATTGCTGCGGCCTCGGCTAGACGGAGAAGCGAAATTCATGCCTTATCAGCCCAAGCAGACTATTATGGGTTACAGGGGAAGGCCTTAGGCTTCTACCTAGGATGAATTTCATGGCTAAAAACCAGTCTTTGAAATATCCAGGTCAACACATATTTTTACCAGCTTTGACTAGATATGATCCTAATTCAAAAGTATGGTGTCTAGTCCGCGCATTAAACAGGTACAAACAACGTACCCAGGAATGGCGGATGGACCCAACAGCGTTATGATTGTCATATATTGAACCTCATGGTAGGGCTTCCAAGGATACCATTTCCAGGTGGATTGTAGAATGTATTCCATTTTGTCATAAATCCGCCACAGGGAAACAAGTTGACTTTGCCAAGGCTCACAGTGTTTTCGGCATACTGGCTTCCACCGCCCTGTTTAATGGGGTCTCTGTGGATGACATTATGTCGGTAGCCCAGTGGCACTGAGAGTCAAGTTTCACCGACCATTACCTCTGTGACACCTCGAATCCTCTCGCCTTGTGAAAAAATAATTTAGATTTACATATTTTGATGAGGTTCTCTCATTTTTTATATATATCACAATTTTCAATGTAAACAACCACTTGTCTGGACTGCATCAGTCTTCACCAATGGGTTAGCATGGGACTGACCGTGTTTATGTGTTGTTGATTGTTTTGTCATGTGACCCTTCATTATTAATATGGTGATGGTACTACGTGTTTTATGTGGTTCATTCTTGAGAGTATATGAAAATGGAGCCTTGTTCATCTATTGTCCTATAGTACAAGGCTCTTGAGGTCATTCTGTCTCCCTCCCAAGAAAGGGGGTGGGGGTTGGAGGAGCGCATATGACATATGGTCTTCTGTCAGCCATCAGTTGTATTATCCGATGTTCAAATCATTTCCTGGTTGTGTTTTTCTCACAATTTCAGAAGTTTAAGTGCCTTAATCGCAAAAAAGCGCATAGGGAAGAGCTGGTCTTTTGGCCTCGCCTCCCTCCCACCAAATTCCATTACGAATTCTGGCAATATCAAAGAGTGTTAGGGAGGTAAGTATACTCTTGAAGTGAAATAAACAAAATCATGGATTTCTTTTTCACGAGAGAGATGATGCTTACGTCCCTAACACGGACCCGGCCTCTCCGCCCGACAGAGACTCGGTCTTCAGGCTTTCTAAAGTTGCATTGTGTCAGCCAATAAATTAGCCAGAGGAAGTGCTAGTCTGCGCATGTGTGAGGTTGAGGTTGGCATCCGCCGGACTGTCATCTACCTACCTGCCCAGTAGGGGCACCTAACTGTTTTTAATCTGAGTGTTTATTGAGTGAATTTGGGAATATCAAAGAGTGTTAGGGAGGTAAGTCTCAACTCTTGTAGAAAAAGAAATCCATGATTTCTTTTATTTTGGCCTAAGTAAAATGAGTAAAAATATGTGTATAATATAACCGACTTTGCGGTATTTGAAAATTGACCACTGAAATGATTGCCTAGCTGAATAACTGATCAGTCATTTCAGTGGTGAATTTTCAAAATTAGCCTCTTCTGTAAATGTACATTTACTAAGCAAATATTTGGATTTATTTGACCAATTTTAACCATTAAACGATTGTTATAGCTCTAGGGGCATGTGACTGGAACGTAATACATTTATAAAAGATTTTGCACAAAAACCTATGCTTCTTTGTGTCATATATTATTACTTGAAATGCCAATGTTCCACGGTCCCTTGTGTGTCTTGTTGCTAACTGGTTTGATTTATGTTTTGTTGCAGCAATCAGTCACCGGGCAACTCAACGATAAAGAATCAGACCTGCCCTATGTATGACACAGACCGTAGAGCATCTAGGAATATATATATTTAAAGATCACAGCAGTGTGCAATTTAAGCATTACAGTGCCACTCATAAATAAGTTAACATGCTTCCAAAATAATCCCTGAAACATATTATTTAGTACAATTTTGAACACGTAAGTCATATTCTGTTGAATATTTTAGACTTAATTTGACTGGAAGCCATTGCTGCCTAAGTCCAAAATCTTCATCTTTATTTTGTTGTGGTGACATGTTAATTTATTTCTACTGTACTGTAGTTAGTGATAGTGACAAAGTTGAATAGGAGTATTTGCTGCTTTAATAGTCAAGATTGGTCAAAATAAAAACTGGATTAATTAATGTCAATTTGGTGGTCAAAAGTAGGCTATTTTGTCAATTCATAAATCCATTTCCTCACTCAATCATATGACGTCATAATCAACAACATGACATGTAGGCTGATGTCATAATCACGACATTATGAATGACTCAATATAGTCCATCTTTAATGCTTAATAGTCTGACACATGATTCGAATTGTATGTCTACCATTTAATAAACATTGTCGAATATTTCGATAGGCAGCAACAGCGTCCAGTCAAATTAATTAAAAAAATATCAACCGCTTACCTGTATAGTTTTCTGGAAATTGATAGTCAGTGAGTTGAGGGGGCCGATCGAGCGAGGTGTGGGTGGAGCTTAACTAGTGATGGGCAGGGCACAGCTAAAACAGGAAAGGTGTATTTACCATTAGTAAATTTCCCTAAAATAGCCTTCCCTTTATCACCAAATGTACATTGTTCAAGACAACTATAGATGCCATTTTTTAGCTGCCTTAAGCATTAAGTGTTAGTGATGGGGTAGGGTACAATGGACTTTCACTCTGAACCATGTCTTCATCCATTCAACTTGACTGACCAAAAACAGCTAATTTTTAAACATTATATGCAAAAAAAATAAATGTGCTGAATGGATCAATGGCTTACTGTAGCATTGGTTTCAAATTTGTCAACAATTTACCTGTGTTGTGATTCTTGGTTTTCCGGGATAGGTGGGTTAATCCAGTTGCTGAGGAAAGATGTTTTTACTATTTCTTTAAGCTACAAGAACCAATGTGGGTTAGCCATTGTTTAAGTATGGGTCTAAACCAGTATTTTAAGTTACTTTTACGTGGTATTTAACACTTAATGATCAAAAACAACAATTTATTTAGGATGTATGCAATATTCTGTTGAATATTTTGAAAATAACTGATTACCGTCAAATTTGTTTCAAAAATATACATCAGTCTTCCTGTATAGATGTCTTGAAATTTAGATCCTGGCAATTCAAGGGCTAAAGGGTTAAAGCGTCAATATCTACATACAGTTAATGAAAATGGAAATTTATTGTTAAAGGTAGAAGTAAATTATTTTTGATAGAGGTAGAGGTAAATTATTGAATCTATGAGATAACGGGTCAGCTTTAACTAGAGGTGCTGTAGACAAATCTGAGCTCAAACCTGTACCCCGAGAGAAATTAAACCAAAGCTGAACCGCTTACTGAGTATTTTGAGAACTACTTGACTGAAAGTTGTTACTGCTTTGGGCAGCAATAATTTTCAATCAAGTTGTAAAGTAAAAATTGTGATGGTATTATTTTAGCTCGTTAAAACATTGAATTGTTATAAATATACTGTTTGTTTTGATTGGCTTAATGTTACAGATAGTGTGATGTTTTTGCAGAAGACATTGACAATAGGTTAGAGTTACTGTGATGTTTCTGCGATCCATGTCCATTTTCTGGCGACAAACTGTGATACTATTCATTGACATCGCATGGAATAATTGTGAATATAAAATATTTACATGTTTTACATACATGTTTCCTGTATTTTTGATTATGGAATGAGGCCTTCAATATGTGCTCAATCAAGGTATTTATGGGAATTTCTAATTTTAGAACATTTTAATCATTTCTTGGTTACAATGTGTCAAGAAGACCAAAATATTTGCTTATTCAATGCCCATTTTGAGGCCAAGAGTAAACTATTTTTGAAAATTTACCACTGGAATGACTGGCTTGTTTATTTAGACAGTCATGTGAATTTTCGAAATAGTATTCTCTTGGCCTACAAATAAACATTCAACAAGACCACTGCAGAGGCTATTTTCCGGTCAACTTGACCGTTAACCCTTACCACTCTGATGTCAATATTTTATCTTTTATTGTGTCAATATCAAAGAAACTGGTGTACAATTTTCAACAATTTTGGTGGACGATGGTGCTGTCGTAGACAGCACCATCTTCCACAAAATTTGTTGAAAAATGAACACCAGTTCATCTTTTAATTTAATTTGAAAATTAAACATTTTGATATCAGAGTTGTAAGGGTTAAAAGGTTTAACACTATCTTAGCAAAAACAGTGCTGATAATATCGTGTACTAAGCTCTGATGTATGAAGCTCCAACTTCTTTCTTTAACCCTGTAACACCTATATCAGCCCAAAACACTGTCTACAGTGCTCTTGAGAAATGGTAATTTGCAGACCAAGGGAAGACTATTTTTGAAAATTGACCACGGGAATGACTGGCTCGGTTACCAGCGCTAAGCTTTCAAAAATAATCTCTTGGTTTGCAAATGAACATTTTGTTTCAAAAAATTGAAATTCTCTTGAACAACTTCAAGGCTTAAAGGGTTAATGTTTGAGATTGGTCAGGGAAATGAACATGTCTGCTTAGTGCATGCCCATTTACAGGCCAAGGGAAGACTATCTTTGAAAATTTACCAATGGAATGGCTGGCTGATCAGTTATAAAGACTGAAAGTATTGTTTTTTTCTGGATTTTAGCATATATGTTCAATAAGTATTTATCTTTTGTTGTACATGTTATTATATATGAGGAAGTGTTGATAAGATTGCCTTTTTATTCATATTTAGGCCTTAAAATATTACATATGCAAGCGTTGAAACTAGTGAACTAATGAAATTAATTTAGTCATAGGAGAATAATACAATGTCGGTAACAAAATTATGGAGTACAATATGTACCATTACCTCAATGTACATGTAGTGATAAATAGGAAAGGTGGAATTTTCATGTTGTCTTTGTCATATTCCTGGTCATACTGGATAGTATTATACTAACCCTCTTCCATGATATCTGTATTAACCCTGTAATGCTCAAGATTTGTCAAGATTTTTGAAAATTTTACTGCTGGAATGACTGGCTTGGTTATCGAGCCAGTCATTCCAGTAGTAAAAAATTTTAAAATCTGTTTCTCTTGGCCTGCAAACGGTCACTCTTGAAGACCACTGCTGAGGCCTGTTTTGGCCGGATTGACCCGTAAAGGTTTAATGAATTAGTCGCACACCATGAAACTCTACTTCTCCACTGCCTATTTTGGAGGATCATCAGGAGGAATAGTATCCTTTTTCAAGGCAACCACACAAAAAAGCTGTTGAATATTTTAAAACTATTTGACCCCTCCCCCACCTCCCACCCACTCAAATTATCTTTGCATCTATAACAATAATAATTTGTTGTATCTGATGCGATCTGATGTGTAATGTTTATTATGTTGTTATTAACCCTTTAACACTAGCTGGCCAAAATAGCTTTTGCAGTGGTTTTGATGGGCATTTGCAGACCAAGAGAAGACTATTTTTGAAAATTTATCAAGGATTTTGTGGCATCTTTTATAGTAACTGACGACAGGTGTTATGGAAATGGCCACAGTAGATGAAACGCAAATGATATGGCGATAACTCACCTGGTTGGATTTAAGTGTACACACCTCCATATTTTTGTGCACAGTAGCTGTTGTTATTGTGATGTCATGACAAATGTTTCTCATGGCATCTAAATTTTGCAGTTCCCATGGACCCCACACCAAGAAAACTGGGGCTCACAGCTGGAATCTGGGGGTCCCAAATGGAAATCTGATGTTCCCAAGCACTATTTTTCACCCATGCTAAAATTAGAGGGTACAGTGGATGCACTTGTAACTATGACTTATGGTGCACCTTTGCTAGATTCTGTAGGTATTTTTGTGCTAAAACCTATAAATCTACTTAGTGTTGTTACACAATGATACAAGATTTTCAGGGGTCCCATGGGACCCACAGCCACTACTTTGGGGGTCCCAAACTGTATTTAGGGAGTATGTACCATCAAAAACACCATTACGAGAATCCCTGGTCATGACAGCTTTAAAGTGAACAACAAACTTACAGAAACCAACATATATTCCATATCATTTGCATATGTAAGCATGCAGAAATGCATACGAATCTTCAATTTAAACTAGAACTTGTGAATTGCAAATTACAACAGCGAAAATATAATTCAACCGATTTATATATATGGATGAAAAAACACCCCAGGATATTTGACAAGATGTCCAGAAATTTGGAGGATGTCCGGAAATTTGGTAGCCCGTTAAATAATTCATATTTTTAAGATAAATTTGTAGAGATGGTCGACCTGTTGCAGGCCAAGAGAAGAATATGTCGTTCAATCTGAGAATTAGTTAGAATGTTAGTGTTCAAAATGTCCCTAGGCCTTGGCTTGAGCATTCCCAGGATAACTGGCTTGTTAATTGAGCCAGTCAAATTGCTGATAGATTTTTTAAAAATAGTCTTACCTACAAATTGACAGTTAATAAGCAGAAATTTATATTTTCATTGTTAATCTTAACCATTAATGGGCTAATCGATGCTAGCAACAATCAGTGCTGACTTTGTGATGACAATCTATAATAGATAGCACATTATTCATGATTTTTACCATTCATGTGTTGATGATAGAAATATTATTATTTCCTCCGAGATTTCAGTCTAGTAATGTGCAGAGGGAAGTATGTGTGTTACGAGACACATGTTATAGAGTAACAATAGACCTCTGTTATCGTGTACCGACATTCCTGGTGGCATTCCTTTGACTTGTCACTCATTCCTCAAGAGTAGTCTGAGATATATTTGTAGTACCGTATAACAATCAGATGTATAGAGATTTTATCTCACCTTTGAGAATTTACAGGTAATTATGCAATATCAAGAGTATTATCTTGCAACAGTGAGACGTTATTTTCATTAATCTTTAATCCTTACCCCTGCTAGATCTAAACAGTCATTTTCACAACCTACCTATTAGATTATTCCTGTACATCTTTGAAATAACTTAACATGTTTCCAAAACAAAATAAAATGTACTGTTGAATATTTTGAACTTAAATTAATTGGAAGACGTTGCTGCCTAAGGCAGCAATGTCTTCCAATCCAATTATGTTCAAAATATTCAACAGAACATTTCTTACATCGTGTACCAAGTAACATGTTTCTGTTTTTGTTGTGGAAACATTACCTTACTTATTAGCTGTACTGTACAGCGTTATTACTGCATTTATATAAATACTACAAAGCATCTGTACAGATCTTACGTATATTTGCAACTTTTTACCTTTTTCGATGGACTTGTTACATAAAGTTATGTATTAAGATCAGGTCTGCTGCAGCATACAGCTGAACTTTCCACCTATAATTCACCAATCTTGATATACATTTTGTATCGTATTGTTACTGTATTTACATACAATCATATTACAATGGACGATTCCAGTTTTAGCTCTGCCCCGCCCATCTCTAGCTAAGCTCCACCCACACGTCACTCATGTTGAATCGATAGATCCCTGAACTCCATGACTATCAATTTCCAGAAAACTCTACAGGTAAACTGTTGAATATTTTGAAACTAATTTGACTGGTTGCTGTTGCTGCCTATGCCCAGTCAAATTAGTTTCAAAATATTCGACAGAAGGTTTATTAAATAGTAAAGCCATACAATTCATACATGTCACACTATTAAGCGCTTAAGACTGACTAAATTGAGTCATTCACGTAAATTTGATTATGACGTCATCATACACGTCACATCTTTACTTATGACATCATATGATGGATGGATAAACTGGAAAGGTCCATTCACTTGCACCCTGACTTCACCATCAACGACATAATTAATTCATGCTAAATTTTGTGTTTGGTTCACAATAGGGCTTGTGCTCGCATCATTTTCA
Source organism: Chaetoderma sp. LZ-2023a (assembly GCA_034401795.1). Lineage (NCBI taxonomy): Eukaryota > Metazoa > Mollusca > Caudofoveata > Chaetodermatida > Chaetodermatidae > Chaetoderma > Chaetoderma sp. LZ-2023a. The sequence continues at coordinate 141,110,762 of CM067372.1, forward strand.
GTCAAAATATCATACATTATTGCACCAATCATACATTATTGCACCAATCATACATTATTGCAACAATCATACATTATTGCACCAATCATACATTATTGCACCAATCATACATTATTGCACCAACACTTCATGTGTACAGTAGCATCATCGTACATCAATGCACCCGTAACTTCACATATCACACTTCTCTACATTTTCATCTTTAGGAACACAAATTGATGGATCCATTTCTAGCTATGCTCCGCCCATTTCTAGCTATGCCCTGCCCATTTCTAGTTATGTCCCACCCATTTCTATCTATGGCCATCCCATTTCTAGCTATGCCCCACCCATTTTAGATTTTGGGAATTCAGGTTTCAGGTACAAAGTAGATGGAGCTTAGCTAGAAATGGGTGGGGTATAGCTAGAAATGGGTGGGAGAAGATTTTTAGACGTTTCTAAAAATCGGCCAAAATCCAAGATGGCCACCGGCCTAATTGGCCGATTGGCTTCATTTGAACAAACTTGGACCCAATATAATTGAAATTGGCCCAGTGGTTCTTGAGAAGAAGTCGTTTAAAGGAAAAGTTGACGGACGGACGACGGATGGACGACGGACACACGAAGGATGGTCGCCACGACATAAGCTCACTTGGCCTTTCAGGCCAGGTGAGCTAATAATGGTGTTATTTCCTTGTTTATCAATCACAATAAAAGAAATGGCTTCACTGCGCATCAGTTTTTTATATCAAATTATAATATTGCTCCCATGAGAGAACTGAAAAAAAATGATGCGTAGTGAAGCCATTTCTTTTATTGTGATTGATAAACAAGGAAATAACACCATTATTAGCTCACCTGGCCTGAAAAGTCTGTCGTCCGTCCGTCAACTTTTCCTTTAAACGACTTCTTCTCAAGAACCACTGGGCCAATTTCAATTATATTTGGCAGGAGGCATCATTAGGGCATAGGGGTCCAAGTTTGTTCAAATGAAGCCGATCGGCCAATTAGGCCGTCGGCCATCTTGGATTTTGGCCGATTTTTAGAAACGTCTAAAAATCTTCTCCGAAACCGGTTGAGGGATTGAAGGAAACCTCATGAAATATGATCTAGGGCAAGAGCTCATCCAAATTTGTTCAAGTGAACTTAATTGGTCAAATAGTTTGGCGGCCATCTTGGTTGACCTAGTTTTAGCGAAAATAACCTTCTCCAGAACCGCTGAAGGGATCAGGCCGAAATTTGGCAGATATGATTAGGGACTAAGGGGCAGTAAAGTTTGTTCAAGAGAAGTTGATCCGTCAAAAAACATGGCCGCCGTGGGCCAATAAAAATATAGCATGTTTGGCGGCCATATTGGATTTTTTTATTTGGATGGATTTTGAGGCCGAAATTGGTCTTATATGGGTTTTTGGCTATTCTGATCTCCAGTTTGCAATTTTCGAATCTGTCGGATAAATGGTTTGGCGGCCATCTTGGATCATTTTCTCGCCAAAAGCTCCCATACTAAAGCAATGGGAAATTTAAAATATCTTCTCGAGAACTGCTGGGCCGATTTCAATTATATTTGACATGAAGCATCCTTACGGCATAGAGATTCAAGTTTGTTCAAACAAACCCGATCGGCCAATTTGGCCGGCGACCATCTTGGATTTCGGCCGATTTTTAGAAATGTCTTTAAAAATCTTCTCCCAAACCATTTGAGGGATCGATTCAGAACTCACGAAATATGATCTAGGGTAAGCGCTGAATCAAATTTGTTCAAGGGAACTTGATTGACCAAATGGTTCAGCGGCCATCTTTGATGACCTAGTTTTCGCAGACGCAACTTCTTCCCACGAACCGCTGAAGCAATCAGGCCGAAATTTGTGATATATAATTAGCAACTAAGGGCGATTAATGTTTGTTCAAGAGAAGTTTATTCTCCAAAAAACATGGCCGCTGTGGACCAATCAAAATATAGTGTGTTTGGCAGCCATATTGGATTTTTTTATTTGATGGATTTTGAGGGCGAAATTCGTTTTATATAGGTTTTTGGGTATTCTGATTTCAAATTTGCAATTTTCGAAACTGTCGGATAAACAGTTTGGCAGCCATCTTGGACCATTTTCCCGCCAAAAGCTCCCATACAATGGGAAATTAAAAATATCTTCTCGAGAACTACTGGCCCGATTTGAATTATATTTTGCGGGAATCATCCTTATGGGATAAAGATTTAATTTTGTTCAAATGAAGCCGATCGGCCAATTTCTCCAGTGGCCATCTTGGATTTCGGCCGATTTTTAGAAATGTCTTTTAAAAATCTCTTTCTCTGAAACGGCTTGGGGAATCGATTCAAAACTTATGAAACCTCATCTAGGTAAAGAGGTAAGCCAAGTTTGTTCAAGACAACTTGATTGACCGAATGGTTCGGCAGCCATCCTGGATGACCTAGTTTTCCCGAAAACGACCTCCAGAACCACTGAATGGATCAGGCCAAAATTTGGGAGATATGATTAGGGACTAAGGGCCATTAAAGCTTCTTCAAGGGAAGTTGCTCCATCAAAAAATATGGCTGCCCTGGGCCAATCAAAATGTAGCGTGTTTGGCGGACATATTGGATTTTTTTATTAGATGGATTTTGAGGCCAAACTTGGTTCTATATCTGTTTTTGGGTATTCTGAGCTCAAATTTGCAATTTTCGAAACTGTCGGATAAACGGTTTTGCGGCCATCTTGCATAATTTTCTCGTCAAAAGCTCCCATGCTAAAGCAATGGGAAATTTAAAATGTCTTCTCGAGAACTACCAGGCCGATTTCAATTATATTTGGCAGGAAGCATCCTTAGGGCATAAGGATCCAAGTTTATTCAAATGAACCCGATCGGCCAATTTGCCCAGCAGCCATTTGGATCTCGGCCAATTTCAGGAAATGTCTTTGAAAATCTTCTCCGAAACCACTTGGGGAATCTTTATCTAGGCCAAGCATTAAGCCAATCTTGTTCAAGAGGACTTGGTTGACCAAATGGTTCGGCAACCATCTGGGATGACCTGGTTTTCACGGAAATTACTCCTCCAGAACCGCTGAAGGCATCAGGCCGAAATTTGGCCAAGGGAAGTTAATCCATCAAAAAAACATGGGCGCCGTGGGCCAATCAAAATGTAGTGTGTTTGGCGGCCATGTTGCACTTGCAAAAACGTCCACACTCATTTAACAGACTGCTAAACCACCCACCAACAGGTGAGTGACACAGGCCCCTTGGGGTCTTGTTAGTGTCCTGGGGCCAGTTTCACAAAGGGTACTTAAGTACACTGGGGTACTTCAGTACAGCATAAATATCAAATGAAGTATTCTGATTGGTCTGTTTACTACTTTATGACAGGGTGTAATTTACACACCTTTGTGAAACTGGCCCCTGGTTAGTTCCCACCCTCAACTGGCCCTTTGACAGATGTTTGGATGGACATGACAGGCTATCAAAATATTTGTCATGACCGGTTGAGGGTCAGTGGAGACTCGGGGCTACATTTATGGTTGTAATTGAAAGTTACAAAACTAATAACAGTTATCCATTTTGTTCTGTATTTGTATAATCCTCTATGTGATAAGAGTACCCACACAAAATGTAGTATGTAGAAAAGAAATATAACCATGAACTAGGCTTGTGCGATTTTTCGATTCAATCGTGAAGTTCGATTTATTTTTAAAATCGCGATTTTTACGATGTAATTGAGGAAAGATCGGAAAATCGTCAAAAATTTCATGTTTTTAAAAAATCTGAAGTGTGTCGCATTATATCAGCACATGAGTACAATTATAATCGATTCACGCCTGTGTTCATTGTGTGTATATCCCGCCGTGCTATGCATGTGTCGAATAATCATGAATCACAACACAAAGCGCTACAATAAACAAGCTAACAATAGCGAGGAAACACCTTTGTCAGTGAGAAAACCAGCTAGTTACTCCGTCGAATCGCCATATGATTTTCTTTCTTTCGCTGCAGACCCTGAGTTTGTTGTGAAATGTCAAGTATATACAGTTTCAGAGTGTTAGGCAATCAGTGAACATAATTCTGTTTAATTCTAGAGTTAGCAATTTCAGACGGTCTAATAATTTTTCCTTTTTGATTCGGTTGTCATGTCAAATTAAAGAAAATAAAGCAACAGCATTCCAGATTGTTTGATTTTGAACTGTGCGTTCTGTTGATTACTCTTAAATCTAAATAGTACATTCTGAAAGCAACTATAAACCGCACTATAGGACGAGTTTACGCCGTTACACTAGTACCTACTCAAAGCGGTCCCAATTAATAATTTCACTCCGGCAATGATGGATATAAGATATACATTAAGCATAGACGTAGGATGATAAGAATTTGTCGCATAAACATGTGTTCTAATTTCGTGCTAGTTTTGTATCATTTATTAAAATTTTCTAGAAACAAGTCACGTTAACCCGGTTTATACTTTTGGGAATTTGGACCTACGATTTAATCGAAAATCGCGATTCTTTCCATAAAATCGATCGCGATGTTTCAAATCAAAAATCGCGCAAGCCTACCATGAACCTGGGGTGGGTGGGGGTGGAGGGGGAGTGCAATCACCACCATTATCCACCCACCCACTCTGGATCCATCACTGCACTATCATAAATACATATTACTATTTGTGCCATTTCCTCATTGAGATTATTTGTATGATATTTCTGCAGGAGACATACAGATCTAAGCATATATATTTTGTGATATGTATATTTCTCTATTTATATTTAAGCAATCTGTACATAGAATTGTGTTATTGAACACGGATGCTCATTAATGTGCCAATGCTTTTTTATTGCTCATTTAACCGTCTGCCTGCTCGGTGGCTTAGCCACCAACTACTTTCAGTCAAATTGTTTTCAAAATATTCAGCAGGTCCGGAGTTGTTGCTCATTGAAATTATTGTCTGCTGGCTTGCAGCAGGCAGACAGTTAAATATATTTTGTAAATTATATATTGTTGCATTTAACAGCATTGTGTCCAGGCCAGTTTGTACCAAGAGTCTGTCCCAAAAGTATTTATCCACTACATTTGGGTATGCTGACTTTCATACTACCGGTATGATTCTATTGATCTGAAATTTGGCCGCAGGAGAAAAGGAAGAAAGCATATAGCAGCAACAGCTCCCTGTCAAATTAATTTCAAAATATTCAACATAATATTTATTAAATCGTAAGTTCACCAAAGACATACAAAGTGTACATATTAATGACAGACCTCGATTTTCGTTACAGAGCTACATCATTTTGATTATGATGTCAGAGAACATGTTACATATTTGATTATGACATCAGATAACATGTGACGTATTTGATAGTGATGCCATATAACGTGTGACATGTTTCATTATGACATCAGATAACATATGACGTATTTCATCATGACGTCAGATAACGTGACAAATTTCATTATGACGTCGGATAACATGTCACGTATTTCATTATGACATTGAATAGCATGTGACGTATTTCATTATGACGTCAGAGAACAAGTGACGTATTTCATTATGACATCAGATAACACATATTTAATTATGATGTCAGATAACACATGACATATTTGATTATAACGTCAGATATTTGATTGTAGCGTCATAACACGGGATGTATTTAATTATGATGTCATGTACTTGAGTGGCAGATCGTATTCGTCTATTAGGACCTATTCTTTTGGGTGAAGAACAGCCCCTTGCTGTATAACCGGATGCAAATAAACCATGATTATTCATAGCGATGTATATAATGTATTTTTGTATATAATGAATTGTACAAAAACAACTGAACTAAGAGCTTAGTTTTAATACAAAATATGTGTTCCTTCATGTTTGGATGTGTGCCTTTTACTCAACAAATAAATACAAATTTAATATATAATTCACAATTTCTGCATTTAACATATTGATTTTTATGTGTGTAAATATGGTTTACATGAATTTTAAAAAAGGTTTAAAGCTATTCATGTGTTATTTTTATTGAGTGCTTTCAGAATGTAAATAAATGTTATGATATGATCGCAGTGTTTTTAAAATGTTGAACGATCACATGCCTCGTAGTAAGTCTCGTAATTTTTGCATTTGACGGAGTTAATAACCATTTCATGGTCAAACTTCATGAAGAATATTTCAGTTTTCTCTTAGAAAATATCCATTTGCAGGCCAAGAGAAAACTATTTTTTGAAAATTTACCACTAGAATGACTAGTCATTCCAGTTGTAAATTTTTAAAAATTGTCTTCTCTTGGCCAGAAAATGGACATTTCCCAGGACCACTGCAGAGGCCGGTTTCGGCGTACCTGACCTTTAAAATGTTAATAGAGGGATCCATTTTAGGCTACATGGTTTGTGCGTGTTGAGATCGATTTATATATGCATGTTATTGTAACATTATAAAAGTCTTATAAAGAATTAATCACCTGAGGATATGGTATTAAATGACCTTGATCAGAGGTGTGACACAAACTGACATACATAGATGGATCCATTTCTAGCTATGCCCTGTCCATTTCTGTCTAAGTTATGCCCACATTTTACCTGTGTTGGAGTCAATATCTATACCTGAATTCCCAGAAAATTCCAATTTCAAGGTAACTACACAGGTAAGTTGTTGAGTGTTTTGAAACTAATTTGACTGTGTGCTATTATGGCAGCAACAGCTCCCAAGTCAAATTAGTTTCAAAATATTCAACAGAATGTTTATTAAATAGTAATCCATCAAAGACATACAATTGTATGTATTGTGACATCATTCTGCATGTGTCGTAATGGACCTTTCCAGTTTATCCATCCATCGTGATGTGTAGGATGAGGTCATAATCAATTACACGATGAATAACTCAGTCCGTCTTAAACTCTTAATAGTCCGACACGTTATACGAATTGTATGTCTTTGCTATTTAATAAACATGTTTGTTGAATATTTTGAAACTAATTTGACTGGGCGGGTGCTGCTGCTGCTGCCATAGGCAGCAATAGTGCCCAGTCAAATTAGTTTCAAAATATTAAACAGCTTACCTGTGTAGTTTTCTGGAAATTGATAGTCAGGGAGTTCAGAGATCAATGGATCCCAACATGGGTGAATTGTGGGTGGAGCTTAGCTAGAGATGGTCGGGGCATAGCTAAAACTGGAAAGGTCCATTGAGTATGACACCATATACTTGAGTGATACATCAGATCCCTTCATTATTAACTTTTACCACTCTGGTGTCAAAATTTTCAATTTTCAAATTAGATTGAAAGATGAACTGGTGTACATTTTTCAACAAATTTGGTGGGAGATGGTGCTGTCGTAGACAGCAACATCTTCCACCAAAATTGTTGAGGAATATACACCAGTTTCTTTGATATTGACACAGTAAAATATAGAATATTGACATCAGAGTGCTAAGGGTTAACAAACCCTTATCTATCAAGGCAATTTTTGCACCTAAAATGCATTCCCGGGTCAACAAATCCACTACAGATAATTAGGTATATACCCTGACAGTGCTTTATTGGGCATGAATAATTAATATAGTCCCATGAATATCTCTAGCTGTTGTATCCTCAGTGGGAAGGTATCAATGTGCATGTCACCGCAATTGATGAGATAATTGACACATACTTGGTTTGGATTTAATTAAGTGGAGAGTAGAAAGGCAAGCAATGGATAGAAAAACATATGATAAATGTAGAGACATAGACAAATTATAATATTGCTCCCATTTGCGCATAGAAGCGACCTCACATGAACGGGCACACGCACGTGCACGTGCACGCACACACAGATGCATGCATGAGTACACGCATGCTTGTTCGTGCACACGTACATATAGGTTACTATTGTTAGCTCCCGTTGCCCAAAGGGCCAAATCAGCTTATGATGTCCATCGTCCATTCATCAAATCGTATCTCCTTCATGATTTAAAACCAATTTCAGCCAGGATCTTATAGTGTTTAGCTCCAAAAGTTAGGCTTAAATTTTGATTGGTCAATTTTTTGGCTGAAAATATAAGATTTTATGAAAAATCTAGAAGAAATTGATGAAAGGCATCTCCTTAGCCACTTGACGGATTTCAACCAAAGTTGGCTAGAAGGACCACGTGGTTGTAGGCTCAAGAATGTATATTCAGAATTTTGAGTGATCAATTCTTTGGTGAAAATCTTATATTCATGACAAACTTACTAAAAATTATCAAAACACATCGTAACTGCTTGATGGATTTCAACCAAATTTGGCTGGGAAGTTTTATATGCATTTATCGCTTCACCCCATCATCATATCACATGTCCATTACTATATCAAACCTTTTGAGTGACATCTAACAGTCACATTGTATTACTGTATTACTGATTAATTAACATTGATGTGTCTCTAACACTTGGCTGTTACAATAGTTTATTACAAGGACTGATGCCTAAAGGACTATCACTTCAGGCAATATTCAATAATGCTTATTACTTCAGCCAAACAATTCACTTTTGACTGGTACAATAATGGATCTTTCCAGTTTTAACTATGCCCCGCCCATCTCTATCTATACTCCACTGACACCTCGCTCGTGTTGGGATCGATTGATCTCTGAACTACCTGACTGTCAATTTCCAGCAAATTATACAGGTAAGCTGTTGAATATTCTGAAACTAATTTGACTGGGTCAAAATATTCAACAGCATGTTTATTAAATAGTAGAGCCATACAATTCTTACAACGTGTCGGTCTATTAAAAGTTAAAGACAGGCCTAATAGAAGCATTTATGACGTAATGATTATGATGTCATCCTACATGATTGAGAGCAATGGTGGTCAAATTCCCACTATCATTTGCGCCAATATTCAATAATTGCCTGTCAGTTTGCTTTTAAGTGTTACAATATTTGATTGTAAGCAGTGATGGCCAATGTGCCACTTGCCACTATCACTTGAGCAAAAAATTCCACATATGCTGCTTCAGACAGTCAATGTCTATTGCTTTTCACTATTAAAATAGTTGATTGAGAACAGCGATTCTTAGAGCTCCACTTGGGCCAATACCCAATAATAAATAATGTGTGGCGCTTCAGGCAGTCAATTTGCTTTTGGCTATTAAAGTAATTGATTGCCAGCACTAATGGTCAAAGTGACACTCACTTGGACCAATAACCAATATCGCAAAAACAACTTAGTTCTGCCAATAAGCAATGTTACATTAACAGAGCTCTGTCTATAATTTATGCGCATCTATCACTTCAGCCAATCAGATCGCGAGTCTTTTGCTATATGCCATAATCAATATTCTTGTAACAGCTGACTATAATGTATGCGTGTCTATAGCTTCAGCCAATCAGATCACACATCTATCGCGATAGGCCATAATCGATATTCCTTGTAAGTTGTAATGGCTGTCTAAATCAGACCACACGTCTCTCGCTATAGGGCATAATCAATAGTACCACTGTTGATTGATGGCTGCCCCAGATATAAATACAAGACGGTTTTCTGTCACAGAGTGAGCTAGAGTGAAGCTCTATGTACTAGTAGTAATGGATGTTTTGACTATACTTATAATAATGCTACGACTAGTAGCAGCAGTGTTTTAATGTGCCAAGGGATGTGTGTTATGGATATACCATTATATTTACCTGATTCGCAAGAGGAAACAACGAAAATAGGTATTTTTTTTATTTTTTCTGATGTATGATTATTGTAATCTGCGGCTGTAGTAGTTTGTATGATTACTGTATTCTGCGGCTGTAGTAGTAGAAACATCCTACAGCTGTAATCAGTCCTTCTTCACCTTTGACCACTGTCTTATCCTCAGCCAAAATCTTTAGCTTCCTCGGGCCCATTCTTGATTTGGGTGTACAAAGTCTTACTTTCTTGAACTCACCTCGTAACATGCTTAACAGATTTATGCAATGACGTCCTCTCCTGACTGTATATTTGCTGGCTCCCAGTAGAGCGAATTCCAAGGGTCTCTGTGCAGGTGTGTCCTCTGGTATACTTAGCACATAGCCAAACATGGACCATCTTTGCTGGGCGACTTACGGACAGCAGCAATGTATTACACATCTTGTAATCTGCTGGGAGTACCTCCGTAATAGACAGGATTTCTTTCATAGAATGGGGCACAGACGCATTCGCTCAGTGAGTGGACACTTTTAGTTTGTAAATATCTTTGCACAACTTTTTCCTCGTGTAATGGCCATGATCACAAAAGTTTCCGGGAACTTTTGGTACCTTTAGAAAGCCTGAGATTCCCGCTTCTTCATGATGATAATGATGGGCCAAGACAGGAAAAGAGCAACGCAACAATTAATGAGTTACTGAATGTCCTTGATGAGAAATAACACTGAATGCAACCTCACCATTGAACTTGCTAGCTCCTGCGGGACCCTACACTGACTGGCATGGCTGTAAGAATGATTACCGAATGGCTGTTGATCACTTAAGGAGTCTTCCATTCGCCAAAAGATAATGAGATGCAGAGCTGAGAGTATAAAAGCTGCTCGTTCTGCGTTAGAAAATCAGCCGCATAGAGGTTGTTCACGGACTGCCTCTCCAACGGCCCCGTTCGACAGTATATGTTCTGCTCGCTGGTTCAGAATATGACGGGGAAATTGCACTACAGAACAGTCTGGGCTTTAGCCGCTCAGAGCAGGTCGACATCTACATAGGCGACAGGACAACCTCATTTTATGGCTTAAAGTGGCCAAATTAACATCTTAAATTCTTCCTCCATAAACTGTCGTTGCTACCACGCCTCTCAGAGAACTTCGCCGCGCCAAAAACCTCTGCACCACCTTCTGATCCTGAAGAGTAGGTTCGACTGCACACCGGCAGGACTATTGACTCTTTCTGCGCCATAACTTCGCCTGGAATCGTTTCTGCAGCCCTTCATCTGCTACTAAAAGAACTTTGGGAAATCCCTGATCGGTACTCGTCTCAAATCAAGTTCGGTTTCCACCACTCTTCGTCTCATTTTTGAAAAGATCGTTTTTCCATGACAATGGAACATTCTGACTGCAGGTTCTACAAGTCTCGCCTTGCCTTGTGTCGCCTTATGCCAATGTGTTTGGATTAACTACTTTCTTCTGTGTCGCTTTCTTGTGACTGCGCTACTCGTAAGGAACTGCTGAACTTTTACTTACTAGTTCTTTTTCTTGTGATCTTTGACCGCCGAGGACTAAGTCACCGTGTGACGTACCTTGGGAATATACCTACCACGGTTGGTTAAACATAGACCCCACGTTTAGGGAGACTGTTCGACCATGACTGAACTTTCTACCGCGCTGTAAGGACTTGAATTCTAGTCACAAGGAATGTTCTAAAGGAGATCGACCATCTTAGCTGTAAACTGCTGAGAACGACCACACAATGTGAAGTCAAACCCTAGTGTTGTAGTGGCGTCGCATTAGCAAATTCCTGTATACAGACACGGTCGTTCACTCTTTTTGCTGCTCTTTTGGAGCGAGTGTCGTCCGTGCATAGCACGAAACTTGACTTTTATTCAGTAGGTCCTGCACATGACTTAGATTACCAGCTAACTAGCGTAATAGTTGCCTGCTGCTCATCAGCTGCCCTTCATAGTTAGCTCTGGCCAAACCTCCTGCAATCGATGTATGCCTTTGATCTGTGCCGTTTGGATTCTCAAAGAGTAGGATATATTGTTAGGCCGCTCAGCTCGTCTAAAAACACTCACCTATCTCGTCACCGATTCCCAGCTCCGTAGCGAACTATCTCGACACCCCAATAATACTTTTTGCTATGTGGGACCATTCCCCACGGATACGTTCTTGTTCTTTCGATAACCCATCGCTTACTTTTCCCTTTCTGACGGCTTCCACGGGTCTTGTGACCCCAGTTGTATCTCTCCTAGTGAGAAGGTTTGCTGCCTAAAAAGAAACTGAGCATTAGTCGCTATGATGCTTATAACCCCTTAGATTGGAATTAGGGTTGACACTGCGGCTAAAACATTCATCGTTGCCTAGCGAACCTTTTTCTTTTTGGACCGCTTGGCCAGCGGTCAAGATAAATGTTAGGTAGTTAACTGGTCCTGCGGTTAACACCTGTTCTAGCGACTGAACCAGATAACTGCTGCATCAGACCGGATCCCTTCCAAGCTTGCTGCATCTTCTCAGTCTGTTGTCATTCTCGACTGCAGCTGTGCTCGAACTTGGTGACGGTTCCACTAAGCTCTTTCCTCTTTAATTACCTGGATCAGTTTGCTCATCTGAAACTCAGGACTGCCATTTGGACAGCATCAAGATCTTTTTGAAGTCACTCTAATACGGTCCAGTCTCTGAACGGAAGATTCACCTGCCCCTGTGAGGGAAGAGGTTCTCACATAACTCAACCGATCGCATCCTTTTACGGCTGCCTGAGGCCATAACCCGCCAAACATCTGAGCTAATTCTAAAACACTGCTTTCGTGGGATCCCCTTTAAAACGTTAGAACTAGGCACATACTGAAGGACCACCTCTGGACATCTGCAGAAAACATCAGATCGACCAGGCAGCAACCACTAATCTTCACCCCTCACACGTGTTCCCCGGAAACCAAAGTAGGTTATTTTTCCGTTCCACTTTAGGTGGACCATTTTCTTAAAAGATAGATCAATAGTCGCTGCACTAAATTACTTCCGCAACCAACTAACTAAGTATATTGTATATTGGCCGATGAAATGATTAGTAACCGTTAGCAATGGACTGACTGCCAGGGATAGATAGGGAAATCCATGGTGTAGTTCGGATCGACCGGTCGGATACCGGCCGTACCAGCTAAGCTGGGTACGTGCCGCCCGTCCTGGATTCGTTTCCTGAACACGCCCCTCTGGGTAGAGCTATAAGCGTATATAGGCCTATGTGTCGAAAAATGACAGTTCGCTAAAGCGCATGCGCGCACGCCAGGATGCTGTTTATATGGAGCGCGTAGTTATGACCTAGATAGGATGGCGCTTTTAGTGTACCGAGATGGTACCCTGTAATCCTTATTGATTGACTGCTCCCGTTAAATCTGGCATTAATCAAGACCAGGATTCAACGGGCTTTTTAAATCTGTAAACCATTTCAAAATCGATTGAGAAATGGCCGAGTTATCCAGGGAAAACTTCATGATTACCTTCAAAATATTGCTGGGACGTCATAACCACGTGGACGCAAAACTTCTAGAATGTTCTAGAACGTTCGACTGTGCTATTATTAGCTGCGCGCTGATTGGCTGTTGCTCGAACGATGATTGGATGGAGCCTGCGCCTGTGACGTCACAAGGAGTACAAACAGAGAAGCGATCCTGTGATCGAGAGCATCCTCGGCCAGGGGCCGAACAGGTTGGGGCTGTACTAGCTACGATCGACAGATATTACGCATATGACTTCAGCTTCTGTCCTCCCGTAGCTACCAGTAGCCAACCCACCGCAGTAAAGACAATTTTGTAAAACTCCCTACTTATGGGAGCAATTTGGATCTTTCTATTTACTGTTCACGAATATCAACATCTCCATCGGGACACAAATTTGTGGTAAAGCCTTTATGGCCTGAATATGTGAGTCTACAGATGTAGAGGCAGGATGTTCTTGGATGGATGACTCGCCGGATCTGCCGGCCACGCCTAAAAGTGGTATTTCAATCGCCGCCTCACACATCGTGTCGGTTCTTTCGACTTTCGACCGTAGCAAGTAAACTCTGCCCGGTGCGTCTTCAGAGCTTTGTTTTGTATCTTCGTTTGCCTCTGACAACCCCCGCTTGTGATGGGTCGTTTGCACCTTCCATCCATGCCATCGGTGTATGGGAATTTTGTTCACCACATAGTACTATCGTATCTTTTACTGACTGCTCGTTGGACATTCTATTGGGCCTACATCACTAAGCGATGCACTCCCACCATGAGTGTTCTTGCGGAAGTCTTGTTTGCGGAAAACAGCTTGCGGGAACCAACCTGCGGGAACTTTCCAGCTTCCAGAGAGCGCATCATTTCACGTCAGCTATGGATTTACGTCTCAATTTCAGTAACACGGTAGCCTACCTTAGGAATGATTACCAGATATTCAAGTAACTATACTTCACAGTTTAATTATTTCTCTATATAGGTTTTGTTAATTGTATTGTATCCGCAAAAACGGTCCCGATGACTAAAAGGAACCGTAACGGTCTTAGGACCGATAGTTATAATTTCTGTGTTTGTTGATAATTATTCTCATTTTCCTCAATGTGTTGCTAACCACACTATAGTAGGTTCGTTAACCTGTACTGATATATATATATATATATATATATATATATATATATATATATATATATATATATATATATATATATATATATATATATATAAATCATTTGACACCGTATTGTTTGTTCTGGTTAGATTATGTATATATATATATATGGCCAGTGGCCATCCGTTCATATGTTTTGCTTATTCATAGAAAATAGAGGACTGCAGTGCATGTAGGAAACACTATACAGCAACACTTATATATGCAGCCCTTTCTCCCGCCACCAACAATTTTTCACTGAGGTCGCTGTCCGTGCTATAACTCTGTTTAGCCCGGCATGCTACCGACTAACCTTTTCTATTCAGCTCGATAGGATAGGTTCAAAACGATTAGAGACACTGTCTTCATTACATACTGTGTAATATATTCTTCTTCTCTTCCGGTAGTGCGATAATCTAGCCCCGCACTCCTGTAAGCCTCATAACTCCAAGATTGTGTCTCTCTTCATGCTCCACTCAGCCTTGTGGCTTCTTAATTGTTTGGATGTCCCTATCCGCACCATGGGCTGATCTGACTCTGGGAAACTATTGAGGTTTCCGAGCGGTGATGGCCAGGGTGTGGTGTCACATACATTTCCCTTGTATCTTCGGATACTTAGTAGTTAGCACTTTAGCCAATGTAGGAAAGCACTGCGAAAACATATTAATTATTATTTTTATTACTGAACAAACCTCCCGCACCGCAGTGCAAAACTGGGCAACTTGTATATAAACCTAACGAGAGGTAAAATAGTTAGTTCCATAGGACCCGGTGACGGGCGAGATACATACCCACACCGAATTCCGTTAAAATGTCTGGGCATGATATTTAGATCTGCCACGCCCTTGCGGGAAGGACATTTACGGTGGGTATTCGTCTCTCTTACCCCCACCATAACGATAGAACAATGGTCTAATAATGCTTTCGTGAAATGTAACCCATGTCTTGTAATGTTTTATGTGGTTACGGGGCGGGATATCCGGATTCTTATCCAGTTCGGAGATCTTGCTACGTAACATGTATGAGTGCTGTCTTTAGTATTGATGTCTTAGGGCATCTGTTCTCTGTGACAGCTGTGTCTAATAGCTAGGTAGATATCAGCCAGTTGCGGCCTAAAATAATTCTTATTCTGAAAACAACTAACAGGAATTAAGCAAAGCAGAAGGCCTGCATAAATAAAGCGGCAACTTCTAATTCAACATACCAAGAATCACATAAGACGGTAACGAGGGAATCCATCGGGAATCCCCCGTCCCGTCTTCACGTAAAACAGTATGCACCCCTATAGTCATAATCTCACTAGGTATGGTCTTTTCCCTCTAAAGCATTTTTGATTGAAATATTAAAGTGGGCCCATTTTTTTCTACTACTCTTCTCCAGCTTTAAGCAGTGGTGACACCTTCCCGAGACGGAGGCCCGCGCGAGGCACTTGCCTCTCGCAAGGATTCAGCGACGACGGTCCACGCTAGGATAATACTCCTCACCCAAACTAGTACTAGTAGTAGTGCCCGCATGAGGCACATCACTTTTCGTCTAATATAACCTTCTTCCTTTCAGCTTAGAGGTATAATAACTTAAATTAAGTTAAATAGTTAAGTCTCGTGTACGGGAGCCTCCCTTGCGGG
This sequence comes from Chaetoderma sp. LZ-2023a, assembly GCA_034401795.1. Classification (NCBI taxonomy): domain Eukaryota; kingdom Metazoa; phylum Mollusca; class Caudofoveata; order Chaetodermatida; family Chaetodermatidae; genus Chaetoderma; species Chaetoderma sp. LZ-2023a. Next base: position 141,126,592 of record CM067372.1, read on the forward strand.
AATACCTCTGCGGACCTACAGGTCTGTGTAGTACCTCTGGGAGCCCCATGTTTAGAAGTTCATCTACCTGTCTCTATGTCTCGTATTTTCGTATGCTCTTATTGTAGTTTTATCTAGCATATTTTTTAATTGTTTAGGTAAACTCATTGTATAGACTTATATTTTTAGTGGCGTGTCTAGAACCGCAGAACTGTACAACAAGGTGGTGTACCTGACCAATTCCCGAAATCGCGAAACCACAATCCCCCCAAGGGACACCCTCTCCAATAGTCCCACCACCGTCATCACTCCAATTCACGTCCCTCGTCTACACACCAAGTTCGGACATCACCAGCCCAGTCCAGTTCACACTCCACTCGTCGTCTGTTGACCGTCAATCTTCAGATATGAGAGAGAGAGAGACTGCTGCAACAGAGGAGGTGGCATCCCGCACCGCACCGACCAACATTACTTCCTGCGGTGAGCAGGGAAGCAGCCTGTTCAGCAGACTCTCGGCTCAAATTTTCTCGGTGTCTAAAAATTACGACAGGACACCAACCATCGTGTAATGGGAGATGACCACATCCCCCTATCCAAAGGCCGCCCCATCCAATAGGCCTACCATACTCCCCCGTGAGCAGCCAGAACATCACACAACAGACAGAACGTCAACACCTACAAGAACACACCTGCCTTCAAGACTGGATGCGTCAATTCCTCACTGCGCGTACATCACATACTTGCTCAGTTATACTCGGCATAACGGAGACATTCAACATCGGCAACAACAGCATTTAGCAGCACCTACCGGTCTTAATTAATTACTGGTAGAGACATAAATATTCCTGCAACAAATCCCTCCCACACAAATTGCAGGAGAAATAATACCTCCCGCAGACTACACCTCCCGCAAATAACAACAGACTTGGCGTTCACCAGCATGGGAAACTGGAATGTGCCCACTTCCCTTATAACATTGGTATCATCAACAGACCGCAACCAACAAATCTCCCGCACACACCTTATCCAGTTACGGGAGAACTGATCATATGGATATCAGGAATGCACTACAGCCATCTACATTATGCGTCATGGGAGGATGTTTGTCCAATGATCCTCCCCCTCCCCCTTTTTCCCTATGTCGTATGGGAACAGCTAAACTACATACTTCATCTACACGTAATAACAGTCAAAATTATTAAGAGAGCAAGATGCCCGCATTGTCGTCAGTCACGAGTAGGATTTTGCTACCGAAAAGTTGAATTCGACAATGGATTGATCAAAGTTACGACAGCATCCAACAGGTCATCTTCGCTCTAAAATAACTCTGTCCCACCCACGGGCTCAGCCATTACAAAGTGAAATACCCACACGGTTCGATAAAGTTGACATTCATGCCGCCTCTCCCTCCCACCTCCCGCACTCGGCGGCCATAAACACGTCACCTTCACCACAGCGCAAGTACCATCCACAGAAAACCAGTCACGCGCATCAGATTCAAATCACCAACATGACAGAAGCACAGACACTCAGGTTGACTGTATTCACAATCTCCGAACGACGGCATTGTAATTGTAATACCTGTGTCACACATCTTTGTGAGTTGTACTGTAATTTAACCATTATTAAAATGGTACTAATGTGTTTGGTCCGGGCTGGGACAGGAGCTAGTTCTACCCATTGTGGAGAATGCTTGGCCAGCCCTCCCGCTCGGACAACACAGCCATCTTGACGGGTCAGTAACGTTGATCTACCGCATGAATAGAACTGTTTAAACCACACATCAAAATTACTTACAACGTTACTGTTAAATTTTTGATTAAAAGCACAACTGCTCTACCGTGCTAAAAATCATTAGGGCACGGGCTAGTAAAGTGGCATAAAAAATTTGACAGTAAAATTACAGAGAATTAAAAAAATTCTCTTCCGTGCTTTCCAGTCTATAATCGACATGGGCTGAGAACTACCTATTACAGACACCTACCAAGATGCATGTTAAAGAACTCGCGCAGATACGGGACATTATAAAGATCTTGATGTAACATATATATTTCTATCTCTCGCCTCTACAATAGACTACACCTCAGCAACAGCATTTTGGCCGTCACCATAGACAGCATAAACGTTTCCGATCAACCACGTGCTTTTTAGAGTCACGTGACATTTACTGCTATTTCCAGTAAATTGGATCAAACGCTTTAAACAAAAGAGCCGCGCAAAGACGCGACTACCACAGCGTGATGGAGGAGTGGCGAGGGTGAGTCCGGGGGATTACCGCTGACGTCACCTGGCTCCCACACACCCCATCGGGCGCTCCAGCCTAAGATTCAAATAGGCAAGTTTATAAGCATCCAACCTGGAAAACCGCCTCACGTTAATTAAAAGGTGAGGCTCCGCAAAGAAAAGGTAGTACCACGTTTTAATGTTGATCGGAGGATGTTAAATGTGCAAAATAAAGACAAGTTTAACGAGCCATTCTTCAGCCTATAATTAAAAGTACTCCCTTTATATGGGAGGAGTTAATCCTATGACGCCCAGGCTGGAAAACGAGGAAACATTCACATAAGAATGACCGAATCAACTGTTAAAACTTTTAGGTGTGGTCATCCGCCGCCTGTGACGTCGCCAAATAGTATAAAAGGAGGAAGCGCGCTCTGAAACTTAGTCTTCCAGTCAAAACTCGACACCAGGGAAGAACATAGCATTAGGCCTCTTTCGTGTCGCAAACCAAATTCTGCTGTTTTTCTTATTATTATTTCGTTATTATATTTGGCCTGGAAAGTCATAAACCATGAAGAGATAGGGCATTAGGTTTTGAATAAAGTTCCCGCAACTAACTACCATGCGGGAACAAGATGTCACTCCTTGAAGATTTAGCGTTGTCGGATTCCTCTGAAGAAGAATCGGTACCAGTTCCAAAACGGTTCCCACGTAACTCGTTGTTAGCTAGCGGAGAGCCATGTTCCAGAACTTTCACTAGAAAATCTGACCGCACCCTTCATGTTAATAAGGGTTATCTTTTCCAGTCAGCCTTTTGTGTGACGTGCCAGTATCTCTACACCGCTACTCGCTACGGGGTGACACATGCGCTCTGTTATCATCACTGTGTGTTGGAAGTGACATTCGTTCCTGGGGAAGAGAATGAGGATCGTGCCGTTTTAGCCACCCGCTTCGAATCTCGGCTCCCGGTTAAAGTTTTCCCGACCGAGAAAATGGCCCGCACGAAACACACTACTCATAGATATCCCGTTAGCCATCGTCTTCCCGCGTCTACAGTAAGCAACATACCGACAGCCAGACGTGAAATCCTGCCCGCAGCCACGTCTGGAAGTGTTACGCCGGTACCAATTACTTCCTCCACACCGGTCCTGAAGCAGAGTAGGAAGCGAAAATCTCCCGCAGAATCCAGTTTGGATGCACCCGTATCAGTTATTAGCCATCCAGCTACGGTCACCACACCCGCCACCGTACTATCTCAGACAGTGTTAGCCAGTCAACCGATTTCAGTGGTAATTACGACACCTGCGGAAATAGACATTCCAACTTACCCACAGTCTCCATCTCCACCCGAACTTACCATAGACGAAGGACCGGGACCGTCGCAGCCTGTGACAATTAGTGTAACTCTGACCTGTGTTATTCAGCATCTGCCTCCTCACCTTTCTGACCCCGCAATCAGAAATGGAACCACGCCGGAACGTCCATACGCGGGGAAGAGACGGATCGCGCACACACACAGGATATCCAGGCTGTGCCTAACATCACCGCGAGTCGTCTACTAAAGTATGCTAAGTTTCAGAATATGTCGTCTCCCGCCGTATCCGCTCCCGCATTACGACTTCAGCCTACGGTACAGCTCGCCGCCATCACCACAACAGCAACAGCGACCACCACGATGACTACAACCGCCACCACGAGACCAACACCACCGCACCAGCAACATTGGCAACCACTAGTACCGCTGCTGCTATACGGACGGATATATTGGAACCAGCGGTAACTGTGAGAGACATAATGGACGCGCATATTTCCGCCACCATCACTTCGGATGTTTCAGACAGTGCCAATAATGATAATAATGAAAGCATTTCAGCAATGACAGTGCATCCACCACGACCCACCACCGTCAGTCGCGGGACCCAGACTCAATGGGGAAATTTCGCGGCAGAGGTGTGATCGTATGTAATTCAGCAGAAATATCAATAGGCGATTAGTGGAAATGTATTAATTATTACTTTATTTAAAAAAAATACTTTTCTTATTATATATGTTAGATCAATTGAATTCCGTCCTTAGGATGACTACGGTTATCCGACACAACCACACACTTCAGTGCCCGGTTATGTCTCACACAAAATGAGCACTGCGGATTCCGAGGTTGTAAGAACGTCGTGTGTGACGTAAAAATAATACAACTTTCCGCAGTGCAATAACGTCACAATCCCGTCATGCAGTCTCAGCTATGCTGAGGCTGCCTGATAAACCAATTCTTAAGTTATTGTTATTATATATCTTATTTTTCTTGTTATTTTTCTTCCTGTCTCAGACGTCAGGACGGATATGGGGCCAGCGAGAGCTGCCCATTGCGGACCCGCAATAACGGGTCGCAAAAATAGATATTTATAATGATAATACTAAGTGATACGTGTTGCGTACCCCTTTATTTACCCGGGGTGCGCAAGTAATTCGGTGTGATTAATAAATAAATACCTCATAAGGGTATGTTACATGAAAGGGAACACCCATGCGAGCTATTGTTTAGAATCATATACTAAATAAAGTTATAGCACGCACCGTAATAATAGTAATAAAACAAAAAAAAGAAAGGCCTGGAAAATAATTCCAGATCAAAATTGAAAACTAAAAGTATGCCTCCCCCCTCCTCTTGACACCCCTATGTGCTCTGTCTCTGAAATACGTGTCTAATGCGTCACTACTCCTCTCCGGCCACGCGCATACCTGGGAAGTCTATAATTCCCGCCTGGTGTACGTCCGTGCGTCGAGCCACCATGCGCGATCGTTTGCCGCGGATGTCAAACTAGGAGGGGGGTGGTGTGGTTCGGATCGACCGGTCGGATACCGGCAGTACCAGCTAAGCTGGGTACGCACCGCCCGTCCTGGATTCGTTTCCTGAACACGCCCCTGTGGGTAGAGCTATAAGCGTATATAGGCCTATGGGAGAGAGAGCGTGTCGAAAAATGACTAAGTTCGTTAAAGCGCATGATGTGCATGCGCGCGCCAGGACGCTGTTTATATGGAGCGTGTAGTTATGACCTAGATAGGATGGCGGTTTTAGTGTACCGAGATGGTACCCTGTAATCCTTATTGATTGCATGGTCCCATTAAATCTGGCATTAATCAAGACCAGAATTCAACGGGCTTTTTAAATCTGTAAACCATTTCAAAATCGGTTGAGAAATGGCTGAGTTATCTAGGGAAAACTCTTCATGATTATCTTCAAAATATTGCCGTGACGTCATAACCACGTGGACGCAAAACTTCTAGAATGTTATAGAACGTTCGACTGCGCTATTATTAGCTGCACGCTGATTGGCTGTTGCTCGTACGATGATTGGATGGGGCCTGCGCCTGTGACGTCACGAGGAGTATAAAAGGAGAAGCGATCCAGTGATCGAGAGCATCCCCGGCCAGGATTCGAACAGGTTGGAGCTGTACTAGCTACGATCGACAGATATTACGCATATGACTTCAGCTTCTGTCCTTCTCCCATAACTACCAGTAGCCAACCCACCGCAGTAAAGACAATTTTGTAAAACTCCCTACTTACGGGGAGCCAATTTGGAACTTTCTATTTACTGTTCACGAATATCAACATCTCCTTCGGGACACAAATTTGCGGTGAGGCCTTTACGGTCTGAATATGTGAGTCTACAGATGTAGAGGCAGGATGTTGTTTGATGGATGACTCGCCGGATCTGCCGGCCACGCCTAAAAGTGGTATTTCAATCGCCACCGCACACATCGCGTCGGTTCTTTCGACCGTAGCAAGTAAACTCTGCCTGGTGCATCTTCAGAGCTGGTTGACGTACCCAGCACCGCGAACCTTTGTTTTGTATCTTCGTTTGCCTCTGACAAACCCCACTTGTGACGAGTTGTTTACACCTTCCATCCGTGTACGGGAACTTTGTTCACCACATAGTGCTATCGTATCTTTTACTGACTGCTCGTTAGACATTCTATTAGGCCTACAGCACTAAGCGATGCACTCCCGCCATGAGTGTTCTTGCGGAAGTCTTGTTTGCGGAAAACAGCTTGCGGGAACCAACCTGCGGGAACTTTCCAGCTTCCAGAGAGGGCATCATTTCACGTCGACTACGGATTTACGTCTCAATTTCAGTAACACGGTAGCCTACCTTAGGAATGACTACCAGATATTCAAGTAACTATACTTCACAGTTTAATTATTTCTCTTTATAGGTTTTGTTAATTATATTGTATCCGCAAAAACGGTCCCGATGACTAAAAGGAACCGTAACTGTCTTAGGACCGATAGTTATAATTTCTGTGTTTGTTGATAATTATTCTCATTTTCCTCAATGTGTTGCTAACCGCACTATATTAGGTTCGTTAACCTGTACTAATATATATATATCTTAATCATTTGACACCGTATTGTTTGTTCTGGTTAGATTATGTATATATATATATATGGCCAGTGGCCATCCGTTCATATGTTTTGCTTATTCATAGAAAATATGTGCATGTGCTATCCGTATACCTGTATGTCCATCCGTCTATTCAAAATGTATGTGTGCCCATCTGTCAGTCCATCCATCTCTGACAATCATTTCTTGTCAACACAACTCCACATAGAGGTCTCAATGGATTAACTTTAAATTTCGTCCACATTATCAGTATCATGTACCGATGTGCATGTGCTTTTTTCGCGGCCAAAAAATTGTTCATTACAGAGTTATCCCTCTTTAGCCATACATAAACTGCATTGCCAATCATTTCTTGTCAATGCAACTCCTCCTACAGTTTAGCGCCGATTCTTTTGAAACTTTGTAAGTGTTATCATTACCACGTGAAGGTGTGCATGTGCTGTCTGTATACATGCTCGTCCACCCGTCTATCCAAAATTTATATATGTCCGACTGTCGGTCCATCTATCTCTGCCAATCATTTCTTGTCAACGCAATTGGCAGGGGGCATCCTTAGTGCATAGGGATCAAAGCCTGTTCAAACAAAGCCGATTGATCAACTTGGCCAGCGGTCATCTTGGATTTTGGCCGATTTTTAGAAACGTCTTTAAAGATCTCAGAAACCGCTTGGTGGATTGAAGCAAACCCCATGAAATATGATCTATGGCAAGACCTGCACCAAGTTTGTTCAAGGGAACTTGATTGATCGAATGGTTCGGCGGCCATTTTGGTTGATCTAGTTTTATCGAAAACAACTTCTCCAGAACCTCCGAAGGAATCGGACCGAAATTTGGCAGACATGATTAGGTACTAAGGGCCATTAAAGTTTGTTCAAGGGAAGCTGATCCGTCAGAAAACATGGCCGCAGTTGGCCAATCAAAATATAGCGTGTTCGGCGGCCATATTGGATTTTTTTTATTTGATGGTCTTTGAGGCTGAAATTGGTTGTATATATGTTTTTGGGTATTCTGCTCTCAAATTTGCAATTTTCGAAACTGTCAGATAAACGGTTTGGCGGCCATCTTGGATCATTTTCCCGCCGAAAGCTCCCAAACTAAAGCAATGAGAAATTTAAAATGTCTTCAATAGAACTACGTACGGGGCCGATTTCAATTATATTTGGCAGGAAGCATATCCTTAAGGTTGTAGAGATTCAAGTTTGTTCAAACGAAGCCAATCTGGCCATCTTGGATTTTGACCGATTTTTAGAAATGTCTAAAAATCTTCGCCGAAACTGTTTGAGCGATTGATTCAAAACTCTTAAAATATCATTTAGGGCACGAGCTGAACCAAATTTGTTCAAGGGAACTTGATTTGCCAAATGGTTGGGCGGCCATCTTGGTTTTCATGAAAGTAACTTCGTCTCCAGAGCCACTGTACGGATTGGGCCGAATTTTTTGAGATATGATATTATGACTAAGGGCAAATAAAGTGTGTTCAAAAGAAGTTGATATATAAAGAAACTTGGCCTCTGTTTTCTTGTTACAAGTCTGCTCAACTCATTAGAGTAATTCTTTGGAATCTTTCTACTTATCTTTCTACTTTCTACTTATCGTTAAGATGCCTATGATCCAGGTGAGCGATACAGGCCCCTTGGGCCTCTTGTTAGAACAAGAGGCCCAAGGGACCTGTATCGCTCACCTATACTCAAAATACTCTCAAATATTGTCCTTTACAATTAGTGTTATATCTATGTCCACTCTTGATGTATGTTTATCTGAAATGTTTGTATCCGTGGGTGGGGGTGGGGGAATATTTCGTCTTCTGATGGCTCTTGCTAACCATCACTGTGTGAACGTGAGCTAGGGTTAGGTAGGCAAGAAATTTCGGCATAGTCAAAGTAAACCGGATGCTGAATGGATCCCTCCTCGGATGGAACCACGCAACATACGGATTACAAAACCAAAACCAAATTGCTAGAATTAGAATCTTTCGGAATTTTCGAGGGGACTATGGAGGGATGTAACCCGGATGACTGATCGAGTCCGTCCTCGGACGGACACAGTCACCATACGGGCTACCTAACCAATCAAAATCAAACAAGTGCGCGCTGGTGCCTGCTCGGATGATGGCCAGAAGACCAAATGGGTCCCAGGACCCGAAAGACCCCACACCCCAACCTCCCCACTCCCCCCAAAGGGGCCGGGAGGTCGCTGACCTAAGCCCCCCCCCCCCCCCCCCCTTGGGTGCATCAGGTCATAAGACCGTACGCACCTCCCCCGACCCAACACCTACCCCATCCCTTCCCCACCCCCGTTAGGTCCAGGTTAGGCCATCCCCATTACACACGCCCAAGCATGAGGAGCAACAACAAAAAAAGCCATGGAAAAGAACAGCAACATGAGACAAAATCGAGAGACAACGATCAACACACACACACACACACACACAGAGAGACACAAGCTAATGCACAAACCGACGTCACAAGAATTCACAAGAATTCAACAGAAACCATAAAGGCCAGGCGTGAGTCTAGACCCTAGCATTGGGAACTAGCATATAAACGCCTCAAATATTACAACACACACACACACAAGATAGACTGGGTCCCTATTGAGCAGGTCTACGAAGCAGAGTCTGTGTACTCTACTCGAGACAGGTATTTAGTCGACGGACCAATCGCGGCTTCGTACCAATCACGCACCTGTCCGGTGATTTGGACATTTATTTGCCGTCGGTGTAAAGCGCTTCCGTTATCACGTTGCTGTAGTAGTGTATTCAATATGAAGTCTGTAACAGCGATCCTCATCACTATTTTTGTGATATTTACTATTATACAAATTGGTAAGTTACGCATTGTATTGAAAGTCAGACTCTTGGTCTTTCAAATGGCACACCTGAGAGCATTGCTAATCAATTGTAATGTCGATTTCAGCGGCATTCAAAATGTCCGCCATGTTAATGTCGTCCTGATCGTCCTTGTTCAGTGATCGCTCACAATAAATCAAATCAGATCAAAGATTATGTATTTGGTAGTAGGATTTTATACATATTTGAGTCCAGTTTGTCCGCCGATTAACTTAAAGTTATATATACAGTGGATACGACAGTTTCGGACCAGCGACAGTTTCTGATCAAATTTGGAATCAGGCTTTGATTTAATATTTTGTTTTTCAATAACTTCAGTTTATTTATGACCAAGAAACTAAAATCTGTATCAATAATACAACTTTCCACGTTTAGCAATGCCCCCCCCCCCCCCCATCTCAATCTAATTTCTACCCATACCACGTCTGTGTTGGGATAGATTTATCTCTGCAGTCATTCCAGTAGTAATTTTTCAAAAAGGTCTCCTGATCTGCAAATGGACATTTTCTATGAGAAAATTGAAATTTTCGTGAAGAAATTCAAGGGTTAAACTGATTGTCTGATTTTAGTGGTGGGCTTGTGTTGGGGTGGGGAGGGATGGGGTGGGTGCTGTTGCTGCCTACATGTATGTTATTATAGTACTAAAGACATACAATTTGTAAAATGGGACAGACTATTAGGTGTTTAAGACAAACTAAATCGAGTCTTTCATAAGGTAATTGATTATGACGTCATCCTACATGTGACATAGTTGATTATGACATCATATGATTGACTGAGAAACTAGATTCATCAATTGTTACAATGAATGACCTCACGGTTTGTCTGACTTTTTTCTATGTCTATTTCAGCTACCACTATTCGGTGCTATCTGTGTAACTCGTACTACCAGCAAGATTGCGCCGACTTCTTTGACAACACCACCATCAATACGGATGATTGTAATCGGATAATGAATGCAAACAATACCATTTGTCGTAAAGTTATTCAGGAAGGTATGTACAGTACAACTCAGAAATAACTTAAAACGTTTCCAAAACAATATATAATGTACTGTTGAATATATTGAACATTATTGAAGTGTTCAGGCATATCTTCTAATCCAATTATGCTCAATATACTCGGCAGAATATTTCTTACATCATGTTCAAAATCATGTTTCTCATTCTCCTTCGATCAATACTCACCATTCTGTTACTTCTGATATACAGCTGGCCTTGACAGCGGCTCTAGGATTATAGACTTAGAAAGCTTTACCGACTCCTGGGAACCGGGTACTCGGCTCCCAACTGCCGAGTACCCGTTTACCATAGAGCTCATTCTTGTTTGCATAGCAACAAGAGCAATACATGCTTTTTGCATTAAGGATTTTAGTGTTTTAAAATAATCTAAGTCTTTAATCAGTGATAGTTTGTGTGTTCTGAAAGGATTAACTAAGGACTATGGAGAATACCGCCCAAGACAACCAGGTTGTATTGTTCTTTATTATCCATAGTTAAAAGACTTAGGTCTCTAAATTTCGTTGTGTCGCATGTTCCAATTTCTGACCCCATAGAATCTGGGACGTGTGCTAACAACGATATATGCCAGACGATCGCCTTCTTTAACCCCAACAGGCGATCGGCAGATATGAAAATAGGTGTTTGCTACAGTATTTCTAACACGAATATCGGCTGACGTCGTTCTCCGTAGAATCCGAGCGGGTGACGTCACACCCGGTCGCTCGGATGTTTATGTGAAGAAAAATTTTTTCATTAATTCGCGCATCTTATTCTGGGTGCTGCGTACTAAAAATGGTACCGGAAACTTTAGAATGATCAAGTTTACGGGCGATCACGATCGGTTTGCAATGATCGGTGGTTTCAAAATTCTTGAGTAGATGTGTGGGCTGCGGTTTTACCGTGTGAGACAGCAGTTTGTTATACATTTTGTTGTTTTCTTCACATATCGTGCTGCTTTCGTTAGGAGTATAATTTATATTGATTAGTAAATATACCCTGAATGCTATGCGATATGATTCCTGGAGCCGTTACACATCCTGGAGGATCTATTATGGGTGTGTTGTGCCCGCCGCGTACTTGTCGTCATAATCAATGCGATCGTTGTTGTAACGTGGCGGGGTGGGGTGCGGGGAGGTTACGGTTAATTTATGAGTCAAAATATTTGAAAATTAATTGTCTGCCTTCCATCCGTGTCTCGTTCCGCTTGTTTATTGTAGGTTTGTGCTTATTTTATAGGCCAAGCCAGCCCCGCCATCATGTGACGACTGCCATAAGTTTGTCCGTGTAATGTTCAAGGACCATGTCTGTTTTAGGTGTGCCCTGTGTAATATAAATCATAGGTGTAATGTTTGTGCAGTGTGGTCCGTCGAAACGATGGTTAAGTTCCTTGCCCAGAAGGATTTGGCTGGGTCTGACGCGGGGTCAGGCGGTCCGAGAGGAAATCGTGGTTCGGCCGTTGGGGGTGCTCCACGTCCCCAGCTGGAGGTGGCGGAGATGGCACCGCCGGCGTGGTTTGGTCCGGCTATGCAGGGTTTTCTGCATAGCGTTCTGCCCACGCTGGTGTCGTCCCTGCTACCAAAGGTTGGGGGGCAGTTTCTCCCCATGCCTGGTACGGATCCTGTCCTCGGACAGGATTCTGGACTGGTTACCGAGGGGGCCGTCTCGTACGGTCCCGCCTGGCTTCGGGCAGACGGGTTCTGTCTCTCTGCGGCCACCTCCACGGTTGACTCGTCTAGTGACGGCTCTTCGGAGTCTGAAGACGAGGAGGCCGAGGAGGAGAGGTTGCTGCGGCCCGTGAAGCCGCAGGTGGAGAATATGGAGGTTGATTCCGTCCTGGACGGAACCGGCCTCCATTTGTCTGGTTTGGCGCAAGCCAGGTCAGCGGCTCCACCTGCGGCTGAGGCCAATCCGTTACCTTGCACTGGTTCCGCGTGGCTTGGTTTGTCACCAGCCGTCAGGGGAACGGGTGTGCCGGGCCAGGCGTGGTACTCACCTATCTCGCCTGGTCCGGCAGCCGGACGTGGGGTGCCGTTGGCGCCCGTGTCCGGCTATGGTTCCGCGACTGTTACGGGTCCGTACGGTTTTCCGTGCGGGCCTACCCCATGGACCGGAGTGTTTCATGGGGTGGCGGCGGAACCGTGTGGTAGCGGAGTGCCTGGCGTGTCAGCCGTGGCTCCTTGCCGGGAGGCCGTGGCTGGCAGACCCGTGAGCACGTCAACGGGTGACGTGTTTGCGGGGGTATCTTCTTCGGAGGTAGATTGGTCTGATGCTCTGGCGTGGCTAGCCAGAGTGGACCCGTCTGTGGTTTCGGCCACGGCCGATGAAGATGCGCCCCGTCCGTCGGTTGCGTCGATTAGGACAGGGATTTTGCCCGCGGCCCGGATCCAGTCAGTGGGACTGGATCCACGGTTCATTGATTTGTTGGATGCTATTTATAGCAAACAACTAATGACCAAGGGTCAGCTCCCTGCGGCCTCCAGGGAGGTGCGGGCAAGATGTCGTATTCCGCGGGGTGAATACGACAGGTATGGTGTAGTCCCGTCGGTCACGGAGGATGACCGATGGGTACTGGGCGTCCAGAGTGCCGGGTCGGGTGGTCCCGGTCCGGCACTAGTGGATAAGTCCCAGGTACACCAGGAAGAAGTCCTGGCCCTATGCGATGAGGGTGTGAGGGCAGCGATGAGCGCTGTCAATCACTCTTATCGTCTACTTCAGTCGGTGTGGGCTGAAGCGGGGGCAGGCCACCCTGTGGCGCTATCGTGTGTTAATGACGGCTTGGTGCTGTCAATGGACGCATTGGCAAGGGTGCAAGCGCGAGTGACGAAGTTCAGGAGGCAAATGGTCATTGACCATATGCGTCCGGCTACGGCAGTCAGGGAACGTCTTCTTGGGACGCCCCTGACAGGGCCTAGCATCTTTGGTGGCCAAGCGCGGGCCATCTTAGAGGACACCGCCAGTATTGCGCAGAATCGGTTAGCGGTAAATCTACAGCTAGAGCTAGTGCGGCAAGCACACGCACTAGGGGCTGTGGGTAAACCGCTAACGGGACAGCCTTCAAAGAAACAGAAGCATAAGAGCAAGGCGAAAGCCAGGCCTGTTGCGACTTCTGTTTCGGCTGGGTTCTCGGAGCCGCCGCCGGCGAAGAAACCCAGGAAGGTTGTAGAGGCGCCTACCCTCCCCAATGTTGCTCCTGACCGCCCTAGAGGTGGGAAGGGCAAGGGGAAGGGTAAGGGTAAGGCCTCAAAGGGCGGACAGAAGGGGCCGAAGCGTACCTGAGGGTACGCAAGCTCCCTTCATATCCGCCTGGACCGCACCTGTGCGACAGGAACAGCGGTGCCAGTTATACCCGTCGTGCCTAGAGCGAAATGGTTCTCACTCTCTCTCGTTAAGAAAGAGGGGGGGCGGACTGCGAGCCGGACAACCCCGTTAGACGTCGAGGCGTCTATGGTGGGTGGAAGGCTTGTGCGTTTCGTCGAGGCCTGGCGAGGTGTGACGTCAGACAGTCTGGTCCTGGGATGGTTATCCCAGGGTTACATGCCGGAGTGGTGAGACTTTCCGCCACAAAATCTGTCTTTGGCACCTGTCTGGACACCCGTACCAAGGGAGCCAGACAAGTTAGAAGCCGTTCAAAAGGAAGTGTCGGGTTTGCTTCTGAAGGGAGCAATAAAACCAGCAAACCGGAACACTCCAGGCTTCTATTCAAACATGTTCCTTGTCCCCAAGAGCACATGGGGATGGAGACCCATACTCAATCTCAGGCCATTAAATTGGTTTATCCATACGCCTCGGTTCCAGATGGAAACGCCGAGGTCGGTAATGGCGGGATTGAGGAAAGGAATGTGGTGTGTATCGATCGATCTGAAAGATGCATATTTCCACATTCCGATGAATCGGAGTTGGCACAGGTTTCTGAGATTTGCGTTTCAGAATCAAGTATGGGAGTTTACAGTTCTCCCGTTTGGCCTGTCGATAGCTCCGAGGGTTTTCACAAGAGTGGTCCTTGCGGTGACAGCGTTTCTCAGAAAAGAGAACGTGGCGCTACACACCTACATAGACGACTGCCTGCTCAAGGCAGACTCGGCAGCCAGGTTGAACGTGGATACTGCTCTGACTCTGAAGTTACTTTCAGATCTAGGCTGGATAGTCAACGAGGAGAAATCCGAGTTGACGCCCACTCAACATTTCGTTTATTTGGGGATGCGATTCGACCTCGAGGAGGGCAGGGTTTACCCATCAGAGCCCAGAGTGGTGTCTCTGGTAGCCATCCTCAGGAGTTTTCGAGTGGGAAACCACATTCAGGCGAGGCGGTTCCTTCAGATGCTGGGCATGATGGTCTCCATGGAGCAGGTTATCCCGTACGCTTCTCTAATGCGAAGACCTATCCAGTTGTATCTGATGTCTCTGTGGAAACAGAGAACAGAACCCCTGTCAAAACTGATGCCAGTTTTGGAGCCGATAATATCGCATCTTCTATGGTGGAAACAGCGTCAGAATCTCCTAATAGGGGTTTCGCTGCACCTACCCCACCCCCAGCTGTCCGTTTACACGGATGCATCGCTGGAGGGGTGGGGTGCCTGCCTGGAAGAACACCAGGTCTCGGGCACATGGACACTCCCGGAGAGTCAGCTGCATATCAATCTGTTGGAAATGATGGCAGTGGAACTGGCGTTGGAAGAGTTCCTTCCGATGATCAGGGGCAAGGTGATATTGATACGGTCGGACAATTCGACAGTAGTATCATATATAAATCGCCAAGGAGGGACCAGGTCGCCCACCCTGTGCATCAGGGTGTGGCACTTGATTCAATGGTGCAGGAATTACTCGGTTGTTTTGAAAGCAGCTCATATTCCTGGCGATTGAACATTCTGGCGGATGCTTTGTCTCGCAGACAGAGAATCTTGCCAACAGAATGGTCCCTCAACCCTGCAGTTCTACGACGGATCTTCGAGCATTGGGGCAAACCCAACGTGGACTTGTTCGCCACAAAGGAAAATGCTCAAATCATGACATATGTCTCGCCGATTCCAGATCCAAATGCCGTCGATACAGACGCTCTGGCGATAAGCTGGAGAGGGATGCACGCGTACGCGTACCCACCCACCATTCTTCTACCGAAGGTATTGGTGAAGTTCAGGGAGGAGCCGTGTCTGGTCCTGCTAATAGCGCCGTATTGGCCGAGCAGGGCGTGGTTCACGGATCTTCTAGATCTGCTGGTGGAAAATCCTGTGCAGTTGCCCGAGATTCCGAACATAATCTCCCAGGCCAAGGGACGCTTCCTACATGAGCGTCCCGAAATGTTCAAATTGACTGCGTGGATGTTGTCAAACAACGTTCCACGTCGGAAGGCTTTTCTCGACAGGCTGCTGATTTCATCGCGGCTGCGAGAAGGAGGTCAACCTTCAAGTCATATAACAACAAGGTTAACAGATTTGCAGACTGGTGTGAAGAAAAGGGTATTGATACCTTTCAATCCACTATTCAGCAAATAGCAGACTTTCTCTGTGAGCTGTTCTTTACAGGACTAGCTCCCGTCACAATTGCTGGATACAAGTCAGCTTTGGCATCAGTTATCCCTTGTCTAGCCAACAGGGATAGTCCAGAGGTGGCCCAGTTAAACGTGATGTTGAAGGGAATGAGCAATCTCCGCCCGAGACAACCGGTAGTCATTCCAGCCTGGAGTCTATCTTTAGTGCTTAATGTACTGGCCAAGCACCCTTTCGAACCGTTGCGTTCGGCTAGTCTAAAGCATTTGACTCTAAAGGCGGTCTTTCTATTGGCAGCTTCCTCAGCTAGAAGGCGCAGTGAGATCCATGCGCTTTCGGCAGAGAGGAACCGATTTATTGTTTCTGGAGAAGGTCTGCGTCTTCTGCCAAGAGCAGAATTTATGTCAAAGAACCAATCTTTGAGATATCCCGGCAAACCGATCATTATACCGAAGTTAACCAGGTTTGATCGTGATGCCAGTGTCTGGTGGCCGGTCCGTGCTTTGACTAAGTACAAGAAACGGACTGACTCATTACGGTCGAACGATAGACATCTGTGGATCTGCCATAAAAAGCCTTATGGCGCCGCATCCATGGATACTATCTCTCGTTGGGTGGTCGAATGCATTCAGACTACTCATGAGATGGCGACTGGGCACCAGGTGCAGGGCGTAAGGGCACACAATGTTAGAGGAATAGCTGCCTCGACCGCCCTTTACAATGGTGTTCCGTTAGAGGACATCATGGCCGTTGCACAATGGCACTGTGAGTCCTCATTTACGGATTACTATATGAGGGATGTGTCAGACTCAGCCAATCCACTCGCTTTAGCTGTTTTGAAACGATAGTTAGTGACCACACTGCTTTTCCCCTTTTTTCACTTTGGTAAGAAAAGAACCTAAAGCAGGCATGGTCAAGCGAGAGGATGTCAACCAGATTGTGTCACTGATGGCCGAACCGGTGAATGGTTGTAGGCGGTACGTCTGAAGTCCTGTTATCATAAGGTAATTCAACAAGTGAGAGTTTTTTGTATTATGTATATGTATCATGTTCATTCATCTTATATATTCATGCTCATTCCCAGGCTAATACAAGCGATATGCAGGGAGTAGTTAACCCTCTTGGCATATTGGTGTTTTCAGGCGAGATACATGTTCGTTAGTTCTCTCCCTTTTCTTAGGAGGAAAAAGGGGGGGGGGGCTGTGACGCGAATGTGATTCGGTTCCGTGAACTTGACGGTCCTTTTAGGTCTCCGTTAGTCAAGTTTGAAGTCTAAAATCTTTCTCCAAGGGGCAAAATTAGCATGTATGGCTTGCCCCTTCCCACCAGGTTACTGATCAAATCTGGTGTATATCAGAAGTAACAGAATGGTGAGTATTGATCGAAGGAGAATGCAGGAAATGTCAATTTCCCTTTCTCCGAGATCTAACAATACTCACCATTCTGTTACGGACCCAGCCTCCCAGCCCCACGGAGGCAAGCCATAGTTTTCTCTTGTTTGGTGGCTATGCAAACAATATGAGCTCTATGGTAAACGGGTACTCGGCAGTTGGGAGCCGAGTACCCGGTTCCCAGGAGTCGGTAAAGCTTTCTAAGTCTATAATCCTAGAGCCGCTGTTAAGGCCAGGTGTATATCAGAAGTAACAGAATGGTGAGTATTGTTAGATCTCGGAGAAAGGGAAATTGACATTTCCTGCATTCTGTTTTGGAAACATATTGACTTACTTATAAGCAGATCTGTAAAACTGACAGTATTTTTTCAAATACTAGAGTAGCTTGTCTCTTTAACCCTTTAATAGCTAATATTTTGTCTAGAAAATTTACATTTTTGCTTAGTGAATGTTCATTTTCAGGTCAATAGTAATCTATTTTTGCAAATTTATCACTGAAATGACTGGTTTGTTTATTACCGAAATCAGTAATTTTAGTGGTAAATTAAAAAAAATTGTCTGGACCTGCAAATGGACATTTCTCAAGATCAGTAGCAAAGGCTGGCTTTGGCCGAATTGACCATTAAAGAGTTAAAATGTAGTTTCGGTTAGTATAGGACTGGCAGTAAAAAGAAATTTTAATGTCTACCTATTGAATGTCTATTTACAGGGCAGGAGAATATAATTTTTGAAAATTTGTCACTGGAATGACTGGCTCGATTATCGAGCCAGTAATTTCAGTGATAAATTTTCAAAAATTGTATTTTCCTGCCCTGTAAATAGACATTCAATAGGTAGATATTAAAATTTTTTTAAACAGTAAATGGTTAAGTAGTAAGGCCTTTTTTGCTGACATGACCATTAAAGGATTACATTTTTGATCAGAAGCATGTTTTAGAAATCCCTGTTAAATGATTTGAAATGTGTTTGTTTGTTGACAGTGCATTACGCCGGTCAGTGGAATGTTCGTTATATCCGACAATGTGCGCTACAAGGCGATACCGGCGAGGACGAGTTTGGGAGCTCGTGCAAAGATCGAGCTGGTACATACCGTGTTAAAGTGAGATACTGTCATTGTAATACTCAGGATGGATGTAATGGAGCTCCCTCAATTGTCTCATCACCATTCGGTTTATTGGTGGCTGTACTTACATGTTTGTTTCTGACACAGTTCGCTAGATAAATAATAATCACGTAGCCACGAGTGGTTATGCTAATTTGCATATCAATGTATTTAGAACAATATCAAAATTATATTAAGTAACCCTGTAACGGTTAAATTTGTTCGAATTAACAAAAAAAATATCTGGCTACAGACCAGGGCCCATGTGCGTCCCAGCCAAACTACTTGTGCCTGTTTAGAAGACTCGGCTACATCGTACTCACTTAGAGGCGGCTAAATATTCATCGAATGTAGGGAAATATGCACTTAGGAGTATCTTGGATTTATGCATACTTAAGTGCCCTTCGTTAATGCGACCCCAGGACAAGATTATTTTTTTAAATTAGCCACCAGAATGACTGCCTCAGTGATCGAGCCAGTCATTCTAGTAATACATTTTCAAATATAGTCTTCTTTTGGTCTGCAGTGGACATTTCTCAAGAGCAAGTGCTGCAGAAACCATGTTTTGTTTTTGACTGACTTGACCATTAAAGGGTTAATTAATCGTTAATTCATCTACGCAAGAAATATAGCCTATCATTTTAAAGTATGATTACGTATTTTTGAAACGCAACCATGCATGGATGGAGACTGTTGAATAATTTGAAAGTTGAATTTGAGTTGGATCTGCTGTCCATTCCTTTTACTTTCAAAATATGCAACAGAACAATCCTTATTTCATGAGTTTCGAATGAGATTGTTGCCTCTTGTGTCTAGTATTGAAACTGCTACGATGCGAAATTAGGATATTTATTGAGTAATCTTGGTATTGATTTGTGTTACATAATTTCTCTGGACTGGTCAAAAGTAGCCATCCTGATAGATGTCTCGGATTTCATTAATGCGGTATGTCTAAATTAATTTAGTATTTAACCCTTTAAACCTAAAATATTTTCAAGAAAATCTCAATAGAAATTGTCAAATTGCATACCAAGAGAAGACTTTTTTGAAAATTTATCACTGGAATTACTGGCTCGATTATCGAGCCAGTAATTCCAGTGATAAATTTTCAAAATAGTCTTCCCTTGGTATGCAAATTAACATTTCTCAAGACCACTGCAGAAAC
This sequence comes from Chaetoderma sp. LZ-2023a, assembly GCA_034401795.1. Lineage (NCBI taxonomy): Eukaryota > Metazoa > Mollusca > Caudofoveata > Chaetodermatida > Chaetodermatidae > Chaetoderma > Chaetoderma sp. LZ-2023a. The sequence continues at coordinate 141,146,186 of CM067372.1, forward strand.
CGTTTTTGTTTGGGTTAAAGGGTTAATCCGAATTGCATGTCTATGATTGGGTAGCTTCAGCGTATTGTCGTACAGAAAACTTGATTTATTCAAATAACAGCGTTGCAGGTATATGTAGCTACATGATTTATCATGTTTATGTTAGAATGTTCATTCTTCGTATGATAGACTGCAGGCCTAACTGGTAAAACATTTATACTATTGAGCACATTTTCTATGTTGGTCTGGTGTGGTATAAGATTTGTATTTCAAACATATTTGTGATAAGCTAATTAGCGGGCTATTATCTGAGTGCCCTGTCATTCTTATGGTTAATGATTTAGGTGGGTAGTCATTGTATCCGACCCTTTAACGCTTAAGCTGAGAGAACCTGGCTTCTGCAGTGGTCTTTGGAAATATCCATTTGCAGACCAAGAGAAGACTATTTTTAAAAATTTTGTCACTGGCATGACTGGCTTGATATACATAATTATTTAAAAACTAAATAATGCCAATGTAACCGTATTCATTGTTTTAAAACCAATTTTTTTTATCAACTTTCTCTTCATCCTTTGGGCCAAGATGGATATAATTTTTGCAGATTTACCAAAAAACATTAATTTCAAGTCTACTGTTCCAGATTTGTCCAGATAATTGAAATTTTAGCATAGTGAATATCAATTTGCAGGCTAATAAAGGCTTTTTTAAAAATTGGAATGACTGGGTCGGTTATCGAGGCAGACATTCCAGTGTTAAAATTTTTAAAATACTCTTCTCTTGGCCTAGAAATGGATATTTCCCACCATTAACCGTTGAATTTGTTCATGAAAATTTCAATTATATCATAGAAAATGCCCATTTGCAGACCAAGAGAAGAATATTTTTAAAGACTTACCACTGGAATGACCAGTGGTACATTTTCAAAAAGTCTTCTCTTGGACTGCAAATGGAGATTTCTCAAGACCGCTTGTGTGAGTGTTAAAGTGTTAAACAAAGAATTGATCTTTCTCTAATATTTAAAAATGGATGAGCCTCGAGGATTAAGTATGACTAATCATTTGTGTGCAGGTACATGGACTAGATAAACAGTTTCAAATGAAGTTATTAACCCTTTGGCTTTAATGGTCAAATTTTGTTAAGAAAATTTCAATATCTGCCTATTGAATGTCCATTTACAGGCCGAGAGAATACAATTTTTGAAAATTTATCACTGGAATGACTGGCTCGGTTATCGAGCCAGTCATTCCAGGGATAAATTTTCAAAAATTGTATTCTCTTAGCCTGTAAATGGAAATTCCATAAGGCCATAGCAGAGGCCGTTTTTGGCCGGCGTGATCATTAACGGGTTAATAATAAATCTACATAGTCTGATATAGATGGAATAATAGAGCTTTTACGGAAGATATCCGAAAATAAGTTGTATCCATTTTGAGTTATACTCTATAAAATATTTAATAATAGTTTATATATAGCAACTAGTTATTTGAATCTAGTATTATGGCAATAAGCATTAACTACAGTAATTGAACTAATATGTGCAATTAAAAGAATCTATGTAATAGAATTTATAATGTTTATACTATGTGAACAATAGTTAGAGTTGATTGAAAATCCATCGCTTTGTGAGAAGGCAGCTAAAATGATTGTAAAATAAAAAATAGTTCTTGTTACAATATTCGTAAGATGATCATATATGTGTAATTCATCTAAAAGTAAATAATCATCAATTACTGTTGTCACGGAAACAAGCGAGCAAGAAATAAATCAATGTAGTTATGAAAACTTCACTGATTTTATTTTCTCATCAAAGAGCCAATTATATCTTGAAAAGCCATGAAAATACCCTGATCGCATGGTATTTTGCCATAATTGGATATTTAGAAATCATTGACATTATCGTGATTGCTGTATGGCATGAGTAAATGGTTATAGACATGTTTGTCTTTGAATTTATAAGACTAGTTTAGAAATTAAAAAAAAATATGATTTTCTGCTTTAGATTAAATAAAGTTGAGTTTTTTGGTCATGTATTTAAAAAATTAGACATTCTGTCATAGCATCCGATATTTGACTTAAATCCTGATAGCTATGTTATTGTTGTAATATATTATACCTGTTATCTCGCGCCATCCAGATCTTTGCAATTGACGCACTATGCAATTTTCATGTATGTGATCAATTGAATGTTATTGTTATTTATATAATATATACGTTCATGATGCTATGTTACATTCATGAGATTCTAAAATCAAAATGTTAACCATTTAACCCTCGAAATTGGTCAAGAAAATTTCGATTTTCTTAGAAAATGTCCCTTTGCAGACCAAAAAATAACTATTTTTAAAAATTTACCACTGGAATAACTGGCTCGTTATCGAGCCAGTCATTCCAGTGGCAAATTAAAAAAAAAGTCTTCTCTTGGTCTGCCAATGTACATTTCTCAAGACCACTGAAGAAGCTGTTTTTGGCTGATATGAGTGTTAAAGGGTTAAACTTTGTATACCAGATAGGGCAAATTCTATATGATGTATGAACCATTCTATTGAATATTTTGAAACTAATATGACTGAGTGGTAGCTGCATATGAACAGGTTCCAGTTAAATTAGTTTGAAAATATTCAACAGCTTTCCTGTAAATTGTTTTGAAGTTGAAGATCTGCATTCTTTGACTAGGTATGTGTATTGTATCGTTTTAGAATTTAATTCAAGATTTAATATGAACTTTTATGAGAACCAGTATTCATTCAGTGTTGTGTTTGCTCAGTAGGTTTCAAACACGCTAATGGAAATAATCATATATAAGCTAGAAGAGGGAGCCAGTGATTTTGGTAAAATGTCTTTAAAGATGTGTCTTCTCCCATAAGTGTATGTTTATATATCATAACTTTTATTCCCATTGATGTGTATCAGCATTGACACTAAGCTGTTTAAATTAATCATATTTGTACACAATTTACATCATCTCTGGAAAACGTAAATTAATTTACTTTAAAGGTACATATTTCACAGCAAAATGTTTGAAAATAAAATTGGTTAAATTCTGTACTTTTAGATGTTTAAATTCTTTGTTTCAATTTAATGAAATAAATCGTAACATATGATGATTTCATTCCCTATAAATTATTAAACAAATTTTTAATTGTGAAGTTGAATTATAGACTTGTTCGTGTCTCTAATTTAATTCCACAACTTAAAAATTATATTATTTGATACATAATGAAATCATGATATGTTAAGATGTATTTCGTTTCTTTACATCTAAGCCCACAATTTAAGCCTCTAAAAGGATAGAAGTTTGACAATATTACTTTCATGCATTGCGCACTTTTAACCCGTAGCACTCTGATGTCAATATTCTAACTTTTACTTTGCCATTAAGAAATACTGGTGTAGATTTTTCAATAATTTTGGTGGATGATGGTGCTTCCACCAAATTTGATAAAAAAATGAACACCAGTTGATCTTTTAATTTAATTTAAAAATTAAAAATTTTAACATGAGAGTGGTAAGGGTTAATGTACTCTCATCAACTGTCGATCATATAGCTTAATTACTATATACATATATCTATATAGTCTTATCGTGATAATTAACTTAAATGTAGGTCAGTAATCATGTGTATTTTAGTTAATCAAGACGAGTCATACGAAAAACAGCGTAGTTAGATTGAGAAAATTTGATGTCACAGCATCATGGAATTGTGGCTTGAAGTCGGGTTACTGTCCTGGACATAATCCTGATATAGAGAACACATTATAGTACCCCGGATATATCAATATAAAGTATGTCATAAGACACCTTTGTCATGTGGGGGTGGGTGGTTAGCTTAGGTTGGGAGCTAAACACACATTACTGAGTATCAATGAAACAGAGCATCACACTTGAAATTTGTGCCATTACTTTGTAGGCAGTAAAAGCTTCCAAACAAAGTACGGTAATTTCAAAATATTCAACAGTTTGCTGCTAGCTTTCATCGGCATTATTAGCAGTATGCGAACGTGTCACTACCCACACCACCCACCCACAGACTTCTTTGAGGATTAGGACAATATTACGCACTATATATCACGCTATTATCTATCGCCATATGATTATAGCTAGGAACAGATTTTCCTTCTGGTTTGTGGGTGATGGAAGCTGTAGTTGCGCTCTATTTTGCATGGTAACAACAAGATTTCAGTAACAGAATTCTGAAAATTGTCTTTGAATGCGGTTATTATTAATGTATAAATATCATTGTGAAGTGGATATTATTAACTATCTGTCTACTGAATTTCTGCAAATGACACATTCCATGAGGTTTAACTGGATCCGCTGAATATTTTGAAAACAATTTGACAGGAAGTTGTTGGTGTCATAGCCACCAACAACTTTCAGTCAAATTGTTTTCAAAATATTCAGCGGATCCAGAGTTAATGCCCACTGAAATTATTGCTTAGTGGCACGCAGCAGTCAGATAGTTAATCAGACTATGGCTAGACTCTCTCTCTATCTCTCTCTCTCTCCTATTTTATTAGCTAACGCCATCTCACAACCATTGTTGCGCATCACTGTTGTGGCTATATAACAAAGTTTACTTAAATATTTGATATTATAATATGTTAACTAATTCTTCTTTTCCGTGAATAGCTTTGTATCAATATTTTTATGTACATATATATAATGTAAGATTTAGATATATTATATATTCACATATTTTTTTGTATTTCTTATGAGTCGTTTTTTATTCCATTATTAACTATATATTTGTATTATGGTAGAGAGGGACCATGTTGTGCCTATTTTTAATTACACACATATATATTCATTGTAGAATGTTATTTTTACTTTATATTACCGGTAGATAGAGACATCTGCGATGTTCAAGGGAGTATATAACTGTCCTGTTTTGAAGAAATTGTCAGAAATTTATTTAAAATTATTTAACCATGCGTTTTTAAAATCATTAACGCTATTTATTCTGTGAGTGAGTTTAACTCGAGGTAAATGACATTTATATCAGCCCTTTAACTCTTGGAATTGCTGTGCTTTAATTTCATGACAACTATACTGGAATGTTGTTGAATATTTTGAAACTAATTTGACTGGAACCTGGAACATCTTCCAGTCAAATTAGTTTCAAAATATACAACAGAATATTCCTTACCTCATACTGAATATGCCATTTCAGATCTGTAATGGTTAAAGAGTTATGATCAACATGGCCTGGAACGGGTGGTATGAGAAAATATTTTAGAAAACTGAATAACTGCTAGGTATTCCAGTGGTCAGCTTTCTAACATATCACTCTCCTGTCACAGTGAGGAGGATATTGCATTAGAAAATGTGTTTTCTTGACAAGTTTTGACCATTAAAACGCTTATGACACCGAGTCAGTAGAAGAAAGGCGGGTGGATATTTTGGCACCAATGTTGCCGAAACTTGTTGCTTTAGCAACATTTTACAGCGACATTGGAATTCACAACTTTTGCCAAGGTGACAATGGTCAGGTCATACACAAAGAAACCAGTTGTCTACTTCAAAGAAAGATTTAAACATTTAAATTTGACTGAGCATGCCTTGATTATTCCAGCCATCACAAAATCTTAGTGAACTGATCTTGGAGTAGCCGGTGCATAGGTAAGAACATGGGGAAGAATACACTCGTTAGCAATTTAAATTACCGGGAGATAGGTCTCCGCTTTCCACGACCACATTTTTCTGGTAGCATGAGGTGACACTAGCGTAGATAAGGAGAATGGTGGCGATAAACACAGAAAACGATAACAACAGTGGTAAGGCCAATTACGGCTTGAACAGGTTAACAAAGATGATGATAATTTTAAAAAGCAGTGCTGTAATAACAGGCCAATGTCTTATGACTCGTAAATGATGATGATGATGATATTTTAAAACTGACCAGCAGTTGTTATATGAATGGAAATTAAATTTCAGTGCTCTAATGGTTAACGGATGCTGATGCGGCGTTGACCATTTTATGGTCAAGATTGTCCATTGTCAAGAACATTACAATCCTTGCATCATCAAAGTCCATTGGTAAGTCAAGAGAAGAGAATTCTTGAAAATTTACCATTGAAAAAATTATTAGCCCTGTTTATCAGGCCAGTCATTCCAGTGGTAAATTTTCAAGAAATGGTCTCTTGGCATAGAAATTTCTCAAGACCAGTACAGACTCTGATTTTGACCGACCTGACTATTAAATGGTTACTTGACTATTCTTATTAGTAATTGTTGTGGTTCTGCACTGAAGATTTCCCTTGTCAGGCTGGTGTCTGATACTGTTGAAGGTTGTGGCGTAAATATGTTGAACATTCCAAAGCTTGCGATATGACTTCTAGCACGCGATATGACTTCTAGCACTATCATATTAACTGTCTGACTTCTACAAGCCTCTGAACAATAATTTCAATGGCCAATAACTCTGGAAATGCTGAATATTTTGAAAACAATTTGACTGAAAGTTCTTGGTGGCCACCAACAACTTTCAGTCAAATTGTTTTCAAAATATTCAGCGGATAAAATGTTATGTCCTATGGGAAATGTCTGCAAAGATTCGTCAGTTGGACATTTAACATTTGTGATTCATAACAAATAATTAAGCAGATTTCTATGGCAAGCATCTGTATTCAAAGACACCTATGTGATAAAGATCTGTTTTTATACAATAATAAATCATTTCATTGTAAAATTTGTGTATGTTTATATGTACACGGTTGTATATGTTTTAAAAAATACATTCCATCCTCTATATAGTATTGTATGCAAATATGTATGTATATGTAGAACAGGAGAGAGTATTGGTTTGCATGGACTCAATAAGTTAACTATCCCTAGAATTAAAAAAACTCAAAATTTATTAGTTTATTTCCAAGTTTTGATGTGTATTATATGTTATTTGTCATCAAATTTGATGGACGATTGACTGTTTGCAAACTCTATGTAGTCAGCATTTCCTGCTTTTCTGTAATATTTAGTTTGTTGATGCAATTTATAATTGTTAATCTTTAAAAAAACGATTATGAAAGTATTGCGGTCCAATCTAGCTCGTGGGTAATTTTGTAAATCCATGCAAACAAATACTGTATTCATTATGTTATTATGCGTTATCCTAGATGCCTAGAGCTTTGTATAGTTAATTTAATACAGTATTACGTTCTCGCTGTCCTTCATGCAATCGAGGTTGTTAATAATCTTTATCCTAGTGCAGATAGGGTTGCATTAGTTTTCAAATTTTATGATGTTATCTTGATAACGTTGAAAATTTGTGAACGATATACGACGGCATGTTGAATATTTTGAAATTAATTTGACTGAAAGTTGTTATTGCCTTAAGCAGCAACAGCTTCCAGTCAAATTACTTTCAAAATATTCAACTGTTTTATACTGGGATTCATTTACAATACTACCATTGTCAATTTGTGTGTATGTGTTCCGACGGCACTCCACCCAGCAAGACATATATAATGAGGATATATTATGATTTTGTTATAGCGATAGTCATGGTTAATACATGTATATGGAAAGTCTGGAAAAGTATGAAATTATAAAATACGCCTTTCCGGGTTTGAAAAGTATGGAAAATTTCAATAATTTCAGGTATGCTTCTCATTTGCAAAATAATATAGATAATATTGACAATCTCGACTAGTAATTCCAGCAGTTTTCTGCAAAATTTTTGGTAGTTTTAAAATGAACATTAACTGAAGACATAATAATATGTCTGGAAATTGATAAAATGGGTATAGAAAATGTATGGAAAATGCATTGAATTTTATTCTGCTGAAGCAGTATAAACCTGGATATTCTCTAGGTTTGTATTATGCATGCCTACCTGCAAGTCCTGGCAACTAACGGTAAAGAGGGGAATATTCTTTCCGGTTCCAGTGTTATTGATAAAAGATCTTAATATCATGGACAGCAGCATCATTTTCAAAATAACTACTGTTTGTGATTAGCATACCTGTATTATCAGGAACAAAGTTGTATATTAACAGTACTAGGATTAGGATGTTCATTGTTGAAATCAGTGCCTTAGGTTGATAATGGTTTCCAGTCAATTTAGTTTCAAATTTTCATTCAACAGTTTACTGTTTGCATGAAGAATTTGTCATATAATGCTTGTGAAGGATTTATAGAATGGTGACTTTATTTACAAATTATAAACAGAATTAGTTTTCCTCGGAACCTCATATCCTGTTTTTGTGTAGTTTTATTCACGTTATGAATGGTGTAAGTACTATCACAATGCGATGATCACATTCTATTCTATTCTATTCAATTTAACCCTTTAACACTCATATCAGCCAAAAACGGCTTCTACAGTAGTCTTGAGAAATGTCCATTTGCAGATCAAGAGAAGACTATTTTTGAAAATTTATGACTGGAATGATTGGCTCGATGCCGAGCCAGTCATTCCAGTGGTAAATTTTCAAAAAAAGTTCTCTTGTTCTGCAAATGAACATTTTCTATGAGAAAATTCAAATTTTCTTGAGCAAATTTGAGAGTTAAAGGGTTAATACACATGTACATCAGGTCAGTGTTCAAGCTCACTAGTCGACAGAACATCTGGTCTTATTTTGCGGAAAATGATGAAACGCCCTTATCTTGAAAACAATTTAACTGAAATAATGTCTGTTTCCTATTTCAAATGTCCATTTGCATGCTCTTTGAACATTCAGTTTCAGGGTACTCAGCCGCTCAGCAAATTAGGGAAGACCTTGAAAATGGGTTTCCATTTTTCCAGTCAGGGAAAACTCGGGGAATTAAAAAAACCACCAAAGATCAAGGAAAAACTTGATAGTGAACAAGAGGTGATGAGGTGATGGTTTTCAAATTGTGTCAGTTTGACGTATGTGTCCAAGTGGTGTTTATCGACTGAAAATTGAAATCAGCATCTTAGTTGCTGCGCTGCAACCTCCTCTTCACTTTCCAGCAACCTCGTTGAAGTAAAAATATTTCTCATGGAATTTTGGAAATTTATCAGGGAATTATTAGGGAGAACACGGGGAATTTTGTTTTGTTAAAGTGCTGGGAGCTCTGTAGTTTACCATTTGCTGCCTTGATTATCGTCCCAGTGGACAGTGTTTACCTGCGTCACTAGATGCAAGAGTTAATGTGAGCATGGACTGCTTGTTGTTGTTGTCCTTAATACATTTTCCATAACTCTGGATCTACTGGAGCGATCGTCTCTAAACTTGGGTAGATGTTTGTCCATAGGGTCCCGAAGGCGGGCACCAATTTGGCAGTCAAATGCTAAGATGCAATAGCTTTCAGCACACTCGTTTCCGAAACACACACTTTGGACCTCACAGCAGCTCGATTGAAACACAATCGTTTAACATATCAATGACGGAGGTATTGGGACAAATTTGTCATTGTTAACACGTTTTTTTACCCTACAGTGCAGCAGAGAATAGTTTTAGGCGGATTGACCAGTAAAGGGTTAATTAGCTTCGAAAGTCAAAAGATCAAAACCATTGATCAATCCAAATGATCATAGAATTTTCCTAGGGCGAATTAGTTTTAAAAGTTATTCTAAAAAATTGTTTTGTTGCATGTATTTACTGTTAGAAAGACATGTGCTCTATGTTCAGATGAATTGTGGGCATTGCCGGTTGTCCTTGAAAAGCGCAAATATTATACAGCATGGAATTTTATTTAAACTTTTTAATTGTCAAGCAGGCCAAAACCTGCTAAGATAATACAAATTTCTGAAAATCAACCACTGGAGTGACTGGCTCGGTAAATGAGCCAGTCATTCCAGTGGTAAATGTTCAAAAGTTATTTTGACTTAGTCTGCAAATGGACTTTCATTGAGTAGAGACTTTGCTTTTTTTTACCAGTAAATGTTTAATTTGGTTTGTGGTATTGATAAAAGTTGAAATAGTACATGTACAACTGAACATTCAATGTGGATGACAAAAGTTCTTATAAGTACAATAAGTATGCATCGAAAACTCTACTCATTTCATTGTTTCCAGGCACGCTTTTTTATATTTCTCAGTTGCGGATATTTTGTGATCATTACATTTTGCATTTATGTTAACTTTCACCGAGAACTCTCTGAAGAAGTTTATTCTTTACGCTATACAACATATTTTGTTCAATATTTTGAAATTAACTTACCTGGAAGCTGGTGCTGCCTAAGGCAGCAACATCTTCCAGTCGAATTAATTTCAAAATATTTGACAGTTTTCCCGGTATGGTAGCATTGAAAACGAGATATCGAGGAATTCATCGGTGAAAGGATTAATACACTGTTTCAATGTTATCATTCATAAGGATATATTTATGTAAATAGAAGAACTAGTTAGTCTTTTCTATCTTAAATATAAACCAGATGTAGTTTTTAATGCTTTGTAAATTAGATTAATATTGGACATTGTAAAGCACAGATAAACAAGGTTATTTTATAAAGAATTTAAGTTCCTGTTAGTATTACATTGTATGAGAGAACACAAGAGTAATAATCATTGAAGTTAAAAAGCATCAATCTGTGTTTCTCTGTTCTGTTTAACTGTCTGCCTGCTGTAGGCCAGCAGGCAGTAATTTCAATGGGCAATTATAGATTCTGGGAAGGCAGGGTTCAAAGTATATAAACCGATCCCAATGTGCTCTACACGTGGGCGGAGCTTAGCTAGAGGTGGGGGGGGGGGGGGGGAGGTCATAGCTAAACGTATATTCATCCATTGGCTGTAACTCCTGAAGAATCAACATGGTTGCTAATGGAAAGTCACAGAAATGTCATGGAAGGTTAACCTTGTGAAACATGAAGTTCCTGAAAACCCTACTTCATGGCAGTCATATAGGTAACCTGTTAAATATTTTTAAACTAATTTAATTGGGAGCTGTTGCTACCACAGCACCAGCTCCCAGGAATATCTTATTTGACGTTTCATGTGGATAAAGAATGGAACAATTTATGAACATTACTATTTAGTTTTCAAGGTCATTACGTCTTTGTCTCAATTGGAAGCAGAAAGCGAGATGTATGTTTAGTAAAACTTCTCGGCTTATATTTCAGGATCGGTTAATCCTATTGCAACTAAACCTAGCTATTTGGTTTACTATACTGTTAGGAAGCAGCATGATGATAATTAGCTCACAATGTCAACGTCACTGTGACAAAGCGGAGACAGACAAGACATTTACTTCTGCGGAATTCTTGTTAATACTAGTCATGAAAAGATCATTGAATTTCGGTGTGCATTGAGCACATAGCAGACTATCATTGGATTTAGCGATTTTAAGCAGGGCCCAAAAAATTCTGTGCAAATTAGGAAACTGTTGCTGCATTCAGCCAGAGTTAGACTAGCATATTATTGGCGAAAATCTTTGCATTATGCATATTATCCCAAATGCAAATGTCTATTTGTCGACGTCCAATCAGGGTTGAGCTAATATCTCAGCATGTCCACCCTATTGGGACTAAATTTGGAGACATGCTTCCTTATTTCAAAGCAATGGAGCACAATGATATTGAGGTCAAAGTTCAAGCTCAAAATAACTGTAGTATAATAAAACTGTACGGTTTAGTTTTGCGTTTAGCTCAAAATATTGTCTTACATCTCAACATGGCTGCACTCTATTGGGACTAAGCTTGGACACATGCTTCCTTATGTCAATGAAATTGAGCACTGATATTGAGCCCATGAGATAAAACTGCCAGGTCACTGAACTTGGTATAAATCACTTTAACAGTTAAGTTTTCGGTTTGGCCCAATGTATCATCTTATATTTCGCCATGCATTCACTTTATTGGGAGTAAACTTGGACTCATGCTTCCTAGTATCAAGGGGATGAAACACAATGATATTGAGGTCAAAGATCAAGGTCATTTTACCATTTGACTTGTATGACTAATTTTGCCTTTCAGAATTGCCCAAATTATTGGAACTAAACGTGGTCATTCAGTTAACTTACATCATGGAAGTAAGACTTCAAATATTACTATCTGATCGTCTGCGTATAACGTCAGGGAACATCCATCAGTAGAGTAATTAGAAGTTCAGTTAGTAAATTATAATTGTCTCCAAGAACATCCGAATCAGTGGCTCTCCATTAAGAGACTTAAACATCTGTGACATAAATCTTTGGAAGCCAATGTCGACCGGTGAGTTGGATCGGACGAGAAACCATATTTTGTCCACTGGAACTGTTATACCTGTTTCTCCTGCATCCACAACCAGTTACTCTGCAGATGTTCATGTTTGTAGCTGTTGCCTAGCAAAACTAAGTTCCTTCCCAGCCTGTTTGGAGGCTAACACACTTGTCAGTCTCCTGTTGATTCTATCAATGAAACTCCTATGACAAAGGGAACTATGACGAAATGAGCAGAGAACTGCACACTTGCTGGGAGTATGCGTTGCAGCAAGGCGATAATGATGTGGAGACCCAATGACAGATTTTCTTGGAAGCTGTATGTAATGCAGAGAGCAAGCATGTACCGAGTAAGACTGTTATACCACTACCCCAAGCAGGAAAGAGCAGCACAAAACTAGACAAAGCTACAGCAGATGCAACGAGGAAGAAGGAGCAGTGTTGGCAGGTACCTGGAGACGAGAGACCCTGAAAAATACAGGGAATACACTAGACAGAGAAACAAAGTGAGGGTCATGACTAGAAAATTGCAAAACGATATGGAGAACGTGGTAGCTAAGGAGGACAGAACAAACCCCAACCACTTTTGGAAATATGTCACAGGTAAACTAAAGACGAAAAACGCAGTATCTGACCTGGTCAAATCTCAAGCAGGTCATGAAGAAGAATTAACAGCCTCATATGAGGAGAAAGCTCAAGTACTTCAGACTCTTTCGCCAGTGTGTTCACTAGGGAGCCACAGTTAGACAACAGACCTGAAACGATGATATAAAACAACACATCCATGGATATAAGCAAGATTACAGAAGATGTGAAGAAGAAGCTGTCAATGATAAAAACTGACAAGTCACTCAGCCCTGATTGTGTACACCCAAGAATTCCCAAAAGAAACGCATACGGTTATATGTAGGCAATTAGCAATGATTTTTAACATAGCACTCAACACAGATAGGGTACTGAACTGGAATTTTTAAGAAAGGAAATCGGAAGTTGGCAAGCAACTATAGGCCAGTGAGCTTAACATGTGTATTGTGCAAGGTGATGGAATCAGTCAATAGACACCACATAATCGAACGCATGAAGTGCAACTCCATATTCAGTGATAAGCCATTTGGCTTCATTTCATGCAGATCCACGTCGCTTCAGTTTCTGGTGGTACCAGATGGATGGACACAACAATTAGAGGAAGGCAGAAAAATAGATGTTATATATATATCTCGATTTCATGAGTGTTCGATACAGTACCTCATCAGTGTCTTCTCAATAAGCTAACAAGATATGATATAACAGTACAAGTCCATTGGTAGATCAGAGCCTTTTTATCAGACAGCGAGTCATAGTGACCAGCATGGAAGAGGTTTTAATCGGGACCCTGCAGGGCAGTGTGCTCTACATCAATGTCTTCCCGGAGACACTGGCATCAGAAACGTATATGTACCCTGACGATGCAAAGATCTCATGTCTGATTAGAAGCGAGGAGGACCAGAAGGTGCGGCAAGATTTGTTTAAACTATAGGACTGGTCTGAAAAGTGGTTGCTACGGTACCTTGAGAAATACAAAGTAATGACAGTATGCAGAAGTATGTACATTACTTTATGAGAGGTGAGAGTGCTGAATCCTCCAGTCACACATTGATCAAGATCCACAAATAAAAGGATCTGGGTGTTACGATGGATGGCCGGCTATCATTCGAGGAACAAATAATTGAGAATGTAAACAATGCAACAACAAATGATTGGGCTGATCTGACGATCATTCGTGCACCTAGATATTGAAAACTTCCCATGGCTGTACAAGGCATTGGTTAGACACCCCTTCCCAACTTAACTTGAGTATGCTAATGCAATATGGCATCCAATTCGAAAGAAAGATATTGTTACAATAGAATGTTCTGAGAAGAGCCACTAAGCTGATACCAGCGTTAAGGGTCATTAGCTAAAAGAGAGACTACCAACTTTGACATACCATAGACTGAGAGATGGCATGATAGAGGCTTCTAAGATGGGGATGGCGGGTGGGATGTGTATGACAGAGATGTCGGTGCAGAAATACCACCTAGTGAGCCAACAACAGGGGGGGTGGGGGGAATCACTTGAAAATTTTCAAGATGAGGGCAAAGACCTGTCGGAGACAAAACGGCTCTGTATACGAATTGCAGAGCCATGGAACAGTCTACCTGAATCAGTTATTGCTCCAACAGTTTACACCTGTGAAGCACGGACCGACACTCGAAGCAGCAAGGGATGATGTAGGCTACAACTTTGATGCTGAACTCAGTATCTCTGCCTCGAGAAACAACACATCAGTAATAGTGGTAGATAACTGTGAAGACAAGGATATGGACACATAGGTCAATCCTTTCTTCCAGTAACTACATGGGGTATGAGATAATAAAAATGTGGTTGGGTAACGGGAAGGACTAGCCAACCTGGAACCTGTAAACACCACCCTGGGCTATGCCACGGCCGCCCTGGTCTATGCCACGGCCGCCCTCATGGATAACTATACTCCCAATGCACGGATAAAGGCAAGAATGTCTAAAACATGATTTACCCCCTCTGCACATGCACCGGGCCACAGAGTAACCCCATAATGGACAGGTTTTTCTTCATAGAGTATGTATGACCAGGCCACGTTCGTGTGACGCCATTGACTGAGTGGACACTTTTAGTGTGTATATATGATAATTTCATGACTTCTTCCTCGAAATGATGGCCATGATCACAAGGTTTTTTGGGAGTGTTTGGTACCATTAGAGAAGCTGAAGATTCCGCTTCCTCAAGACAACAACCATGAGTGTATTCAAGAAGAAAGTGACCCCCCGGATTAATATTTTCCTATGTCACCCAGAAAAAGACAATGAGCAAAACAAATAGGGGCTGATATTTGCACCGAATGGTAATGTTTTGTATCTGTAATAATTGCAGTCAAAATTAAATCCAAACCATTGACGATTTTCCTCACATATGTCACCATGATAAAACCCATTTTTTAAATCAACTGTGATCATCTGATCATTGTATTGGGAAAACTTTGAAATCAGTGTTTATGTCTTCGTATGAAAACCTTGGAGGGTGACAAAATTGATTCAAATGACGGAGATCAGTCACGAGTCTAACCTGGTTACCTTTCTTAGGAACACATTTTATAGGGGAAACACCAGCTAGTTTCGAAGTACAACGTTCTATGACATCTTCGCATAACAAAGTGTTAATTTCGTCACGTAAAAAGTCTGTTTGTTTTTTATTAAACTGGTGATTTTCAAAATGAAATGGTTTTAGATTTGAATCAAAATCAATACGCGCGCCACGACTGACAATATTACAGGCAAAGTTACCAAGGTTTTTATTCTGCCACACTGTAGCACATTTCCGAAGCGACCCCGCTGTAAACGAATCTGTTCTCGCAAAACACATTTAAGTTTATTTTTAACCAACCGATGATAAATAAAATAGGTCACTCATTGGTATTGTTATAACACTGAGGCCGTTGAGTTGTGGGCCTAGCTGATGCTGCCTGCATATACACGTCTCGGCCGCACCCGAAAGATCCGCCGTAATTGTTGTTATACGGCCGTCTAGGTCTGTACTGAGTAAATCCCCCTCTCTCATGGTTACCGATGGGGGAAGGGGCGGGGAGGTGACGTCTGTACCGCTAACATTAGATTTCGCCTGTGTCGATCAGACAGACCAGATGTTCCACTGTTATACATTTCAAAATAATCTGATACATCTTTGTTATGCTTAGCTTTAACCAATAATGAGGAATATTTGTCCTCTAGAAACTGAAGGTTTGCTAACAAAACTGAAATCGCATCATTAAGGTCTGATTTAGAAATTTGTTCTTGAAAACACCTGATAATTTTTAGAGCAGTTTCAACATACCTGACGCTTCTATTGATTACCTCGTGCGTTCCTTGGTCCTCTTTCCGTATACCTTTACAGCTATCATATAGTTTCCAGCCAACCAGTAGTTGAACTCCAGTTAAACCATCTTTGATGGAGGCGTATGTCGCCTGTATATCCACAGCTGCGGCACCTGCTACAATCAGAGCACCGGGACCGAGGTGACCCGAATCTGGGTCAAACGTCTGTGCTGACGACAGCGTTTCATTCTGAATATGGCCTGCTTGATGGCCGCCTGAATTTGAAAAATCTGGTATCAAATCAGTTTTACGTACTGCATTTAAAATGTCAAATTGTACTTCTAAACATTTTACTCTCTGTGAGATTGACTCTATCTCGGTTTGAAAACTTCTTAAACTTTTATCTACACTTGTTAATTGTTCTTAAATTTTGTAAAATTTATCCATAATGCGACAGCGTGGACTAGCCCAGTGAAGAAGCACTTGGCAAAAGACACGGATATACGTCACATGACTAAATCTAGTTTAGCTTACTACAGAGACACTTAAAAAGAGCGCGGCTCGAATGCAGGCAGGAAAGATCGAAGGTCACATGCAGTAAAGAGAGCTACCTGTGACGCTTTCCTCCCATCTTGCATGCCCCTCCCTCGCCTTCATGGGATAACCCGACCAGATTCCCCTCCGAATGCATGCACCTAGAACTGCCGCCCTTGCCACCTCAGAGGAAAGCACTGCCACAGAATCCCCCACCAAGGAAACCACCGCCATGGAGACCACCTCACCACCGCCATGGAGACCACCTCCATAGAAACCACCAAGCGGGCACATGACATTGTTTTGACGTTGAATCAATGTTGAAATTATGTCATGACGTAATTTCATAATTGATTCAACATTGAAACAACATCTGTGCCCACTGGGCACCACCACAGAAACCGCTACCACCACTGCAACTGGCTCCGCCACTACAACCACCACGACCACAGTCGCTGCCGCATCACAAAACACTTCTGATGGAACGAATGTACATATCAGCTCAGACAACCCCCCCCCCCCCCCACACACACACACCCCGCTCAGACTGAAGGAATCTGACTAGAGTCATCGACGATGACAAGAATGGCAGTTCCAAGCTCCCGTCCGTAGACAGTGGAGACAAGACCGACACCCGACCACCTGGGTGAGTCCAGCCTTCTGGTTACATCAAACTCAGGCATTCAGCCGTGTCAGATGTGAAATGTCAGACCAGACCTGCACGTCTCCAAGCAGATGGCAGGCCACTCCATTCAGCAAACGATTGTGGGGGAGCCCCAACCGTGCATCGAGCTGATGACAACTTACGCCCTGAGACCAGGACAGACATCCGAGAGCCACCAGAGTGGGGGAGAGGGGTGGGGTATGGGTGGGGTTGGGGTGGGGGGTCTCACGATCGTGGACAACGTCTGGCAAAGTGGACCAACCACGCCAGACTGGCGCCCGGATCCGAAGTGCGAGGAAAATGGATAAGAGGAGGATAGCTTGCGCGACGACATGACGCCCAGTCCCGGCGGCTGCTCGGCCACAAAACAAGCCAGCAATGGCTTATATATACCTCGTAAAATGATGATAATGATAAATATCATCATCCCAGTTATCATATTTGTGATTGTTACATCTATCGAGAGAATAACTAATTAAAAAAAAATGTATGCCCTAATGGCTTGGCACAAGATATATGAATACCAGTCTTTCCGTACCCAAACCAAACCGTACCGGTCAATCCGTACCTATCCTATTGGAGAATCCGTACCATAGTTTTAGGCAATCCGTACCCTTCTTCTTCTTTCTTCTTTTTGATCGCTGGTATCACACTTAGAGAGCCGTTCTCAAGATGAAATCTGTGGTTTTCTGCAGTTCTTCCACAGGTCCATACAGCTTTTCAAGAAAAGAGGTTGACAAAGGCCAGATCTCTTCTCTCAGCAGCTGATACGTACTGCAACATTGAAGTATGTGCTCTGTGGTCTGTTCTACTTCTCCACAAGGACAAGCGGGCAATGTCGTAAGGTGGAACCACCTGTACATGTGTTGGTTTAGTCTGTTATGTCCAGTTCTGAGACGAAAAATGGTCACTTGCTCTGGCCTCGAGAGATGATGGTAGGTATCTTCTGATTGAGGTGTTCTATAGAGTGACTTGATGATAGTCTTCATCTCTGTATGTGTAACCATGTTTTCTGTCTGATTCTCTTCTGCACCCACCTTTGCCATCTTGTCTGCTTCCTCATTTCCTTGGACTCCACAGTGTGAGGGGATCCACTGCAATGCTATCCGAAAGCATTTGTAGTGCTTCTTCAAGTTGTGGCAGCTTACCTTTGGTGATAGCCTCAAGGAAGGAGCGGGCATCAGATAAAAAGACAATCTGTGCAATATGGTATGCTGATCTGCTGATGGTATTAGCTGCATGGACCAGTGCTTCGACTTCAGCTCTGTGGTTTGTGCAGTGTTTGCCTGTCGGTATTGCAGCTGACTCATGTTGTCCGTTTATATACTGTATGTGCAGTCCGGCACCTCCGCTCCTAATTGCATCTTTGGCTGATCCATCTGTGTAGATCCTTATCCATGTCTCCTGAGGGTACATTTCTTCCAGCATGGCTAGGGTCAGGGCCTTCTTGCTCACATCACTGTGTTCATCTTTGGTTGTGAGATGAGGTAATGTTGTGCGAATAGCTATGCTCTCTAGTTTGTTTCCCAGGGTGGAGGATCAATGGTGTGGTTTGGGTCTTCTATTTGTGCTGATAACATTTCTTGGTGTTTCCCTTGAAGTGCTTTTGTCTCTTTCACACAAAACTTGACCTTTTAAGTCTTCCTGATGACAGCTGTGCTTGCCTGATCTTCATCGGGTGGTTGTTGAACGATTTGAACTTTGCAGCTTTGATCAGTGCACCTTCCTTTACTAAGTGGGGGTGGGGGGATGCCTGCTGTCTGCTCCATTTTTTCTATTAGTGTTGATCTCATTCCACCAGTGATGATGCGCAGTGCCTGGTTTTGTACTCTGTCGAGGTTTTGTTAATAAGATTTAGCTGCTGTCATCCATGAGCTGGATCCATACTCAAGGTGTGGTCGTACGGCACCTAGGTAGATGGTCTTGAGGATCCTTTCATTGGCACCCCACTTTGTTCCTACCGGCTTCCTCATGATGTTTAGCTTTCTTCTGGCCTTTGCCTCTGCGTTCTGGATGTGCTCCTCCATGTTAATCTTCTGTCATAGGTGACTCCCAGGTATGTCTGCTGGTCCTCGTACTCGAGTAGAGTACCGCCCAGTGTCAGATTGCCAACCTTGGTTTTGGTGGACAGTGAGAATAGCATGGCTGATGATTTTTCTTTGTTGATGGTAATACACCATCGATTGTCCCAAGCTGTAATTCTGTCCAAGGCGAGCTGCATTCTGTACGTGGCAGTCGTTGTGTACTCCTCGGTGCACCAGAGTACGAGGTCATCTGCATAGAGGGCTGCTTGGATCCCATTGGGCAGCTCTGCTACAATGTCATTAATGAAGAGTATGAACAGAGTTGGTGATAATACTCCGCCTTGTGGTACCCCTTGTCTCAGCAATACATTCTATCCAGATTGTCCATCTACCAGCACCCTAGCTCTGCGATTGTGTAAGTATGACTTGGTCCATCGGAACATGTTGCCACCGATGCCTGTGCGCCGGAGCTTCACGAGGAGGCCATCCTTCCACACCTTGTCAAATGCCTTCTGCAGATCGATAAAGGCAGCTAGCATCACCTTCTTGGCTTGAAAAGTGTCCTCTATGACCTATGCAAGATGTGTTGTTTGAGCTTCTGTGCTCCTGTATCTTCTGAAGCCAGCCTGCTCTGAAACTATGATGTTCTCCGACTCCAGGTACCACTGCAACCGCTGGTTGACGATCCGTACCCTAAATCTGGATATTTCGTACCTAACTAATTGGATATTCCGTACCATTGTAATGGTTAATCCGTACAATAGAGTGTTCTGAACATAATTGAATGTCAGCAATGTCCTCCCATCCAATTATGTTGGAAATGTGTTAAGTTATTTCAGATATGTTTTGTAGGTCGAATTGTAGTTAAATCGCTCAAAATCAATTAATAGCTAATTCACAGCCTTGTCAATTATACCAATTTCTGATTTTGCAAATTGCCAATTTCGTGTAAAAAGTATCTCCGTGAATACTGAATATTATCTTCTAATATATAGGTAATGGATTCGCCTCTAACCTATTGGATAATCCGTACCCACCCATTGGATATTCCGTTCCGGGTACGAAATAGCCAATAGATGCGTACGGAATATCCAATAGGTTAGGTACGGATTCTCCAAAATTAAGGTACGGATTAAGCAATATTAAGGTACGGAATGTTCAAATATAGGGTCTCGAATGACGGGTACGGATATGCTATGGTACGGATTGACTACATACATCTCATAATATCTGGCAACTCCGCTAAGCGCCTGTCACAATAGGCTGGTACCCGAATCCTCATTCCCTCGCTGGCGATTGTGATTATGTGCTGGCTTTGTGCGAGCGCGTGGAACCAGTCTATGACTCAGGTAATTTAGGTCAAACAGGTACGCCACGGGTTGTCAAATATGTAAATTACTCTCACAGCGCCACCTAATACCGGAAAAAGATTGGAGCAAGAGAAAATGGCGTATGATGCAGTTATTCGAATATTGGCATTGTTAATATGTTGTTGCATGATTCAATTAGGTATGAAATAAATAATCTTGAATCGTCTATGTTATGGGGTTGAAAATTCTATTTTAATTTTATTGAATTTAAAACGTTTGTGATTGTAATTCCGTGGTACAGAATCGAAAACTGATGTTTTAACACAATCGGATGAACATGTCCTATAATAATTTTCTAATTTATCCTAATTTTGAATATTTTCATACAGGAATTCTGACTCGTCACGCATATTTGTTGGTTTTTCTTGCAACTACAATCAACTATACACATCAGTCAATGCGGTTTAACTCTGGATATGCTGAATATTTTGAAAACAATTTGACTGAAAATTGTTGATGGCAATGCCACCAACAACATTCATTCATATTTTCAAAAATATATTAAACAATTCCAGATCTATTGCCCATTGAAATTATTGTCTTATGTCAATAGTCGTCGTTATTGTTAATATATTTATTTCTGAAACAATCCTAGGATTGTGGCCTTTGGACCATTTATTGTGGATAGGATGAAGTGACACTAGCTTGCAAAAGCAGACTCGCAAACTCGGGTAGCGATGAACACAGAAACGCAAGGTGTCATTGAAATACCCATTAGTAATCCAAACAGGGATAGTTCACTATGTGCCTTTCTTATTATCCCCACATGTTTGGAAAAAATGGAAGGGATACAGTGGTGGGTACAGAAAGTCAAATTTGGCAGAATTCTACCAAATTTGATATGTTAGTTACCCATATGATTGAGGGTTTCGGCACAATGTTTATATTAGGCCCCACCCCAGGAAGTGGGGCTTGGCGGTGCAGAACATCAAAGTTGGTAAAAGCATGGGGATTTGTGATGGCATGGGCGTTGTAGAACATTTTTGAACTCGCTACATGATTTTGCGGTTAAAGTCAAAAGCAAAGAATATGTAATTATAATATTGTTGAATTTACATGTGCAAGCATTACTTTCCGATCCTCATCTAAGGTTCTAAATTTTGCACATACCATATGTTACCCTTTAAGGCGATGAATGATTGTTTTGATTTATTGATCATGGTCAAAGGTCAAGATCATGCTGAACTTGGTACGAAAATAAACATTTGCAGAGCATCTTGTTTTGTATTTATAACTGTCACCATAACTGTATTCCAATCGTTTCCAATTATTATACTACCAAGTGACTTTTATCTGGTTTTTGATCTTTATATCGACAATGAGAACTTGTCGGAGAGACATTTAATTACACAGAATCCGTGTTTTTATATAATATTGATATTGTGATCGAGTAATCCTATAATGGGCAAGTCAGCTAAAACCTGCTTCTACTTGGCTCGTTAAAAATGCCCATTTTTGGCCAAAAGAGAAGAGTATTTCTGAAAATTTACAACAGGAATGCCTGGCTCGATAATCAAGCATTCCAGTGGTAAATTTTCAAAAATACTCATCTGTTGGAACACAAATTTACATTCAATAGGCGCATATTTAGATTTCGCTGACAAAATTTGACCGTTAACCCTTAAATCTTTTCAAGGAAATTTCAATTTTCTCAGACAATGCAGACCACAAGAAGATTAGTTTTGAAAATTTATCACTGAAGTGACTGGCTCGGGTATTGAGTCAGTCATTGCAGTGATAAATTTTCAAAACTAATCCTCTCTTGGTGTGCAAGTGGACATTTCTCGGGACCACAGTTGAAGCCCTTTTGGGTCGGGTTAAGTGTTAAAAGGGTAAGCTAATCATATTAGGATGATTACCAATTTAGCTATGATACAAGCATTTTATAGTGTATTGTATATTGTGAAGCCCTACTGTTGCTGTTAATAAGTTGTATTTGTATACAAATTTGTAATGTTTCTAGGTATGGCTATCCAGTGCTACCAATGTGACAGTAATGAGGATACATCCTGTCCAGCTGAGCATGCCTTTGATACAGAAGTGAATGCTGTTGTCGATTGTAGCAGCTTTGAGGCGAATATACCTGGTCATATTTGCATGAAGACCTACCAACAAAGTTCTGGATGTATGTTAAAATTAGATATATGATCAATTTTAGCTCACATGGCCGTGGTCTGACATGCTAAGTGAGCTTTTGCCATGACCATCTGTGTGTCTTCAACCGTTTCTTTTAACCGTTAAATCCTTTCAAGATAATTTAAATTTTCTCATAGAAAATCTCCACTTGTAGACCAAGAGATTATTTTTGAAAATTTATCACTGGAATGACTGTCTCGGTTATCGAGGCAGTAATTCCAGTGATAAATTTTCAAAATTGTCTTCTCTTGATCTGCAAATGGACACTTCAAGACCACTGCAGAAGGCATTTTTATACGCCTGCGCAAAGCGGGGTTCGTATTATGTGATGGTGCTCGCCGTCCGTCCGTGCGTCTGTCCATCTCCCATATTCGCTAGAGTTATCTCCCTTGAAAGCTTAAAATTTATCCAAATTTTCTTGTCCGAGACAGATCTCGAAGAGTTTTGAACCTACAGTCACAATTATTTTAGGAGATATATTACCTATAGATGAAGTGTCATGATTTCGATTCGGCAAAATCCTCCCATATTCGCTAGAGTTATGTCCCTTCTTCTTTTCGATCGCTGGTATCACACTTGGAGAGCCGTTCTCAAGATGAAATCTGTTGTTTTCTGCAGTTCTTCCACAGGCCCATACAGCTTTTCAAGAAAAGAGGTTGACAAAGGCCAGATCTCTTCTCTCAGCAGCTGATACGTACTGCAACATTGAAGTATGTGCTCTGTGGTCTGTTCTGCTTCTCCACAAGGACAAGCGGGCGATGTCGTAAGGTGGAACCGCCTGTACATGTGTTGGTTTAGTCTGTTGTGTCCAGTTCTGAGACGAAAAATGATCACTTGCCCTGGCCTTGAGAGATGATGGTAGGCATCTTCTGATTGAGGTGTTCTATAGAGTGACTTGATGATAGTCTTCATCTCTGTATGGGTAACCATGTTTTCTGTCTGATTCTCTTCTGCACCCACCTTTGCCATCTTGTCTGCTTCCCCATTTCCTTGGACTCCACAGTGTGATTGGATCCACTGCAGTGCTATCCGAAAGCATTTGATGGTTTGTAGTGCTTCTTCAAGTTGTGGCAGCTTTCCTTTGCTTAAAATTTGTCAAAATTTTCTTGTCCGGGACAGATCTTGAAGAGTTTTGAACATACACTCACAATTTTTCCCCCAGAAGATGTGTTATGTATAGGTGAACTGTGATGATTTCGGTTCGGCAAGCTCTGCCCATATTCGCCAGAGTTATCTCCCTTGCGGGAGTGAAATTATTAATTAGACCCCCTAAATATTACGGACAGTTAAATAAACATCATTTATTTTGTCCAAAATAATCATAAATCAGCAAAACAGGTTGCGAAAAGATGTAAATCATGTGATTGTAATTAATTATGATGTAATTATCGGCCTTTCTTCTTTCATTTCCAATTCGGCCCGAGGAGGAAATCATGCCTTGAAGATAATATTAATTGTAATATTGCGAACGCGAATTTCATAAGTTAATATGATATTGTGTATAAAAGATAACGTTTTAAAAACGGTTTACGTAGAAATTTTATTTAAAATTATATCCTAATCAGCAAAATGTATTCGGCATTATATTAATTGGCGAGATTTTTATGCATTCGGGCGATTTAGTTTTGGGACGACTGCATTATGTTAATTAGCCGGTGACATAAATAAAATGGATGCCGTTGTTTAGAAATGTTTTCCCCGATACAAATTACAATGACAAATTCCCGCGTTAGTATTGTGTTTTATATTGCAAATTTATCTGAGACTACCAGAGAAAAGATGAGTGGATATTTATTTAATTAATTCGCTGCTTGATTTCTCTCGGCGTACAGCGAGTTACATGGAGTTACACAATATGCGCAATTGGGGCCACGTTCAATTATTAGTTGCCCCCAACGTAGCTTAATGGAAAGTAGGGCCATTATTATTCATTACGTGTTTCATGCTTGTTAGTATCTTTTATTTTTAACAATCCTGATATGAAAAACCGAAAATATGTTCATATTCGGTTTTCGATATTTATTTTTTATAATCGGGTATGAAACCGTCAGTGCAGGATATCGGTGTTAAATATGGTATCGGTATATCGCGCAGCCCTAACCCACACACAAATTTTTTTTCAGACGATGTGGTACATATAGCCGAAGTGTCATGATTTTGTTTTGTCATGATCCGCCCATATTCGCGGGAGTCATGATTTCATTTCGCCAAAATCCTCATATATTCGCGGGAGTTATCTCCCTTGAATGATTAAAATTCGTCCAAATTTTCTTTTCCTGGCCAGATCTCGAAGAGTTTTTAACCTACACTCGCAATTTTTTTTCATGTTAAAATAACAATTTTATTCAAAGCTTCTTTACAGTATAGGGCATTTAATACACATAAACTGGAAATCTTATTTTCCATGTTGTAGAGCGTTGCAGATTTTTTGCTTTGTTTATAGATCAGACGCTACCAGAGATTTGTCTTGTATACACTGTTCACATATAAGCTCATGGCTGAATGCACACAGACATCTAGCTGCCATGGAAGCAAACAAGTGTACAATTATAGTGGATGGCATATAACCTATTATCTCAAACTTGTACACCTGCTCCCAAAATATATTTATAAGTCCGTGCTAAGGGTGGACATCATATGATAGCACTCCCCATCTGACCATTTCTGGTTCTCTAATGATATCTCCTTTGTAAAAAATTAAATTCATTAGAAATATTGTTTCTGCTGGAAAATTTGGTATAAAGATAAACATGTTTCAAGATGTGATCAGTTGTATTGGTGTTTCAGTGAGATATATTCACATACACCAACTGGTGTTATCGCCTCTACAGAGCTTAAGATTCAAACAGACTAATTATTCACATTTATCATTCCTCAAACAAGTATGTTTGCAGGCGTATGTTGAGTTTCACTAAAACTCTTGTTGACTTATATGAGTGTTAAAGGGTCAAGTTCAAAACCAGCCTCTGCAGTGGTCTCGATTAATAATGTCCATTTGTTGGTCAAGAAAATACTATTTTTGAAAATTCATCACTGGAATGACTGGCTTAGTATTTCAGTGATACATTTTCCAAAACACTATTCTCTTGGCAAGCAAATGGACATTCATCAGTTCCTTATGCACATTTAAATTTTCATGAAAAATCTTGACCGTAAAAGGGTTAAGCTACTTTTTGTCAGTACCCACACATCCTTGCTTCCTATAGATCAAACTTTGTCTACAGAAAGGGGATTTGTTGATTTGGTCAGTGGTCATCTTGGACTTTACACTATTAGAAATACCTATTAACATCTCCGAAACTACTTGGCTGATTTACATTAAACTCAAGTAGGTTAAGCTCTTAACATGTCAGTTCAAGAGAACCTGATTGCTCAATTCGCCTGTCAGTCATCTTTGATGACCTAGTCACCTATTTCAGGGGCAGATCTGCCTTTTGCAATGTTCTAGCCAATAGATTAGCCAAATAGTAAATATATAGTCAGCCACAACATGTTTGTAGGCAGTCATCATCAGTTAATACTATAAATTTTACAGTTCACATACAATAAGATCTCAATATATAAGAAATGTGTTGAATATTTTGAAACTGATATGACTGGAAGCTGTTGCTGCCTTAGGCCCGTTTGTTTCAAAATATACAACAAAGTAAACATGAGTTCTTACTTTCCAATTTTAACACTGTTAGAATTAGTCAGGATTCAGCCAATGAAGAAAATTAAATTAATTTTAATCATTAGCCAATGATTTAGCCAATTCTGCTTTTCATTAGCCTGATTTCAGTGTTACTAGCTATTGGCTAGTGGGTAGATTGGTCCCGGCTAATTTAGCCCTTTAACACTCATATCAGCTAATAACGGCTTCTACTGTGTTCTTGTCTCTTGAGAAATCCATCCATTTGCAAACCAAGAGAAGACTATTTTTGAAAATTTATCACAGGATTGACCGGCTCGATAAGCGAGCCAGTCATTCCAGTGGGAAATTTTCAAAAATAGTCATCTCTTGGTCGGAAGCTGTGGGAAATTTTCAAAGATAGTTTTCTCTTGGTCTGCAAATGGCCATTTTCTATGTAAAAATTTCAATTTTTGGAACAGATTCGAGGTTTAAAGAAAAACAATAACCTGAAGGTATCAGGCAGAATCATGGTAAATTTAATTCTAGACTGAGGGGCCATTCAAGTCTGCCGAAGGGAAGAACTTGATGCACAAAAAAGCAACCACAGTCGACCAATCAAAATTTATCTTTGGAACTAGTTGATTGGTGTTGATAGTAAAAATAGCAATATATGTTTTATGGCTTGTTGACTAGGAATTTGATACTTTTTAACCATTTCACCAATAAATTCCCCATATCTCATTTTCAACTCAACAATACTGTGATACAGGAATATTTTGAAATTAACTTCAAAATATTCAATAGAATAAGTTTTATAACCTAAAGAATACTTTTTCCATGGTATATCGGTGCAATTGTTAATCTAATTGATCGATCAGGCCAGTGGCAATCTGAAATTGTGTTTTGTACCCGAACTTTTGCATTTTGGATCCAACTTCTTTAATTTCATGCTGATGTGGCAGCTATGACTTCCAGCCAAATTAATTTCGAAATTTTCAACAGAATAAGTTTTATATCGTATAGAATTTAGTCTTTCAAGGACTTGTTGGTGAACAGGTTAATGATTCAAAATGACTAGTTTTAATACTCCTATAACATCAAGTCTGATAGATGCCTAGAAATTGTATTTTGTGAAATACATGTAATACATCTTTGTTTCTTCCTTTACAGGGAGGCCATGGATTAAGATCACCCGTCGATGTGCTTCATATTCAGATACAGGTAACGTAGAATTATCTGCATTATTCCTTTATTATTAGTCCTTTAACGGCCAAGCTGGCCAAAACCAGCCTCTGCAGTGGTCTTGAGGAATGTCCATTTGCAGGTCAATATAAGACTATTTTTGAAGATTTACCTCTGGAATGCCTGGCTCAATAATCGAGCCAGTCATTCCAGTGGTAAATTTTGGCTTCTCTTGGCCTGCAAATGGACATTCGTTTAGCAAATGTTTTTATTTTCTTGACTTGACCATTAAAGGATTAACACTCAAGCTGGCCAAACACAGCTTCTCCTTCGATCAATACTCACCATTCTGTTACTTCTGATATACAGCTGGCCCTGACAGCGGCTCTAGGATTATAGACTTAGAAAGCTTTACCGACTCCTGGGAACCGGGTACTCGGCTCCCAACTGCCGAGTACCCGTTTACCATAGAGCTCATTCTTGTTTGCATAGCAACAAGAGCAATACATGCTTTTTGCATTACGGATTTTAGTGGTTTTTTGGTGAAACAAAAGATCTAAGTCTTTAATTTATGATAGTTTGTGTGTTCGTGAAAGGATTAACTAAGGACTATGGAGCATACCGCTGAAGATAACCAGGTTGTATCGTTCTGTATTATCCATAGTTAAAAGACTTAGGTCTCTAAATTTCGTTGTGTCGCATGTTCCAATTTCTGACCCCATAGAATCTGGGACGTGTGCTAACAACGATATATGCCAGACGATCGCCTTCTTTAAACCCCAACAGGCGATCGGCAGATATGAAAATAGGTGTTTGCTACGGTATTTCTAACACGAATATCGGCTGACGTCGTTCTCCGTAGAATCCGAGCGGGTGACGTCACACCCGGTCGCTCGGATGTTTATGTGAAGAAAAATTTTTCATTAATTCGCGCATCTTGTTCTGGGTGCTGCGTACTAAAAATGGTACCGGAAACTTTAGAATGATCAAGTTTACGTGCGATCACGATCGGTTTGCAATGATCGGTGGTTTCAAAATTCTTGAGTAGATGCGTGGTCTGCGGTTTTACCGTGTGATACAGCAGTTTGTTATACATTTTGTTGTTTTCTTCACATATCGTGCTGCTTTCGTTAGGAGTATAATTTATATTGATTAGTAAATATACCCCGAATGCTATGCGATATGATTCCTGGAGCCGTTACACATCCTGGAGGATCTAATATGGGTGTGTTTGATGCCCGCCGCGTTCTTGTCGTCATAATCAATGCGATCGTTGTTGTAACGTGGCGGGGTGGGGTGCGGGGAGGTTACGGTTAATTTATGAGTCAAAATTATTTGAAAATTAATTGTCTGCCTTCCATCCGGGTCTCGTTCCGCTTGTTTATTGTAGGTTTGTGCTTATTTTATAGGCCAAGCCAGCCCCGCCATCATGTGACGAATGCCATAAGTTTGTCCGTGTCGTGTTCAAGGACCATGTCTGTTTTAGGTGTTCCCTGTGTAATATTGATCATAGGTGTAATGTTTGTGCAGTGTGGTCCGTTGAGATGATGGTTTAAGTTCCTTGCCAGAAGGACTTGGCTGGGTCTGACGCGGGCCTACCCCATGGACCGGAGTGTTTCATGGGGTAGCGGCGGAACCGTGTGGTACCGGAGTGCCTGGCGTGTCAGCCGTGGCTCCTTGCTGGGAGGCCGTGGCTGGCAGACCCGTGAGCACGTCAACGGGTGACGTGTTTGCGGGGGTGTCTTCATCGGAGGTAGATTGGTCAGATGCTCTGGCGTGGCTAGCCAGGGTTGACCCGTCTGTGGTTTCGGCCACGGCCGATGAAGATGCGCCCCGTCCGTCGGTTGCGTCGATCAGGACGGGGATTTTGCCCGCGGCCCGGATCCAGTCAGTGGGACTGGATCCACGGTTCATAGAATGGTTGGATGCTATTTATAGCAAACAACTGATGACCAAGGGTCAGCTCCCTGCGGCCTCCAGGGAGGTGCGGGCAAGATGTCGTATTCCGCGGGGGGAATACGACAGGTATGGTGTAGTCCCGTCGCTCAGGTACACCAGGAAGTTGTCCTGTCCCTATGCGATGAGGGTGTGAGGGCAGCGATGAGCGCTGTCAACCACTCTTATCGTCTCCTTCAGTTGGTGTGGGCTGATGCGGGGCAGGCCACCCTGTGCCAACTGTGGCGCTTTCATGTGTCAATGACGGCCTGGTGCTGTCGATGGACGCATTGGCAAGGGTGCAAGCGCGTGTGACGAAATCCAGGAGGCAAATGGTCATTGACCATATGCATCCGGCTACGGCAGTCAGGGAGCGTCTTCTTGGGACGCCCCTGACAGGGCCTAGCATCTTCGGTGGCCAAGCGCGGGCCATCTTAGAGGATACCGCCAGTATCGCGCAGAATCGGTTAGCGGTAAACCTACAGCTAGAGCTAGTGCGGCAAGCGCATGCACTAGGGCATGTGGGGAAACCGCTAACGGGACAACCTTCAAAGGAGCAGAAGAAGCATAAGGGCAAGGCGAAAGCTAGGCCTGTTGCGACTTCTGCTTCAGCTGGGTTTTCAGAGCCGCCGCCGGCGAAGAAGCCCAGGAAGGTTGTAGAGGCGCCTACCCTCCCCAATGTTGCTCCTGACCGCCCTAGAGGCGGGAAGGACAAGGGGAAGGGTAAGGCCTCAAAGGGCGGACAGAAGGGGCCGAAGCGTACCTGAGGGTACGAAAGCTCCCTTCATATCCGCCTGGACCGCGCCTGTGCGACAGGAACAGCGGTGCCAGTTATACCCGTCGTGCCTAGAACGAAATGGTTCTCTCTCTCTCTCGTTAAGAAAGAGGGGGGGGGGGGCGGACTGCGAGCCGGACAACCCCGTTAGATGTCGAGGCGTCTATGGTGGGTGGAAGGCTCATGCGTTTCGTCGAGGCCTGGCAAGGTGTGACGTCAGACAGTCTGGTCCTGGGATGGTTATCCCAGGGTTACATGCCGGAGTGGTGGGACTTTCCACCACAAAATCTGTCTTTGGCACCTGTCGGGACACCCGTACCAAGGGAGCCAGACAAGTTAGAAGCCGTTCAAAAGGAAGTGTCGGGTTTGCTTCTGAAGGGAGCAATAAAACCAGCAAACCGAAACACTCCAGGCTTCTATTCAAACATGTTCCTTGTCCCCAAGAGCACAGGGGGATGGAGACCCATACTCAATCTCAGGCCATTAAATTGGTTTATCCATACGCCTCGGTTCCAGATGGAAACGCAGAGGTCGGTAATGCGGGATTGAGGAAAGGAATGTGGTGTGTATCGATCGATCTGAAAAATGCATATTTCCACATTCCTATGAAACAGGTTTCTGAGATTTGCGTTTCAGAATCAAGTATGGGAGTTTACAGTTCTCCCGTTTGGCCTGTCGACAGCTCCGAGGGTTTTCACAAGAGTGGTCCTTGCGGTGACAGCGTTTCTCAGAAAAGAGAACGTGGTGCTACACACCTACATAGACGACTGGCTGCTCAAGGCAGACTCGGCAGCCAGGTTGAACGTGGATACTGCTCTGACTCTGAAGTTACTTTCAGATCTACGCTGCATAGTCAACGAGGAGAAATCCGAGTTGACGCCCACTCAACGTTTCGTTTATTTGGGGATGCGATTCGACCTCGAGGAGGGCAGGGTTTACCCGTCAGAGCCCAGAGTGGTGTCTCTGTTAGCCATCCTCAAGAGTTTTCGAGTGGGAAACCACATTCAGGCGAGGCGGTTCCTTCAGATGCTGGGCATGATGGTCTCCATGGAGCAGGTTATCCCGTACGCTGCTCTAATGCGAAGGCCTATCCAGTTGTATCTGATATCTCTGTGGAAACAGAGAACAGAACCCCTGTCAAAACTGGTGCCAGTTTTGGAGCCGATAATATCGCATCTTCTATGGTGGAAACAGCGTCAGAATCTCCTATTAGGGGTTTTGCTGCACCTACCCCACCCCCAGCTGTCCGTCTACACGGATGCATCGCTGGAAGGGTGGGGTGCCTGCCTGGGAGAACACCAGGTCTCGGGCACATGGACTCTCCCGGAGAGTCAGCTGCATATCAATCTGTTGGAAATGATGGCAGTGGAACTGGCGTTGGAAGAGTTTCCTTCCGATGATCAGGGGCAGGGTGATATTGATACGGTCGGTCAATTCGACAGTAGTATCATATATAAATCGCCAAGGCGGGACCAGGTCGCCCACTCTGTGTATCAGGGTGTGGCACTTGATTCAATGGTGCAGGAATTACTCGGTTGTTTTGAAAGCAGCTCGTATTCCTGGCCGATTGAACATTCTGGCAGATGCTTTGTCTCGCAGACAGAGAATCCTGCCAACAGATGGTCCCTCAACCCTCCAGTTCTGCGACGGATCTTCGAGCATTGGGGCAAACCCAACGTGGACTTGTTCGCCACAAAGGAAAATGCTCAAATCATGACATATGTCTCGCCGATTACAGATCCAAATGCCGTCGATACAGACGCTCTGGCGATAAGCTGGAGAGGGATGCACGCTTACGCGTACCCACCCACCATTCTTCTACCGAAGGTATTGGTGAAGGTCAGGGAGGAACCGTGTCTGGTCCTGCTAATAGCGCCGTATTGGCCGAGCAGGGCGTGGTTCACGGATCTTCTAGATCTGCTGGTGGAAAATCCTGTGCAGTTGCCCGAGATTCCGAACATAATCTCCCAGGCCAAGGGACGCTTCCTACACGAGCGTCCCGAAATGTTCAATTGATTGCGTGGATGTTATCAAACAACGTTCCACGTCGGAAGGCATTTCTCGACAGGCTGCTGATTTCATCGCGGCTGCGAGAAGGAGGTCAACCTTCAAGTCATATAACAACACGGTTAACAGATTTGCAGACTGGTGTGAAGAAAAGGGTATTGATACCTTTCAATCCACTATCAGCAAATAGCAGACTTTCTCTGTGAGCTGTTCTTTTGAGGACTAGCTCCCGTCACAGTTGCTGGATACAAGTCAGCTTTGGCATCAGTTATCCCTTGTCTAGCCAACAGGGATAGTCCAGAGGTGGCCCAGTTAAACGTGATGTTGAAGGGAATGAGCAATCTCCGACCGAGACAACCGGTAGTCATTCCAGCCTGGAGTCTATCTTTAGTGCTTAATGTACTGGCCAAGCACCCTTTCGAACCGTTGCGTTCGGCTAGTCTAAAGCATTTGACTCTAAAGGCGGTCTTTCTATTGGCAGCTTCCTCAGCTAGAAGGCGCAGTGAGATCCATGCGCTTTCGGCAGAGAGGAACCGATTTATTGTTTCTGGAGACGGTCTGCGTCTTCTGCCAAGAGCAGAGGTTATGTCAAAGAACCAATCTTTGAGATATCCCGGCAAACCGATCATTATACCGAAGTTAACTAGGTTTGATCGTGATGCCAGTGTCTGGTGCCCGGTCCGTGCTTTGACTAAGTACAAGAAACGGACTGACTCGTTACGGTCGAACGATAGACATCTGTGGATCTGCCATAAAAAGTCTTATGGCGCCGCATCCATGGATACTATCTCTCGTTTGGTGGTCGAATGCATTCAGACTACTCACGGGATGGCGACTGGGCACCAGATGCAAGGCGTAAGGGCACACAATGTCAGAGGAATAGCCGCCTCGACCGCCCTTTACAATGGTGTTCCGTTATAGGACATCATGGCCGTTGCACAATGGCACTGTGAGTCCTCATTCACGGATTACTATATGAGGGATGTGTCAGACACAGCCAATCCACTCGCTTTAGCTGTTTTCAAACGATAGTTAATGACCACGCTGCTTTTCACCCGTTTCTCACTTTGGTAAGAAAAGAACCTAAAGCAGGCATGGTCAGGCGAGAGGATGTCAACCAGATTGTGTCACCGATGGCCGAACCGGTGAATGGTTGGAGGCGGTACGTCTGAAGTCCAATTATCATAAGGTAATTCAATAAGTGAGAGTTTTTTGTATTATGTATATGTATCATGTTCATTCATCTTATATATTCATGCTCATTCCCAGGCTAATACATGGAATATGCAGGGAGTAGTTAACCCTCTTGGCATATTTGTGTTTTCAGGCGAGATACATGTTCGTTAGTTCTCTCCCTTTTCTTAGGAGGAAAAAGGTGGGGGGGGGGGCTGTGACGCGAATGTGATTCGGTTCCGTGAACTTGACGGTCCTTTTAGGTCTCCGTTAGTCAAGTTTGAAGTCTAAAATCTTTCTCCAAGGTGCAAAATTAGCATTTATGGCTTGCCCCTTCCCACCAGGTTACTGATCAAATCTGGTGTATATCAGAAGTAACAGAATGGTGAGTATTGATCGAAGGAGAATGCAGGAAATGTCAATTTCCCTTTCTCCGAGATCTAACAATACTCACCATTCTGTTACGGACCCAGCCTCCCAGCCCCACGGAGGCAAGCCATAGTTTTCTCTTGTTTGGTGGCTATGCAAACAATATGAGCTCTATGGTAAACGGGTACTCGGCAGTTGGGAGCCGAGTACCCGGTTCCCAGGAGTCGGTAAAGCTTTCTAAGTCTATAATCCTAGAGCCGCTGTCAGGGCCAGCTGTATATATCAGAAGTAACAGAATGGTGAGTATTGTTAGATCTCGGAGAAAGGGAAATTAACATTTCCTGTATACTGCAGTGGTTTTGAAATGAAAAACAAGACTATTTTTTTTAATTTGCGATATGAATAACTGTCATTCCAGTGTTAAATTTTCCAAAATACACTTCTTTTGATCTGGAAATGTACATTTTCTATGAGACAATTGAAATTTTCCTGAACAAATTTAAGATTTAAATTGTTAATTATAATTGTCAATATCCAGGAAAGCTGACTGACAGGTCTACTGGCTTCATGGTTTGAAATTAATCTTTTCACTCATGAAATTCTAGCGGGGTTCAATTACAAGACAGCAAACTATACATATAAGCTGCTGAAGGGAAGGACCAGGGAGCTATCAAATCTTGAATGATAACTGTATATAATAATAGAATGATAACCACTGGTAAACTAACAGAACTAAATCAGAACAAAAAGAAAAATACAGATTCATGCGACTATTAGGCACTCACGTTTTGCATAAATGGTTATCGAGCCAGACAGTCCAGTGGCATATTTTCAAAAATATAGTCTTCTCTTGGCATGTAAATTAACATTGTTCGGGACCACTGTAGAGGTTGCTTTTGGCTAACCTTGTCTGGAAACGGGTAAACAACGCTGATATGAGCATGACTTGTGTCTGAGAGTAGCATTGACACGTTGCCCATGCTTTCATCAATACCATTTTCAAAAGGATGATTATTGTTGAACTTGATAACCAGTCCGTGCAAATCCATGTGGTCACCTCTTTGACATTTTGACCCACCCACCTGACCCCAGGGGACATAGCCAAATGTAAATATCCGGTCACACTCTGCAATGATATGGGTAATTATACCAAATTTGGTTGAATTCCGTTCAATGGGTCTGAAGGTGTTACATTACAATATAGTTCCTGACCTATATGCACACACACCCCATTGGTGGAGCCAAATGTAAATGTCCTCTTGCACTTTGGAATCATTAGGGTACCTGACATACTAAATTTGGTTGAATTCCGTGCAATGTTTCGGAGGTCATGAATCTAATTTTGAAAATGTTCCCATGGGAGGACATCCTCAGCCCACCATTTTAACTCCCCTCGAGAAAAACCTGCTTTCTCTGAAATTGTCTATAGTCACAAACAAGTGGGCTGTGTATACTGATCTATTTATATTGTCTATCAGACCTGGTGATTGAAAGACATCATGTGACTGTTTCTTATTTCCTCCACAGGTGTATCATGGGGATGTAGATGGGAGTGGGATGACAGTGGTGTGTTTAATGAGATCTGTTACTGCAAGTCTGATGGATGTAATGCTGGATCTAGATTGCCTCTAAGCTTCATCTTAATAGCCATATTATCGATAATATCTCTATCTTATATACTGGTGTAATATAATCTCGACCAATGCAAATGGGCCAATAATAGCATTATTACCCTATTGTATTTTAATTCCTTAACCTCCAAATTTGTTCGAGAAAATTCCTTTTGTGTAGACCAAGATAAGACTATTTTTGAAGATTTACTACTGGAATGCCTGGCTTGATAACTTGGCCAGACATTCCAGTGGTATATTTTCAAGAATAATCTGTTGGTCTTCAAATGGACATTTTCTGAGAAAATTGAAGTTTTCTTAGACAAATTAGAGTGTTAATGATCATTGACAGTAAGCCTGGGATAACTTCATTTACTCCACTGCAAATGAACAGATACGCCGGGAGTAAGCTAAACCACCTTTATGCTTGTGGACCCTGAAGTTTAAATCATTTCTCAAATGACTAAAGCTGTCAAGGTTATATTGTTGTGGGTTTTGAGGTTGTATTAGGGTATATAGATCAAGAAGATAGTCATCAAGTTTATGTTCAGGGACATAATTTCGATAAGTATCCGTTCGCGTGAAGATGTGCATTCAAACAGGAATTTGATGGTAGGTATTCTCATAGATGCGCTAGAACCTAGCGGTTACCTGCTGTTCATACGAGCCATTCAAAACTTGCTTTCTTAGACAGCTTCAGCTTCCAGTAATAAATCTTTTCTGTGTGATGACCAATTAGCACACACATTTCGCTGAATAATTTAGACTTTAAATTCAACAAAACAGGCGGTAATCATGATCATATAATTCATATTGTATAATTATGTCCAAGCAATTCTAGAGCAGACTTATACCACACAATAATTCTTTAAATTATTTGTTTTGATTATATTGAGTACTGGTTTTAAGCTGTACAAATACTTTTCATTCGATTCAATGTATGCATGATTGTTTATATACAATGTCTATATATGTAAACAAATGCATCTAGTGTAGCGATACAAACATTAATCTAGCTCACATACTAAACGTAAACTTTATATGCAAATGTAATAGTTTTTACCTGCATACACACAATGGTTGTTCGTAGTGATTAATTTACAAATAAATTAAAATTTTATATTGAAATTTTCTAATGCTGTACATAAATTGTATGATAATTTTTTAAATAAACAACATTCCAATGAAAACATTTCTTGTAAATATTATTGTGTTTGTTTACGTCAAACCTGTTGAAAAGACCATCTGAGTTTTGTGTCTGACAGATGATATTTTGTTGAAACTTTCATGAGTCATGGTCAAGCCGGCCTAAACTGGCCTCTACAGTGGTCTTGATGAATGTCCATTTGCAGGCCAAGAAAAGAATATTTTAGCATTTGAATGACTGGCTTGACAACTGAGCCAGTCAATAAAGTGGTAATTTTTCTAAAATAATCTCTTGGACTGCAAATTGGCATTTAATAGGCACGTATTTTGATATTCCTGACCACATTTGACATTTTAGACATGTGGGCCTAGGAGGGTCAAATATACTGCTTAACCCTTTAACCCTCGAATTTGTTCATGAAAATTTCAATTTTCCCATAGAAAATATCCATTTGCAAACAGAGAGAAGACGATTTTTGAAATTATACCACTAGAATGACTGGCTCAGTTAGAGCCAGTTAAGCCATAAATGGCTCACTTGTTGAGCCATAATGGCTCAGTTATTGAGTAAGTCATATTCCAGTGGTAAATTTTCAAAAATAGTCTTCTTGTTTTGCAAATGGACATTCCTCAAGATCACTGCAGAAGCCGTTGTTGGCTGATGTGAGTGTCAAAGGGTTAACTGGTTTTGGGAGTACATTAACCAGCCGTTATAGGGGTGGACAGTTTTCAGATATATATATATATATATATTAATTTTTTACGTACAAGCAACTTTACTGTTGATCCACCATATCAATGATACATATCAATCATTCCTTTATGTGGATAGGTTATGATCGTATTTCCATATCATTGTACATAGCAATTTTTGTTATATTTGCATTATACATAAATATACATACACATTTAATAGCACCTGTATATTATCATATATACATTAATTGTACATTTCAGGGGATTTTGGTTCATATCGCATACATACTCGACATTAGTTGTCTGACTTTTGCAAGCCACCAGACAATAATTTCAATGGGAAATAGCTCTGGATATTTTGAATATTAAAAAAGAATTATTTGACTGAAATTTGTTGGTGACTTAGCTACTGACTATTTTCAGTCAAATTGTTTTCAAAATATTCAACGTACCCAGAGTTAAATCATATAGCAAAATGTTGTCTGCAGAAATTCAGCCGACAGACAGTTAGGGAACATGTTTATAAATATGTGTGTCATTTCATTCTAGTTACATGCACATTCCACTACATGTGTTATATATGCCTTTGCCAGAGCTTCGATATAGTATCCGCACTTCTTAAATTTCCAATGCAGTGTTCTCCCTTGTATTCGAAATATCAGTTCATATACATTGTATTTAACTCTTCAATGACTAAATTTGGTGGAGAAAATTAAACTATTTCCTATAAGAATATTCTGAGCAACAGGTTCCAGTCTAATTAATTTCAAAATATTCAACAGCTTTCGTGTATAGTTGTCCTTAAATGGACGTTTCTATTTTTAGCTATGCCCCGCCCATCACTAGCTAAGCTCCACCCACACCTCGCCGTGTTGGGATTGATCGATCCCTGAATGCCCTAGCTATCAATTTCCTGAAAACTACACAGGGAAGCTGTTGAATATTTTGTAACTAATTTGACTGGGTGCTGTTGCTGCCTATTCAACAGAATATTTATTAAATAGTAAAAGCAAACAATTTGTACAACAACACATAGACCGTCTTCAAATATGCGTTCGTGACGTACTTATCGATGTCATTCATTATGATGTCATTCTACATATCATGCAGTTCATTATGATGTCATATGATGGGTGGGTACTCTGGAAAGGTGAATTGAAACATCAAAATTTCAAATGTTAAAAAGTTACATCACCTACAAATGTTAGTTAGATTTTTTTACACTTTAAATTGTGAATGTGTTTTCGAATTCATTTGTTCATGTTCAATGTGTTACAATTATCAGTAGGTTTCATATTTAGACCCTGTTGAAAACACAGAATGAAAATGGTTTAATCATTTCACAGTGAAGACGGCCAAAACGAGCTTCTGCGGTGGTCTTGAGGAGTCTCCATTTGCAGGCTAAGAGAAGACTTTTTTGGAAAATCTACCACTGTAATGACTGGCTCGATAACCGGTAAAAGTGGTAAAATGTTCTAAAATAGTCTTCTCATGACCTGCAAATTGACATTCAGTAAGCAAATATTTTGATATTCTGAACATACAGTGATACGTTTTAAGACACGCTTCATTGATCTTTCTATAACCATCATAAGACATAATTTATTATGTGATTGCACATGGTGTGTGTCCATCCATCCATCCATCCAGCCTTCTGTTAGCAAATCGTGTCGGGCCAGATCTCAAAGAGTTTTGAAAATGTTATTTTGAAATTATTTTCAATTGAAATGTTAAGTATAAACAAAGTGTAATGATCTCATTTTGTCGAGATCCCTCTGTATCTGTCGGAGTTATCCCCTTGGAAAAGCTTAACACTCGTTAAAAAGTTCATGTCCGAGCTAGATCTCAGAGTTTTGAACCTAGATTAAGAAATTTCTCTACTGGACATGGTACTGATTTTGTTTCGTCGAGATCCTTCCATATTTGCCAGAGTTATCCCGATGAAAAGCTTAACATTTATCAAAAACAGGCATATAATGCCACGCTAGGTGTGCGCTTGTTAAGAAGTTTTCACACATAAATGTCCTGCAGCGTGTTCAGAACGAGAGGCTCTAAATTTCTTGGAGCAGAGGCCTTTTCCAATCACAGAAGTTTATGCTTTTTCTTTTGGCCATTGTTTTCATGTTTCACGTAGGCTTGCACGATTACGTGATTAAATCAAAAATCATGATTATGTTTTAAATCGTGAATTTATATGATTAAAAATTAAATAATCGAATAAGCATGAATATTTTCTATTGCATAAACCTAACTTTCAATTACTTTTTAATGTGATCGGTCATGAAAAATGACATTTTGCTTAGTGAATGTATGTCCATGTACAGGGCAAGAGAAGACAATTTTTGAAAATGTATTACTGGAATGCCTAGCTCGAGAATTGAGGCAGGCTTTCCAGTGAATGTCTTGGTAATTTGTATCCAAGCTGATTAATCGAGTAATCATGATTATTTTTAATAATTGATGGCGATCAATCAACGCAATAATCGCACAAGCCTAGTTTCACTAGACATATTTGGAGATGAATCATAGAAATAACATATAGGTTTTTACCTGTGAAATAATGCCTTACATTGTAAGTCTATTACGGCTATTACAGGCGAGGCAACATGATAGGTACATGTTGCGTCATAAGTGTATCATAAGACAAAGGATGCTTGGGTGGCAGGTGTTTTATTATTAAAACATCTTTGTCCGAAATAGACAGAAAACGCCTTGTTTGGAGCAAATTTCTGACGCTTGTTTCTGCCTCTACTTTCAGACAATCATGACAGGAGGCCGTTAAAGCACATTTATTGTCAAAACTCTGTCAACAATTAATAATAAAGTTAATATTACTAGTTATTTCATTTTAAGTGTTACGAATTTGAGTAATATGACCTCATTTAATAACTGGTTGTGAAATGTGCTGAATGCTTTATAGCTGTTTACTTTTATACAACATATCATTTGATCGGATATTCATATCATTCCAAACTTTATATATCTCGATGCTTTCAACAAACTTTTATTTCATTTATCTGTACAGTTTATATTTGATACAAATTAAAATATCTTGAAAATAGAATTTCTTTGAATTGTTGTGTGTCTTTCTTGTTTGGCTCTGTCAACACAACAGCTGGATTGGTTTTACTGACTTGTTTTAGGTCACCTGAATGGCCAAGTGAACTTATTCCATGGCGGTCGTCCATCTGTTTGTCAAATTGCATCTCTCCAACGGTTGGACTGATTTCAACCAAATTTGGCTGGAAGGATCCTGTGGTTGAAGGCTCTACATATTCTATTCAATGTTTTGATTGGTAAATTTTTCCGGCACCAATCTTTTTATAGTCAGACTTGAAGTCCACATAATTACATCTGTCTAGTCCGAGTTTTTTTACTCTGCCCTATGCAAATTACGATATGACATTACCTGTTATACCAGAATCAGCATAGGGCAGTCGGAGAAT
This sequence comes from Chaetoderma sp. LZ-2023a, assembly GCA_034401795.1. Classification (NCBI taxonomy): domain Eukaryota; kingdom Metazoa; phylum Mollusca; class Caudofoveata; order Chaetodermatida; family Chaetodermatidae; genus Chaetoderma; species Chaetoderma sp. LZ-2023a. The sequence goes on from CM067372.1 coordinate 141,186,810, forward strand.
ACTGACTAATGTCCGTCATGAATTTGTGCTTGAATTGATAGCTAACTGAAAATAGATAATAGTATTATAGCCACCATGTTTAGTTTGAGAGTGTAACTCTGTGATATGGCTTACATTTACTTATAGTAATCAACATCACTTTAGCTTGATGAGCACCATTTTGAGAAGTTCACAGCATGTTTGTTCTCTTAGTCCATATATTCCGAGTGTTTGACTTGGCTACCTTCACATTGTTAATTATATTCTGGACCACCGCGCACATCCCAACTCATTCTTAGGGAGAGGAAGCATTGTCTTTCCTGCCATTCCAATTGCAGGATGGATTATCCTGGATACAAATTTATCACATATCCTAAACAAAAATGTGGTTAATGGCGGATAATGCCGCTTACCCACAATTTTGAACCATGTAAATATGGGAAACCGAATGTAATTATGGTTAATGGCGGTTAATGTGGCTAACCCATGTTAACCGCCGCATAACCGGGAGTAGTTAACCGGCGGTAGCAAGATTAACCTCGCTTGGAGTGAATATAAGTGGACTCCATAACTTGGATAAGCATTCAGACTACTAACACATTAGTAAGCGTCGGGCAGTTATATACCCGAGTTGAAGTTCTTCAAAATACCTTCACTTTGTTGTCAAAGCAAGCTTTCAATGAACCTTCCAATTTATACATCCATCATATGATGTCATAATCAAATATGATTGATATGACGTGTATGATGATGTCATAATCAATTACAACATGAATGAGTTGATTTAGTCTGTCTTAAACTCTTAATAGTCTGACACGTACAAATTGTATGTTTTTACTATTTAATAAACATTGTCAAATATTTTAATACTTATTTTACTCAGCGCTGGTGCTGCAGCAACAGCATCCAATCAAATTAGTTTCAAAACTTTACCAAAAACAGCTTACCTGTGTAGTTTTCTGGAAATTGATAGTCAGGGATTTCAGGGATTGATTGATCCCAACACAAGCGAGGATTGGGTGGAGCTTAGCTAGAGATGGGCGGGGCATAGCTAAAACTGGAAATGTCCATTGTTCATGTGTGTAGGGGGTCATCCTTGGGCCCCATCATCAGTTTTGCATCCAAAAATTCACGAGCATGTCTATAACAATGTGCTTGAACATAAGTTCTGAATGATGATTCTTTTCTTGACATTCCAGTTACGAATGAGAGCAACCAAATATTGCAGACCCTGACTCTCCCATGTTTGTCAGGTAATTTTAATTTTATTTTAAAGATTTTCTGAATTTTCTTTAGATTTCATATTTTAGGTCACGCCCAAAATTGTGGAATCCTGCTGTATGGTCACAGACTTTCTTGTGTTATAATTTGAGCTAAATCTGGTCATTACTTTACGGGATATCCATAGATCCCGAATTTGATCTGATCGGGATCCAGGTTTTTAATACGAGTCTGATAATCCACTTTTGTAGTGAGATCCTTTATGTTCAAATTTTGTCTAAATCAGATCAGTAGTTTTAAGTCTGACTGCTGAGTTTTTGCAGAAGACATTCCAAGGGTTATATCTCTGGACCTATTTTGAAGATAATTTGACTGAAAGTTGTTGGTGTCTAAGCCACCAATAACTTTCAGTCAAATTGTTTTCGAAATTTTCAGCAAGTCAGGAGATTTTGCTCATTGAAATTATTGTCGGATGGGTTGTAGCAGCGAGACAGTTAAATTAATATAATATAATGACTTATGGGACGTAACTCTCAATATCTACTGAAAGCTTACTTATCATGGTCTTGAGTTACCTCCCTTTCGTTTGCTAGCAACACAAAATATGTCAAATTTTGTAATATTTTGACCTATTTAGGCAAACTATGATGGTATTCCCGTAATCCAATATAGCGCATGTATTTTCAAGATTTTATCCCCTGAATGACCAAAATGGTGAATGTCCATTTGCAGGCCAAGAGAAGACCATTTTTGGAAAATTATCACTAAACGACGAGCCAGTCATTCCAGAAGTACATTTTCAAAAATGGTATCTTGGCCCGAATATGGATATTTCTCAAAACCACTACAAACGTGGGTTTTGGCTGACGTGATCATTAAAGTGATAGATAAGTACATAAGACCTTGTTGAGGTACAGCTTCAGACAGACACGCGCGCAATAGCTGGATTAGATTGTGATTTCTATGAATCAATTACATCCATCAATGATGTTGCATACCTTAAATGGCGACTTGTCAAGGTTATTCTAACAATTCGAAGGCTTATCAAAGTATGATGGAACAAGGTCGATAGATTCTCGGTAGCTACGGGTGAAGCTTGAAAAGTAGGTCACGCTGACCTTTTGTTCAAGTAGTACCTTACAGCGATGCTAATCTCATCTCAAATATTGTACTGCACCGATAGATTATGGTTTATAGATTTCATATCATTCGTATCCTGTCGCATTCCCTTACCTGTATCACTGTTATGTTTTGTAATATCGCGTACATGTTGAACAGTGATGTCCACCATTTTGGCTCTTCTAGCGATAGTGTGTGATGTCATGTAAGTGCCAATGCATTATATTCTTTATTGTGTAATAATCATCTTGTTGAATATCTTGAAACTACTTTGATTGGAAGTTGTTGCTGCCTAAGGCAGCAACAACTTGCAGTCAATTTAGTTTCAAAATATTCAACAGCTTACCTGTGTGGTTGCTTTTATACCGCATTGTCAACGTATAGATGGCACCTCTACGCCACAGCGCGTATACCGACCGAGGCAGACACGCTAGTTTTTTCAGATTTAAAAGAAGTAAATCATGACAGCCATCATAAATTGATCGAAATGTACCAAAATTTAGCTATTGAAACCTTAATATCTTTCTTTGACTGGACGATAAAAAGCTTAAAATTCCATGCATACTTTATGAATGGTCTATTAGATCATCTGTGTAGATATCACGAGATGAAGTTAGTTATCCTTTAAGGTAGCTTGGCTGTCTGTCTGACTCACTTAGGTTTATTGAGCCGCTGCCCGCAGCTAAAATGATGTTGTCCCAATGGCTGACTTATCTTCCCCAACCAACTATGGGCGGAATCTTCCACGCACTCCATATGCTGCGATGAAATAGAGGGATACATTTCTATATACGCCACGCCCATTTATACCTAAGCTCCTCCCACTTCGTAGGCATATTTGAATCGATTTGAACCACGCAGTCCCAGAATATGAATTTCACGGTAACTATGTTTAACACTCAAATTTGTTTCAAAATATTCAACAAAATGTTTATTAAATTATAAGCGCATCAAAGACATGCAATTCACCTTTCCAGAGTATCCATCCATTATCAGACCTCGTATGATGTCATAATCAGCTCAGCGCTTGTATGATGACGTCATAATCATTACGTCACAAAGGGTTCCATATCGAGCGTCACCAAATGGTCTGACACGTTGTATAAATTGTGTCTTTGTAATTCTTTGCTATTTAATAAACATGCTGTTGAATATTTTGAAACTAATTTGACTGGGTGCTGTTGCTGTTCAACAGCGTACCTGTGTATTTTTTTTGGAAATTGATATTCAGGGTGTTCAGAGATCGATCGATCACAACACGCGCGAGGTGTGGGTGAAGCTTAGGTAGAGATGGGCGGGGCATAGCTATAACCGGAAAGGTCCATTCAGACACTTCCGTAACGGACCATTGACACGTTTATGACGGATCAAGGCAATTTTGATCGTGAGTTACCTACAAGGTATTTGATTATTAGCTAACCTGCCCCAAAGGGCCAAGTGAGCTTATGCCATGGCCGCCCTGCGGCCCCCCCCCCCCCTCTGTCTGTCGTCCGTCCAAATCGCATCTCCTGCTGAGCTTCAACACGTCTAACGAGATTTTTGCCTGTTCAAATTTTCCGTCAGCCCTTTTGAATTTTCCGAAAATTACGGGAAATTAGATAACGGCCTACCACTTGGCCGAGCAGTAGTAGACAGGACCCTAGAGTGGTATGTTTCAGATCTTGCATACAGAATCTTGTTTGGTAAATCAACTTTTACTTTAAACGACTTCTTCTCAAGAACCAACAAGCCGATTTCAATTATATTTAGCATGACACATCCTTAGCGCATAGAAATTCAAGTTTGTTCAAACGAAGCCGATCGGCCAATTTGGCCAGCGGCCATCTCAGATTTTGGCCGATTTTTTTTTTTTAAATGTCTAAAAAATCTCTGAAACCGCTTGGCGGATCGATTCAAAACTCATGAAATATCATCTAGGGCAAGAGCTGAACCAAGTTTGTTAAAGGGAACTTTATTGGCCAAATAGATCGCTGGCCATCTTGGATGACCTATATAGTTTTCACGAAAACGACTTCTCCAGACCGTCTGGAGGGATCGGGCCGAAATTTGGGAGATATAATTAGGGACTAAGGGCTAGTAAAGTGTGTTCAAGAGAAGTTGATACGTAAAAAAACATGGCCGCTGTGTACCAATCAATGTCTAGCGTGTTTGACTGCCATTTTGGATTTTGATTGATTTTGAGCCGAAATTGGTTTTGTAAAGGCTTGTGCTTATGCTGATATCAAATTTGCCACTTTTTTAGAAACGTCTTTAAAAAATGTTCTCTGAAATCATTTGAACGTGCAATTCAAAACTCATGAAATATGATCTAGGGCAAGAGCTGAACCAAGTTTGTTCAAGCGGAGCTGATTGGCTAAATCATTTGGCGGCCATCTCGGATGACATAGTTTTCTCCAGGATCGCTGAACTGGTTGGGCCCAAATTTGGGAGATTTCATTAGGGCCTAAAGAAGATTAAAGTTTGTTCAAGGGAAGTTGAATCTTAACAAAGATTGCCACGGTGGACCAAACAAAATGTAGTGGCCATTTTGGATTTTTTTTATTTGATGGATTTTGAAGCCGAAATTGGTTTTGTATAGATTTTTTGGTATGCTGGTTTCAAATTTGCCATTTTCGAAACTGTCGGATAAACGGTTTAGCGGCCATCGTGGGTTGTTTTCCCGCTAAAAACTCCCATACTAAAGCAATGGGAAATTTAAAATGTCTTCTCCAAAACCACTAGCCCGATTTCAAGTATATTTGGCAGGAATCATTCTTAGGGCATAGGGATCCAAGTTTGTTCAAATGAAGCCGATCAGCCAAATTGGCCGGCAGCTATCTTGGATTTTGGCTGACTTTTAGAAACGTTAAAAAAAAAATCTCTGAAACCATTTGAGCGAGAGATTCAGAGCTCATGCAGTATGATCTAGTGCAAGAGCTGAACCAAGTTTGTTCAAGGCACTTGATTGGATAAATCATTCGGCTGCCATGTTGAATGGCCTAGTTTTCGTGAAAACGTCTTCTCCAGATCGCTGAACGGATAGGGCCCAAATTTGAGAAATATCATTAGGTTTTAAAGTCCATTAACGTTTGTTCAAGAGCAGTTGATGCATAAAAACATGTCCGCTGTGGACCAATCAAAATGTGAGGTGTTTGGCGGCCATATTGGATTTTTTTTATTTGATGGATTTTGAAGCCGAAATTGGTTTTGTATAGGTTTTTAGGTATGCTGGTTTCAAATTTGCCATTTTCGAAACTGTCGGATAAACGGTTCGGCGGTCATCGTGAATTGTTTTCCCGCTAAAAACTCCCATACTAAAGCAATGGGAAATTTAAAATGTCTTCTCGATAACCACTGGGCCGATGTCAAGTATATTTGTCAGGATGCATCCTTATGGCATAGGCTATGGATCCGAATTTCTTCAAAGTAAGCCGATCAGCCAATTTGGCCGGTGGCCATCTTGGATTTTGGTCAATAAGTTTGACCTAGTTTTCGCGAAAACGACCTCCAGAACCGCTGAACGGATCGGGCTGATATTTGCGAGATATGATTATGGACTAAGGGCCATTAAAATTTAATCATGTGCAGTTGATACGCAAAGAAACATTGCCGCTGTGTTCCTGTTACAATTCTGGTCAACTCTTTAGGGGTATACTTATAGCCAATGACCTTTCTAGTTGAAATGCCTATGTTCCATGTGAGCGATACAGGCTCCTTGGTCCTTTTGTTCAGAATTGCTTTATATTACCAGACCTAAACTTGGACACATGCTTTCATATGCCATAAGCGTTTAACAAATCATTTACATTTATATCTCAAAATTGCTTCATACTACCAGAACTAAACTTGGACACATGCTTCCTTATGCCATAAGGACGATGTTTGCTGATTGTGAGGTCAAAGGTCACGGTCATTCTGGCATTGCTATTTGACATCGGCCTATTAATCCATTGGAACTAAGCTGGGATACATGGTTACCTATGATGTTAGGAAGCAGCGTGAAAACACTGAGATCACACAGGAGACAGGCGAAACATTTAGTTCTGCAGAATTATTGTTTCAATGGTCATCTTGAATTTTCTGAAAGATGGTGGGAGCCGTTTAAAATGATACTCCTCATTAACTGCTTGGACAAATTCAATCATACTTGGCTGGAATGATACTAGAGTGGTATGTTTCAGAACATGTATACAGAATTTTGATTGATCATTTTTTCCGGTGCCCATCTTGAATTTTTCGAAACTTTTAGGAAATCAGTTAAAAGCCTACTCCTCAGTAACGCCTTGGACGATTTCAAGCAAACTCGGCGGAAATGAACCTTAGTGTTATGCTTCAGAAATTGTATACACAATTTTGATTGGTCAATATTTTGGGTAGCCATCGTGAATTTTCTGAAAAATGGCAGGAAAGCGTTAAAAATTTTACTCCCCACTAACTGCTTGAGAAATTTCAACCAGACTTGGCTGGAAGGATACTAGGCTGGAAGGATACTAGGCTGGAAGGATACTAGGCTGGTAGGTTTCAGACTTGGCTGGAAGGATACCAGGCTGGAAGGATACTTGGCTGGAAGGATACTAGGCTGGAAGGATACTAGGCTGGAAGGATACTAGGCTGAAAGGATACTAGGCTGGAAGGATACTAGGCTGGAAGGATACTAGGCTGGAAGGATACTAGGCTGGAAGGATAATAGGCTGGAAGGATACTAGGCTGGTAGGTTTCAGAACTTGACTGGTCAGTTTTTCTGATGCTCATCTTAGAAATATCCGAATATTTTGGGAAATCAGTTGAAAGGCTACTTCTCATTAACCGCTTGTACGATTTAAACCAAAATCAGCTGGAAGGACCCTGGGCTGGGACGCTTCAGAATTGGTATACAGAATATTGACTGCTTGATTTTTCTTTCGGTAGCCATCTTGAATTTTCTGAAAATGGCGAGAAATCATTAAAAATTCTATTACTCATTAAAGGGGCATATTCACATCAGAATTCCTGGGGAAAAATGGTTAAAATATAATTTTTTTAGAGGCTTAAATTGTCTGGAATGATACTAGGCTGGTAGGTTTCAGAACATGTATACAGAATTGTGATTGGTCAATTATTCTGGCAACCATCTTGGATTTTCTGAAGATTTCAGGAAATCAGTTAAAATCCTGTCTTCATTAATTGCTTGAAAGATTTCAGGAAAACGCGGCTGGTAGGACCCTAGAGTGCCAGTGCGTCGTCAATGACGGGTTCAGAAAAAGAAATATCTATAATTAGCATGTAATCTTTAATTAATAAATTTATAGAGTTGGAAACTAGAAATGGTTGAGATATATAACTTTATTACCCCTCAGTAATGTCACATGACCAAATGCTGTTATCTGATTGGTTAAGATCAGGGATGGATGATCTGGTATTTCCCTCACGCGAGGGCAATACCTTACGGTATTTTTTCGTTTTACTGGGCAGCTAGCCATAAAGCTCATTATAATAATATGCATGTTGCTAAAATGGCGGATACGCGCCCGCTTCGGAATTGTTGAATTTCAAGATTCAAGTCACTCAATTTCAAGACAACAACTATACGGGAACGCTGTTGCATATTTTGAAACTAATTTGACGGGAGTTGTTGCCTGCAACAAGGTTGTATATCCCGCAAAACACTTGTGGTCGAATACTCGACAAATTAATCATAGCCATAAAAACGGCGAGTTAATTATTGATCTCAATCTTGTACATTTCTTCGTGACGTGATAATAATGATCCGCGTGACGAGCGCGTTACATACGGAAATCAACATACCGATGTGAAATGGATTACTCATAGATTTAATTGTAGAAGTAATTAGTCTATGGTAAGCCCATACCGAAGTATGATGTTATTCCGGATTAACTCTCTAGAGTGAACACGACCATAGACGCCGTTTTTGGCGTACAGCCAAGGCAAAAAGTGTCAATTTCACTCATTGCAGAACTAGCCTAGATGTCTAATTCAAGAATTGCTTATCTATTTATATTGTCACGTTATGAAAAACGGGGTTTTTTTTTTTGGGGGGGGGGGGTACAGGCTGTTACCACAGGAGATACAACGTTTGCACGTGTGGTAAAAGCCTGTACCCACGTCAAAACATGGGTCTAACTAACAGGAGGCTGTTTATAAAACATTTTTTTGCTAGCTCAAAAAGTGCCACGACAGCGCCGGCTCTGTACTATGACATTGACCTAACCTGCAAAAATGAAAAGAACAATTCAGAAACCTCAATGGATACGTTTAAAAATGTGTTCACTTAAAGATGCTACGTGATGACAATATCTGCTGGATTATAGGCCTACTTTATTTTATCCGTTACTGAATTAATGCCGACTAGATTGCAAGGCGGGCCAAATTCTAAATGGCATCGTCCACTCCGCAATCATATGGGTAACTTGCATGCCAAATTTGATTCAATTCGGTCGAACGATTTCGGAGAAGTTACTTTACAATCAATTACTTGCCTTTTTGACACATGCGCACACCCCCCCCCCCCCCCCCCCCCCCCCACCCTACCCCACCCCCCGACCACTGGGGCGGAGTCAAATGTAAAGGGCCTTCTGCATTCTGCAATCATATGAGTAACTCACATTTTTCATTTTAACTCACAAATTTGGTAGAATTCCGTCGAACGGTTTCGGACGAGTTGGATTACAATCAATTTCTTGACCTTTTGACACGCACGCACGCACGCACGCACGCACGCACGCACGCACGCACGCACGCACGCACGCACACATGTCGTGTCCCACACGTTAAAATTTGACCTTTTGACCCCCACCCGATGAAGACGGAGCCAAATGTAAATGTGCTCTTGTACTCTGCACTCATATGGCTAACTCACATACCAAATCTGATTGAATTCCATCTGCCTGGCCACCCACACTTCACACACACACGCACGCACGCACGCACTCACGCACGGGCACCCCATTTCGAAAAACGTTGCCGATAATAACTTAATAATCAACGTGGAAACACGGGGGGGGGGGGTGTGTGCCAATTGGACATCAAAATAATTGGCAGAGCAATCAATTAACACCTTCCGCACTCAATCCCCGGTATTTACGGAATCAATGGTCGAATACCATTCTCATATACTATATTGCGTGAATAACGATAATGGGGTCATCAGTTTTGCTCGTTAGGTGAACAGTATACAAAAACATTACGGGATCCTAATTAAAGCTGTAAATTGGACATGCAAAACACCTGCTCGTTATGCACGAGCGAGCGCGCATGCTTGATTAACGAGCATGTCGGTTTGGTGGCATGCATGTGCGTACGCGCATTCTCTGCAACTTTGTATAAACAGAGCACCTAAGGATGTATGGCATACTTGCTAGAAGACTACTCAGCGGAATACAGGTAAGACAATTTAATATTATTTAGTTATAAATTAAAAACCGAAATTCGAAATATTCAACAATCATTATTCAACACTATACACAACATATATGAACATATTTCGACATATATGCTTTACGATGTCTCTGTCGGAATGGTTTTTTGTTGACTATTTTGAAATTAATGTAACTATAAGATGCTGCTGCCTAAGGCAGCAACAATCTCCAGTCAAATTAAGTTCAAAATAGTCAACATCTTTGCCTTCCATTGTTTTGAGATACTGTGATTTCAGGACTGAAAGATTTTTGCTATTTTACTAACCATTATAAACTTATCTTGTCATAGAATAGGTGCTTGGACCACCGCCCGTCAAGCTGCCTGTCCGTCTGTTTGTAGCATGTCCTTAAATTCCCTTCCTTTAACCGACTTCTTCTCAAGAAATACTAGGCCAATTTCACACAAATTTGGCAGGAAGCATCGTTCGGTCTTAGCGATATAACACTTATTTGAGGGATCATCTTGAATGTTGTATTATTTCTAGAAATGCCTTTAAAATCATTTTCGAAGCCACATTTTTGATTGATTTAAAATTTAAGAAGTTCGATCTGGGACAATAGTAGAACCAATCTTCTTCATGAGATCCTGATTGGTCGATTTGTCTGGTGGCCTTCTCGCAATTGATGATCTAGTTTTCGCAAAATTGGCGTAGCGTCTAGAAGTGATTATGAGATTGAAGCGGAATTTTCTAAATAAATTTAGGGACTAAGGACCATTCAAATGAATAGAGGGATCCATTTCAAGCTATTCCCCTCCCATTTCTATCTAAGCCCCTCCCATTTCGTTCTAAGCTCGACCTATGCTTTGAGCGTGTTGGGATCGATTTATAGGCTATACTGTGATTCCGGAATTCTCAGAATCCCAATTCAAGTAACTATATAGGTAAGCTGTTGAATATTTTAAAACTAATTTGACTGAGTGCTGTTGCTGCCTATGACAGCAACGGCGCCCAGTCAAAATAGTTTCAAAATATTCAACAGAATGTTGATTAAATAGTAAATCCATCAAAGACACAATTCGTACACTTGACGGACTATTCCAGCTTAATGTATAGAGTATTTCTGTCAGTTACTACTGTGACGTAAGCCTACATGTGACGTAATTGATTATGCCGACACAGTACACTTGAGCGACAGATCGGATTCATCCATTGGATGCCAATACCTAAAAATGGTTGACGTAGCAACCAATCAAAACTGAGCTTTTGTTAGTCGATGGACTTTGACAGAGAAAATGACGATACATATAGGCCTAAGTTTAAATCTGATTGGTCGGTTAGATTGTTCAAATTACCCCTACTGAACGATTAGGTCTGCAGTAATCGTGGATTATGTATGGGTTATTAGTAGAAAGACGTTTGAAGATCGTTTGATTGGAAATGACCTTTCCGATTGATGTGAAACTCAATGACCCTTTTCTAAACAATGGCTCAGAACCTAATTTAGGGAAGAATTGTCATTCAAATTGGTTCAACGGAAGTAGATAGGCCTAAACGAAAAAAAAATGTGTACCGGTACCATCGATCAATCACAATAGAGGTTTTGCCATTTGATGGATAGGCGACATTTCCATTAAGAATCTTTCCATTTGACGCCTCAGATTTCCTGTCCAAATTTATATATCTCTGGGCAATATTTGTTTGTTTTAATCTCAAATCACCGTACGTCATAATTCAGGCCCAAATGTTTATCTTCGGGCCTGCACTTTTACTGTTTGTCCAATATTTCCGCATCCAGGCCCAAATGTTTGCCAATTCAGTTAAAATTCGCAAGTTTCCGACCGAGAGGTGTATTTGGAAACGATCTCCAAATGATTCTGAATTCAAATACTGATGTTCCATTTGAGCGCCGCTTTTTCGCTGTTAAACGCACAATCTTGAAACCTAACCTGTCAACATTTTTTATTTGGCACTGTTTGTTTGTTAGTTTCTCAGTTTAGTTTCTGAGTTTAGTTTCTCAGCTTATCCGGCCGCTGCTAGCATTTGGTCACTATTGCCCATATTTGACTTTTTAGCGCAATTCCTGATTTTCTGGGGGAAATAGGCTTTCAGTACTTTATCCCTGATATTATGAAGAAGAAAAAAGTATCCGAAAACATTGCCCGTGTTGGGATTGATTGATCCATGAACTTCTTGACTATCAATTTCCAGAAAACTGTACAGGGAAACCTGTTGAATATTTTGAAATTAATTTGACTGGGTGCTATTGTTGCCTAAGGCAGCAAAAGCGCCCAGTCAAATTAGTTTCAAAATATTCAACAGAATGTTTATTTAATGGTAAAGACATACAATTCGTACAGCGTGTCGGACTATTAAGCGTTAAAGACGGATTATATCGAGTCATTCATGACGTCATGATTATGTCGTCAGCCTACATGTCACGTAGTTGATTATGACGTCATATGATTGATTGAGGAAATGGATTAATGAATTATGATTCAGCAAGACCAATCAGATTTCCCAACATCGTCCATACCCACACACGCACAACACCAACCACATTCATTTACCCACATTGGTTCCACTACTTCAGAAAATCCCAAGGGCCATAACTCTAGCATTTGACATCGAATAAACTTCATTTTGTTAGATGACAGAAGGAACATTTCGACCATGTTTCGTTTCAATCTGTCAAGCAAAAACGAAAATAACATCAGAATTACTACAATAGGACGCACGTTCCGATACACGAGTAGGAGCGTCTATAGTCCTGAAAGGGGGTTCGTGAGTGGTGTCTGGGGTGTGGGGAATTACACCCAGTTTAAGAGGATTTTTATTTCTGAAAGTAAAATGGTGCATTTTCCCGCAATCTAGGCATACAAATTAACAAAATAGATGATATCAACAGAATCATATCTGACTCATATTCATATAAAATAAGCAAATTCAATACACAGATACACATTTTTTAGGGGGTTTCGACACCCCCACCCCACTCCACCGTACGGGTCTGGGTTTGATACAGTTCGAAACGCGATAGGCATCCATCCAAATACAGTTTAATCAGGAGTAGTCTCCCTTACATTGTAAGAGGGGTGTGTGTGTGTTGGTTGTTGGCTCACTGAGAAGTATCTGATGACCTTAAAGGTTATGTTGACGTTATTGAATATCATTCCCCACAAAACGAGATATTAAACCAATAACTGGAAATGCATTTTCAAGAAACTCACTAAAACAAGGGCTACTGAAAAAACTGATATCCGTTTGCCTTCTGTAGACTATGTATTTATCAAATAAACCATAGCACGCTTCATATCAAATTGAACCTTATTAATATGCATTGTTAACTCACGTCTCCTAAAATAATATTTTATCTACTAGAAGTTTGCATTGTGTCAAAGCGCGTAACTTGTTAGCGCGCGAACTACCTAGACAATTGTAATCAGTGGTTGATATAAATTATCATTTAACTAGTTATACATACGTTACTATTTAATTATGTTTTATTATACCCCATCTTGATGTATTTATTAATGTATTGTATTTGTATGTATGGGGGACACGTGTATAAGACGTATGTCTTACTGTGCTCCCATTCAACAAAATAAATTCTGTTTAAACCAAATTGTTAAAATATGGCTGCCGCTATTATTTTATAGCAAACTTTACCGAGCTGTATATCAAAATAAAGCATATGAAAATGCATATTCATTCACCTTTAGTTTCCAGTTTCTGAGTGCTTGTTATTCATTGATAAATCTACAAGAAAATGGGCATAATTTATAATTCCAAACACATTACAAATCGATCACGGAACCTATGGCAGGGTCTTCTACTATTTCTTATTATTTTATATAAGAATATTAGACTATGCCAAAGCATTCGTGATTAACGAAAAATCATAGAATATCTCACCAATTCATATATTCATATTAAATATCCAACTTTTGTAAAGTTAGTCTATGGCATTCTCTCAATACGTCTAATCTGAAAGAAGTTTTAATTGAGATTGACACTGTCAGATGAAGTAAGAGACCTGTTCGATTCTTGAGAAAACCTGTGAGAATTCGGATAGATAGATGACTTAGCTGCTCTGAACGCAGTGAAGTCACGCGCAGAGCTGCCATTGTATGTCAATAACCTATTTAAAATGGTAGAACAGGGAAAGAACCCACTCGCAACATTCTGGTTCACCATTATGGACATGATTAGGATCGTCTTAGTGAATATCCAATTTGTGAAACGAGGATTGGAATGGAGTCAAAGTCTCCCTCCTGTTAATAATACCATGCACTGCGTATGGTAATGACGGATCTGGACGTTGCTTAACAGAGATTTGGCTAGAGATGTCTTGAATTCCTGGTGAACTTGACGTGTTCGTGTCTGACCTGTTTTCCCAGTCAATGACAGGGAATCCATTTTCCAGTATGCCATTAGATTTATGGATTGAGTTTACAAAGACCACAGGATACAAAATGAAAGCTAGAACAAAACGATTACTTAAGAGTGCAAAGGCATTGACCACCCACCCACGCACACAATGCACAACGAGACGAGATACGCGAATTTTGAGCACTGCTGCAAATTCACCTTTCCAGAGTATCCATTCATCATCAGACCTCGTATGACGTCATAATCAGCTCAGCACGTGTATGATGACGTCATAATCATTACGTCACAAAGGATTCCATATAGACCGTCATCAAATCTCAAATGGTCAGACACGTCGTATGAATTGTATGTCTTTGTAATTCTTTGTTATTTAATAAACATGCTGTTGAATATTTTGAAACTAATTTGACTGGGTGCTGTTGCTGCCTTAGGCAGCAACAGCACCCAGTCAAATTAGTTTCAAAATATTCAACAGCTTACCTGTGTAGTTTATTGGAAATTGATGGTCAGGGTGTTCAGAGATCGATCGACCCCAACACGAGCGAGGTGTGGGTGGAGCTTAGCTAGAGATGGGCGGGGCATAGCTAAAACCGGAAAGGTCCATTCTACTAGTACTAATAAAGCTTTTCACAAGGAAAACACCAACCATTATCTTGCCTACAAATTGAACAAGCAGTACAAAACATAGATCGCCTTATTCATGAATTTGTACGTGACCAATTTTGTCTGAACAATACACCTCTGCGATCCTCCCAATCTGGGTTGATTGCATCTGAAACTCTGGTTCAAGATTTCAAGATTGCAGTCACATATGGTAAACAATTTGTAGAGTACTTTATGTAAGAAATACTGTTTTCCAGAGAGAACTCTTTTAATGGCACCATACATAGAATATTCCGCTGTTCCTCCATCAATCTCTCAGAGAGTAAATGTACACCAAGATCCACCTCAAAGACACTATGGAAAACAAGGCCACCTCCGCAACTGCTTCTCTTGGCTCACACACACCCTAACTGCGAATTGCCACATCTCTGAATATCGTGTCAGTGATGAATTCATATATATTTTCGTATCAATGGTGCCCAGGGAAATGTATAAAAACCTCATTCAGACGATTTCATTTATCGAGCTACTTACTGAAATAAACTACATTGCTTTGATAGATATGGGGTATTTTGGAGGCTATCAGCACCATCCACCGATGACGGAGAGAAATGACGAGACTGAATTCACATGGTTTTCATTGGTTATTCCTAGGCACTGGGAAGCTAGAATAATTGTTTGTGTCAATAATCCGTGTTATAAATGCATTAGCAATTTAAAAGGCAGGCGCGTACTAAGCCATTAGACGGTGACTAATTATTCACAGGATGCGAAAAATGTTTGCACGAACTCGCATACGTTTCCATCAGTGATAAATTTCACTCAAATATTTTAAAACCAAGCAAACAAGCGGCATATTAAGAAATTTTTATAGACCAAATTTGCAACTTTCTCTAAAACATTCACGTCAGTTTAATCTATTCACTGAAAATATGTATCATCTATATCACCTCATACGCGCCTTATTGAATTTGAATGTGAACGATCTGAAGCTGATACTAACTCGCTTTTAATTTATTTTCATATTTGGTAACGCGGAGCTAAAGATATCGCTGTGATTGCTGCAGAGGGTACATAATTATGTTGTGGTTCTCCGTGTTTACATGGCTCCTCGAATAGATGGCGGTGGGTGTGGGTGTGGGTGTGGGTGTGGGTGTGGTGTGGTGTGGTGTGGTGTGGTGTGGTGTGGTGTGGTGTGGTGTGGTGTGGTGTGGTGTGGTGTGGTGTGGTGTGGTGTGGTGTGGTGTGGTGTGGTGTGGTGTGGTGTGGTGTGGTGTGGTGTGGTGTGGTGTGGTGGGGTGGGGTGGGGTGGGGTGGGGTGGGGTGGGGTGGGGTGGGGTGGGGTGGGGTGGGGCGTGCGTGCGTGCGTGTGTGTGTTTATGCACGCCAACAGATGCTACCTCCAGCAACAAGGGCAAGACAAAAAAAAATCTACATTTGACAGAAATACAAAATCAAGAGACTTTCTTACTCTTCTTTCTTCCCTTCTAAGTTAGACACTTTCTGCTTCACTAGAAGACTGTTGATAATAAAATTCGTCAACGGCGACAAGGTCAGCACTATACTTGACGATGCACATGCAAGAAGTGAATGAGTATAAAACGAAAATCAGCTAAAAGAATTCCACTCAATGAAGATTTACATGGCCTCGGATCTCACAGAGCAAAATATCAAACCTATGCATGGCTTCATTTCAACAATGCATAGGATCCACCGTCTCCTCTTCTCTATGGATGACAGATGTTGAATGCTAGATGTGTGTGCATGAATATAGCTAGCCAGCACTCCCCATTCACTTTGGGACATACTCCTTGTCCCACAGCTCAAACCGCATTTGCCAATGATAATTAAGATATTTCAGACACTGACAATGAGATTTAGTTAGCCTCTTCAACAATCATTCCTAGATAAAACCAACTTCGCTATGATGTAATGCACATTCTTTTGAACATTCGAAATTAATCTAACTGAAAGTCATTACAGGAACGTCTTCAGATTAATTTCAAACTAGTCAACAGATGTCTTTTATGTATGTCCGAAAATTGAGGAACGTGGAATTCATCTGTGAAAAGTTTGATGGTTCAATAGGTTATAAATTGCTCAAATATCCTGTGATTTATGTCAATCCAGACAGGTTTACTTTAGATTTATATTCTTATATAAAATAATAAATATTTGAAGACCCTGCCATATGTCCCACGCAATCTAAAAATACAGGGGTGGCTTCTACGAGATCTCGAATCGAAGGAGATCTCGCGAGATACGAATGATGTTCCACGATCAAATTTTTTTTGTGGAATGTGTTTGAGATTACAAACTATGCACATTTTCTTGTAGATTTGACAATGAATAACGAGCCATAAAAATGGGGAAACTAAAAGTAACAGATTTTTCTGAATATGCATATCTATAAGATTTATTTTGATCTGCAGCATGGTACACTTTGCACTAAAATAATAGCGACAGTCATATTTTAACGATGTACGCCCTGTGACACAACTTAACTTTGGATGACATTATCAAGTACAGATAAAACGTAATTTTAGAGGACTTTTCAACCATGCATTTTAATTAGCTTCGATTTGATATGAAGCATGCGAGTGTTTGTTTGATACTTACCTATAGTCTAGAGCAAGAAAACCCCAGATATTACCGTGGGATATCTTGGAAAACGCCGCCTGGTGGGTGTTCCCCAAACCTGTGAGAGGTAGGCACTTATACCCCAACTCATAAAGTGGCTCATTCACCCCCCACACCCGGAAGAGAGAAACTAGCTTCAAAACAGGTTACCAGAAAACCCAGCTATAAGCAGTACGTTTTAACCGCTTTTAACCGAGTTTTTGCAGACATATTGCAGACATATCCTTGGACCGGCTAAATATTTTTGCAGACATATCCTTGGACCGGCTAAATATTTTGAAAACAATTTAACTGAAAGTTGCTGGTGGCTTGGCCCATAACAACTTTCAGTCACATGTTTTCAAAATACTCAGCAAGCCAACATGGGGGGGGGGGGGGTGGGTGGGGGGAATACAATTCTAGCTATGCCCAGCCCATCTTTAGCTAAGCTCCGCCCCAGCTTTGGGCGTTTTAGGATCGATCGAATCCTGACTTCCCAGAATCCATTTTCAAGGTAACTATACAGGTAAACTGTTGAATACGTTGAAATAAACAGTCAAATAAGTTTCAAAATATTAAACAGAATGTTTATTAAAAAGTAAATACATTAAAGACATACACCTCCTGCTACTTGACGGACTTCTTCAGCTTCATTCCCAGAATCTAATTTCCAAGGCAATGATGCAGGTAAGCTGTTGAATATTTTGAAACAATTTTGACTTGAGACTATTGCTGACAACGGCACCAGCGCTCCCAGACAAATTAATTTGAAAATATTCAATTGAATGTTTATTAAGTTGTAAATTTATCAACGACATACAATTCATAATTTCTGTCGTAGATTTCTCGATTTTCCTGACGGAGCTACATTGTACTAACATTCGCCTACCCGATACGGGAGCGGAGTGGGAGGACGAGGACCGTGCAATAGGACGATGATGTTATTTATGATTTTGACATCAGATAACATATGACGTATTAGATTATTACATATTATCGGAGGATACGATTTTTATGCCAGTAAATTCTGTCTCCATGACACCCACCATTCTTGGATACCCTGATAACGTATGCTACAAGGCCGGTACTGGATGACCAAATACCGGGCCAAAACGGGATTGGCCCAGTACCGACTCGGTAACATGCATCGCTTTCATGATGACAACATTTATTATTATGATTTGCAGGTTGTGTTTCTATCAAACCAATGATGACAAATGGTGTAGCAACGGCGGGCGTGTCAGCATCGGGGACCACACCTGTAATTTCTGATGGTCTTGTGGGTAAAGTACCGACTGGAGATGATGATGACGGTCAGGGGATGTACATCGCCCTCGCTTTCAGTATTTCATTTGTGCTATTGATAATTATCGGGTTATGTTGGTGTTATTGTAAAAACAGACAGCTGACACCCCATCCATTGATTCCAACACCGACGAAAAGAAGAAAAGAGATCATCAATTACTTTGTACCATCAATGACTACCAGCAAGGTACGCCTCACGGAAGACGTCAATGACAACACCGTGCCATGGCAATATAGTCTCAATAATTCCGATTGCGGCAAGATTAAACAGCATCGCATAGACGTTGACAGCCACACGGACAGCCCGACATTAACCCCCTCACAGCTGTCGCAGGTGCGTAGTCAATCAGTAAACTGGCCAGCGCGACTCTCGCAGATGCGACGAGATCAATGCATGGAGCGATATTCTATACACACCACGCAGCTCACTCGCTCGCAGTATGACAGACTACGCTCGTCGGTATGAAACATGTTAAAATTGCAGCAGCAGCAGCAGCAGTAGCAGCAGCAGCAGCAGCAGCAGCAGAAGCAGCAGCAGCAGCAGCAGCAGCAGCAGCAGCAGCAGCAGCAAGTGATCACCACCCCACCATCACCACTGCCACCACCACCATTACCAGCACCAACAGCCACACCACCGTCGCCGCCACCACCTCTGCCACCACCACCACCACCACCACCACCACCACCACCACCACCACCAGCAGCATTATCACCAGCTCCTCCTCTACCACTGCCACCACCACCATCCCCACCACTGCCACCACCACCATTACCAGCACCAACAGCCACACCACCACCGCCGCCGCCACCACCTCTGCCACCACCACCACCACCACCATTATCACCAGCACCTCCTCTACCACTGCCACCACCACCACCACCACCACCATCACCACCACCACCACCACCAGCACCATCATCATCGCCACCACCACCACCACCACCACCACCACCACCACCACCACCACCACCACCACCACCACCACCACCACCACCACCACCACTGCCCCCATCACCACCACCAACAGCAGCTGGAGCACCGCCGCCGCAACAACAACAAGAACGACGACAACGACGACGACGACGACGACGACGACGACGACGACGACGACGACGACGACGACGACGACATTAGTTGCAATATGAGTGCGATTAGTTACCCGTGTAATTCTCATTTCATGTTACAGATCAGCGATGAGGAGCACCCCAGCCATGTCTCCTCCTATAGTCTTGGTCGTATTTGCTTCTCGTTATCATATGTGGATAACTTGGGTGTGCTCTACGTCATCATTAAATGTGCACAGTATCTCCAGGTTCGCCCGCGCCGCTCTCATGTTAACCCTTACGTCAAGCTCGCACTGTTGCCGGAGAAAAAACCAAGATACACAACCAAGGTGCAGCGAAAAACGTCATCACCCGTGTTTGACGAATCCTTTATTTTCTGCGTCCAAAAAGAGGATTTGGAAAGTCGGGAGCTCAAGATAACGGTGCAAGATTACGAACGGTTTGGTCGACGTCATAAGATTGGGCACGTGAAATTCCCGCTTCAGGACATGAAGAAACATATGGACTTGGACTGCCACGAGGAAATTTGGCGAGATCTCGTCATAGACATACCGGTGAGTTTGCCGTCAAGCTTGCACGTCTGTTCAGAAACAGAGATCATGTACGCTTATATGGGATAACTCGTCTTATTAATATCAACCGGGTGACGGAAAATGTGCTAACGCTGTGGTGGGTGCACAATGTGTTTTCTCCCATCTCCCATTCACGTCCGGGTGGTAAGTCCCCCCCCCCCCCCCCCCTCCACTCTTACCAACACCTACACCCGTACACCCGCGTAACCTACATCTATAACCATCTAGACAATGCATAACCTGTAGTTATTCGCTAAATGCTACCAGTTTTCCTTTTTCGCTGTAGAGGATTCCGTATATAATTTCTTTAAGATAGTTGCCATGGTTGACGTGATGTTTCACCTGCACACCCCAGTTAACCCCATCTTGTGTCAAGTTAAACTTTTGATTGCCAAACTGGCCAAAAGGCCTATGCAGCGGTGGTGGGAACAGAGTTGCCCTTATGCGTCCTTTTGCGCGTATATACGCATAAAAATGGCAGAGGGACGCATAAAAATGAACCCTCTGCGTCCCCGAGGACGCACGAGGGACGCAGTAAAAAGTGTAACGGAAACTGGTAACTTTGCGTGCGCTTAATTATCGATTATATTATCGTGTGTGTATATTTATTTGTGCATGTTTTTACTTTAAAAAATATACCTAATGTATTGTGTTCAATAAAAACGAACTTACTGCGTTGTTTAAGACTATGATTTGTTGTATGTTTTCTTGCACAACTCAAAGTTGTTAATGCCCATAAATTAGATTCAACCGCCAAAATTAATTGTAAACACAATCCCCAGATCACCCTTAGTACTCCATTTGATCTAATTTTGTTTATAAATAATGAGTTTACAAGTCCGATGTCAGTCGCCTTGTTTGGCCTACAAATTGCAAAACTACCCGCCATGTTTCTGTCTGTTGTGCTAAACGTCAGTGTGACGTATTTGATTGGGTAATAGCGGAATTTCCCTCTAGAGGAACTCACGCTTGAGAAATCCAATACAACTGATCAAGCGTATACAAACGTGTCTGGGCGTCTTAACCCTTTCACAGCTCAGAACATTGGACAGATCACAAAGTTGTTATCACTAATATGCTGAATATTTTGAAATTAATTTGCGCATGCTTACTTGCCTAAAGCACGACTAACAGGCACAATATTTTTTTCTATTTACTTATCAAAACATCGAAATGGATGAAGGAACATATGGAAGATATTGTGATATCTTTTACATTTGAATGGCCATTTGCCGGATTAGCGGCGGTGTCTTTGTATTGCTGTTTGAATAACGGTATCAATACGCGCTATACGCTGTCTTTTATTTAGTAATAGCGGCTGATTGATTGACTGATGGATTAGTGTTTATAATGTTTAACAATACTCGATCGTTAGGTGTTCCCAATTTGTCAACTAAAAAGCTCATCCCAGCAGCGATGTTCAACGATATCGTCGATCTCCAGGTAGGCATACGTTAAAATATTGATTTTTTCCAAACAGCGTATAGTTCAAAGCTCCCAGATACAAGCGTCGTTATTGGATACACGCTAATGCGTTATCTATGCTTCAACCAATCAGCAATCGCGTTACATAGTTCCTCCCTATGAATTAGGGATATCCGGTTATTGGCTGATATATTTTCACTAATTACGCAGTTTAATCTGATTTATACAGATTATTTTTGATAAATAATTGTTTTGTCTGATTTTGGCTTATGTATTCCACTATATTTAGAGGTTCCAGTTACATTATAAAAAATATGCGCGCATTATATCGAAGAAGGTCAAGTCGTCCTTGAGAAAACTCGCCCCAGACTCTCGTCATTTTTCAATTCGTCCAAAGTCAAGTCAGGGTTTAATAGAGAAACTAATGCAGTGGTCTTTGCTAATTACTAATGTAGTGGTCTTTGGAAATGTTAATCATACAAGGGTGTCAATGTAGGTTGGTTGGTTTATCATACAACAAACAAGTACAGTGCTTTAAGTTATTGTTTATTGACATGCAGTTCAAATGTTATTAGTTAACTATACAAGGGCCATTTCAATAGATCAATTTTAGCCACCATTGTAGATCACAGAATACATATTTTTGAAAATTTACCACTGCATAGTTAATATTCTGCATAGTTAACTATACAAGGGCCATTTCAATAGATCAATTTTAGCCACCATTGTAGATCACAGAATACAAATTTTTGAAAATTTACCACTGCATAGTTAATATTCTCTATATATACATTGACAGTATTTACACAATGTCATAACTAGTGCTTTCAACATGTTTAATAAAGTACTTTATAATTAGATCAATGTTTTTTTAAGAAAAAAACATGGAACCCCCATATTTCAGATGAGGACCCCATGGGACCCCCCGATTTTACAGTGGGACCCCCAAATCTGAGAGTGTGGGGTCCTTGGGACCCGCAAAAATCAGATGTTGTGGGCAACACTGGGTGGGAAACGATCATTTATAAGCCAAAAGAATACTATTTTTGAAAATTTACCACTGGAATGACTGAGCCAGTCATTCCAGTGGTAAATTTTCAAATTAGTGCACTCTTGGCCTACAAATGGACACGGGATAGGCTGAATTTTCGATTTTTAAACCATTAACCCATTGGTCTGGACCACCAAAAACTGTATCTGTAGTGGTCATGAGGAATGTCCATTTGCAGGACAACAGAAAATAAATATTTTTGTAAATTTAAGTGCGAAAATTATAATTTTGGAAAAGATCTAGACCGTTATAGGGTTAATTGATATGAGTAGCACTTTGAGCGCTTTTGGGGGCGCTGTTGCTACGTGAGGGTTAATACAAATATGTTCATGACCATGTAATTCACTCGGGCGTTTTAATCTTCGGTCATTCACCACTACCACTACTATTATATTTGATAACAGGTTCATTAGAATTCACAATGAAACACATAGGTCGATGACTATTCCGAGCCCGCTCTGATTTTAAAGCGGCCACATGGCAGCCGTCATGTCTATTCGTACATGTATCTGTCACATGTCCATTTGAGGGTCAGAGTAGTCCATTTCTCCCACTCACACACGAACGCACGAACACAGCCGTGCCCACCCAACATCACCTTTATAGCAGTTATAGGCACTATTCAGTTTGCTAAAACGTGACTAAGAAAACATGGTATTTGTCCAAAAATACATCAATTCTAAAAAAAATAGAGAGAAAAATTAGAATTTCAACTGCTAACATAACACAGCCTCCTTATAGCAATGTGGAACCGTGTGGCATTTCAACGGCAGATGCTCCTATGTTGATTATTTTCTAAATGCATCGCCGAGGGAACAATGCAACACCATTCAACACAAGATGAACCCAGTCTATCGATCAATCATATGATGGCATGATCAACTACGTTAATGTAGACTGACGTCATAACAAATTATGTCATGAATGACGCAATTAAGTCCGTCATAAACGCTTAATAGTCCGTCATGTTGTACGAATTGTATGTCTTTACTATTTATATACACATTCTGTTGAATATTTTGAAAATAATTTGACTGGGTGACGTTGCTGCCATAGGCAGCACCAGCGCTCAGTAAAATTAGTTTCAAATTATTCAACAGCTTACCTGTATAGTTTTCTGAAAATTGAGATTCATGGAGTGCAGGGATCGCTCAATCCCAGCATGGGCAAAACGTGGGTGGAGCTTACTAGAGATGGGCAGGGATTAGCTAAAACCGGATTCATCCATTGTTATCTGAGCAAACAACGTTTCCGGGATTGGAGCATGTAGGTGACCTCTGGTTCGCTGTGCCATTGGGGGTCAGTGAACGCGGACATAACACATCAGGTAAAACCGGCAATACGTGGCAATGTTGAGAAGATCAGATATCTACCCAGTAATTTATAAAATTATTTGGATTGCATTGAATATTTGTTGATACAATACATGTATAGTGCATGCTGGATCCGTATTTGACAGCAAGTATCGGCATGTGAGAAGCTTCTCTTATGATGGGCCAATTGAAGCCCAACTTTGCTTCCAATCATCTTTCAAACTAAATCAAGATAATCTAGAAAATTTGAACAAAATGACAACGACTACAGGTAATTGACTAATTTGAATTAAAAAAATTAGGTCAAATGCCATAAATACAGGGAGGAAACCATCCCAGCAAGTGGACAAACAGATCTAGCTAAAATGGAATGAAACGTCCTGGTCGATTGGATGAATTGATCCGGACAAACTGTCCGGGAACGAAATATCTCGGGACGAACTGGTCTTGTACCGTAGGACTGACATGCCTACTCGCAATCAAGGCGAGTCCAAGGACGAGGTAATACTACATAGTACATATATGATATTACACACATATTTTAACATAATTTTTTGTTTTTCCAGAGCCGAGATTATAGAGGTGAAATGTTGGTGACACTCATGTATCGACCGTCCGATTCCTGTCTCGAGGTCACCATCATCAGAGGCCGGTACTTAACCATGCCAGACGGTGAGGTGGCAGCTGGTGAGTGAGAAAGTAATTTATTTTAATGGGCCTTCCAAGGGACAGGTGAAATTGTCTTACTTTTATTGGCTTTTAACACTTTGTACGCGTGTTGGAAACAATTTGAAACTTTTGATCCATAATCTAAATTGCAAGTTAACTATGCAGGGAAGCTATTGGATATGCACGGTGAAACTAATTTGACTGGGAGCTGATGCCGCAAATGGTAAAAATATCTCCCAGTCAAATTGGGTTCAAAATAGTCATCAGCACATATTTTAAATGCAAGAGACGCACCAAAGACACACACTGATCAATGGACCTTTTCAGTTTATCACATATGAGGTCATTATCAACTATGTGACGTGTAAGATGACGTCATAATGAATGGCGTAGATAAGTTCGTCGCGAAGGCATAATTAATGACGGACTAAGCGTTATTGTACGAATTGTGTTTTTTACTATTTAATAAGCATGTTGAATATTTTGAAACTAACTTGACTGGGCGCTGTTGCTGCCACAGGTGACACATTTGATTATAATATAATTGTTATAGCTATGTCAGTGTTGGTATCTCTGAAGGTGGTAGGTGTTGAAGAAATGTGGCTCAAATACAGACAACGATTACAAAATCACTAGAAGACAAGTACACATATTGATGCAAGGCATCAATGGCAAATGGCGTGCCCGGAGGTTATTATAATTCTGAGAATAAACTCAACTGTTTCATGAAAAAATGAAATTATATAAAGGCATACAAGCCACTCATGACAAAAATATAGGCGGACAATACCACAAAAGAAGGAATATTTCTTGCAAAAAGATATGGGAAGTATTAGCCATGGGCTAGGAAAAGCAGCTTATATTTTTGGTCAGTCCAACAATTTTTCCATCCATCCTTTTTCTCCAGGCCAAACTCCTTAACAGAGAGAGGAACAGACACAATTAAGAGCAGCCAGTGATGAGAAAATTGCACCACTGCATCAACAGAGTACCCGATCAAATTTGGGTCATTAGGTATCAACAACTTGTAAAGATGAAGAAATCAACAGAACTGGCAACCCAGTCAGTAGAAAATCGGCGCAAGAAGCAGTACATACCCTGACACCCATTCAAACATATTAAAGAGGACTGTCAAGAATATTTTAAATCTGAATCTTGATACCTTCTTAAACAGACGTGAAGAGCTTATTACCCGGAAATATATTGGCGAAATATACACTGCAATGCTAGTGAAATGCACAAAGCAAGTATATTTTTGATGCAATACAGGACCCCGATCTGTACCAGCAGATAACCTTTTCAACAAAGTTAAGGGGCCAGGATAGAACCAATACCGTGAACCTAGTTTTCTCCAACGAAAATGATATAGTAGAAAACATTCTGACTGAAAACCCAGTGGGAAACGGCCACGACGTCGTGATCTGTTTCATTTAGCTATTGTATCTATGTCACCTATTAAATGATGTCTTTACTTGAAACAGTGACAAACTATTAAATCAAATATTTTTGCTCGACAAAAGGCCTCAACCGTTGTAATGATGACGATCTTGTTGACCATATGTACAAATGTTAGGGTATTAGCCTGATAAGTCAGGTTCTACCAGTACACGTGGCTAATAATATGGGATATATAGAAATATTTTCACATTACTATAATAAATATTTCGTGGCAGAATTATTACAATATTTCGCACAGCACGGGAACATAGTGAGTTCTACATGGCCTTATGTTCGAAAACTGGCTACAAGGCATGTACAGATATTCTGGTACCGAATATAGTACATTATTGGAATTTTACAATGGTGTGCCACTACTAAATTGCATATGACGAAATTACTGTATAGTAAACATTTTTTAACCCTTTGATGCTTCATTAGTATTTATTTTATTGACACACTGGCAACGCACAGCTTCAATTTCCACATGCTAACCAGCCGACAGTCATGCACCCATTAGTTTAATTTGCTGATCACCATCGCCCCAGTCGAGGATCGAACCATCATACTGCAACTCTGCATGGCATCAGCAACCAGACATCTTTCCACGGGACCACCGCGCCAAGACAAAAAGTCTATGTTTAGCCGACCAGCTTTCACATGTCTGATATACTGACACTCTGACGATTCATATGAGACTATCTGTGGATGCATCTGCCACGATTCAATCCTAGACTTTTTAAGCCTATTGTACTCTGACTCCATCATGGCTCTGGCAGTATATGTATTTATTTTATTGACACACTGGCAATGCGCGGCTTCAATTTCCACATGCTAACCAGCCGACAGTCATGCACCCAGTAGTTTAATTTGTTGATCACCATCTCCCCGGTCGAGGATCGAACCGTCATACTGCAACTACGCATGGCATCAGCAACCAGACATCTTTCCACTGGACCAACGCGCCAAGACAGAAAATCGTTGATCTGACAGAATTTGCGCCAATTTTCGGTATGGAATTGTGCACTATGAAATTACGTTCATGTAGAATTTTTTTTAATTCGGAACACAACTAGCATATTTCCCGTAAGTATTTGTGGGTGAAATTCTGGGGGTGAACGTATTGCAATGAAAACCATGAATTAGCCTAGGTTTGAGCTTATTTACGTTACAAAACTTTTTAAATCTCACTACATCGTAAGCTTATGCCTATGCCTATCTAAATATATGGGTGATATTCTGGGCCGAACTCATTATGAGCGATATGTCAGGACATATCGACACCTATCTCAATGTGGTGAATGTGAACCAACCATATTAAAATGGGGCCATATGCCGAATATGTAACATATTACATATTACCAAATTACTTGGTGGTAAAATGCAAAAACAGTAGTACATATTCAGTTATATACAGCTTTATGTAAAAAAACGTTTACAAACCGAGAACCGAGATTCTAATACTGAATATAGTAAATTGTTGGCATTTGACAACTGTCCGTGGCTACTAAATTGAATATTACGAAATTAATACGTAGTAGAAAACTCAAGATTCATTAGCGTGTTCATATCACTATCTAACCATATCGGTGAAAGTATGTGGCCAAACCTATTGCAGACAGGTAATAGTAGGGCATTGAAAAACAGCAGATCTGCCAAAATTGGAATGAATTTACGCGATGAAATCGCATACTACGAAATTACTTCACGGTCAATTTTTAAAAATTCCCAATATAACTATTGTATTCAAATCCCTCTATGTCTATGTGAGCGAAGTTCTGGAGCCGACCATATTACATACAGACAGCAGGGCGCCAAAAAACACGAAAACACCCAACATTTAAGCCAATTTTTGCCTAATAAAATTATTTCATCTAGAATTTGTTAGATTCGGAATATACCTAGTATATTAAGGCTCAAGTCAATGTAGGTGAAATTATGGGGCTAAACATACTACAGACAATAGGGCACTGAAAACTGTGAATCATCGAAGATTTAGCAAATTTTCGGTGTGAAATTGTGCACTACGAAATTACATCACGGTAAAATCTTTTTTAGCCTCAATCCATTACTTCACTAGCGTATTGATATACCTAGCTAACTATATGGTTGGAATTCTGTGGCCGAATTTCCTGTAGACGTTCTTAACTTACCACATGCATAGGCCTACACTTTCGGTTGATTTCTGTGTTCAACAATCTGCTACAATATTATTGACAGCCGTTTTGACTGGAAATTTGGAACATTGGTAGTCTATCAATACTGCTACATAATTGCATTGACCCTACATGGATTTATTCCCACCGATGGATTAAAGACAAAAGGATACTACTGATAATCACACATCCATTATTCATTCGTATCCCGCGAGTTCTCTTTCGCTACCAGATTGAGAAATGTATCTCGTATGTAGGGGCCTATTGAGTAGCCATTGACGTAGTGATTTCACGATCCACAGTGTTGCTTTTACAGTCCGCTACAGAGATAGGCTGGGTTCCGGTCTGTCTGGTATCCGAAGTTGAGTCTGTGTAGCAGTCTAGTCATTGTGATAACGTAAGAAGATGACTGGTCATTACATTAGAGGTGTAGTTTCGAAGAAGCCAAGCCTTTATTTTTAGATGGATCCATTATTGTTAGTGAACTCTGTCTACTTTTTCGCCGTCTACAATATTATTACGCATGTTTTTCTTTTGAAATTTACCACACACATAGTACGCCTCAAGACTGTCTGTAACAAGTCTGTAATTTTTACTCTATCTCGAATGCAACGATTGTGAATCATGCTATAATACAATACGGGAAGGGTTAAACAGACATGGTACATCATCGTCGTCCTCATAATTGAGTCAAGAATATATATAAAAAAAATTTGCTTATTGAGTGCCTATTTGCAGGCCAAAGACGACTGTTTTGAAGAGTTACTATTGGAATGACTGGCACAATTATCGAGCCAGTCACCACATTCAGATAGGTGTCGATATGTCCTGACATATCGCTCATAATGGGTTCGGCTCAGAATATCACCCATATGTTTAGATAGGTATAGGCATAAGCTTATGACGTAGTGAGATTAAAAAGTTTCATAACGTAAATAAGCTCAAACTTAGGATAATTCATGGTTTTCATCGCAATACGTTCACCCCCATAATTTCACCCACAAATACTTATGGGAAATATGCTAGTTGTATTCCGAATTAAAAAAAATTCTACATGAACGTAATTTCATAGTACACAATTCCATACCGAAAATTGGCGCAAATTCTGTCAGATCAACGATTTTCTGTACCACACTGTTTGCAATAGGTTCGATCCCAGAAGTTCACCCATATGGTTAGATACGTATATGAATACGCTAATAAAGTATCAAAGGTTTAAAAAATGTTTACTATACAGTAATTTCGTCATATGCAATTTATTAGTGGCACACCATTGTCAAATTCCATTAATGTACTATATTCGGTACCAGAATGTCTCTACATGCTTTGTAGCCAGTTTTCGAACATAAGGCCATGTAGAACTTACTATGTTCTCGTGCTGTGCGAAATATTGTAATAATTCTACCACCAAATATTTATTATAGTCATGTGAAAATATTTCTATATATCCCATATTATTAGCTGCGTGTACTGGTAGAACCTGACTTATACCCTAACATTAGTTCATATGGTCAACAAGATCGTCATCATTACAATTGTTGATGCCGATTTTGACCTTTTTGTAGAGCAACAATATTTGATTTAATAGTTTGTCACTGTTTCCAGTAAAGATATCATTTAATAGGTGACATAGATATGATAGCTAAATGAAACAGATCACAATGTCGTGGCTGTTTCCCACTGGGTCTTCAGTCAGAATGTTTTCTACTATATCATTTTCGTTGGAGAAAACTAGGTTCACGGTATTGGTTCTATCCTGACCACTTAACTTTGTTGAAAAGGTTATCTGTCTGTACAGATCGGGGCCCTGTACTGCATAAAAAATATACTTGCTTTGTGCATTTCACTAGCATTGCAGTGTATATTTCACCAATATATTTCCGGGTAATAAGCTATTCACGTCTGTTTAAGAAGGTATCAAGACTTAGGTTTAAAATATTCTTTACAGTTTTTCTTTATTATGTTTGAATGTGTGTCAGGATCTGTACTGATTCGTGCGCTGATTTTCTACTGACTGTGTTGCCAGTTCTGTTGATTTCTTTATCTTTACAAGTTGTTGAGACCTAATGACCCAAATTTGATCTGTTACGCTCTGTTGATGCAGTAGTGCAATTTTCTCATCACTGGCTGCTCTTAATTTTGTCTGTTCCTCTCTCTGTTAAGGAGTTTGGCCTGGAGAAAAAGGATGGATGGAAAAATTGTTGGACTGACCAAAAATATAAGCTGCTTTTCCTAGCCCATGGCTAATACTGCCCATATCTTTTTGCAAGAAATATTCCTTCTTTTGTGTTTATTGTCCGCGTATATTTTTGTCATAAGTGGGTTGTATGCCTTTATATAACTTAATTTTTTCATGAATTCTCAGAATTATAATAACCTCCGGGCATGCTATTTACCATAGATGCCTTGCATCAATATGTGTACTTGTTTAGAGTAGTTATTTGGAGTTCCGTTGGCTGTTTATTAAAATAATTAAGCGGCCATCGCCGCGTAAACTCTATTATAGTCGGACCAGAACAAATAAAAGAACTCGCCATGAATCACGCGCATGAAGATAATAATTATGAGATATCCAGCAATCTAAAAATAGAGCCGTGTCTTCGCGCCGAGAATTATTAGATCTCGTATCGATGGAGATCTCGCGAGACACAGCCCCACAATCCCCTGCACGAAATGGCCGCGCCTATAGGCAATTCTAGACAGCAATAAATTGAAGCGTGCCCGTGGAGCGGGGACGCAATCAATTCATACAGACATGGCACACAGATAAGGGTATATCTTGGAAGGGTAAAATCTATGATAGTTTCAAACCTAATTGGGAAATGGAAAAATATCTTTTAAGACTCGGGGACAGTAGGAAGATAATATTCACACGATTCCGAACAGGCAACCACTACCTCCCAATAGAGAAAGGGAGGTGGGATGGAACCCCAAGAGAAGAGAGGACATGCACCATTTGCGTAAAAGATGATATAGGGAACGAGTTCCATTACATATTTATCTGTAGCTTTTTTTAACAAACCCGACAAGTATTACTACCTCCGTATTACTATATAAGACCCAACTTCTTCAAATTCCATAGGCTCTTCTCCACCAATAATGCAAAGTTGCTATCAAAAGCCTGCCGCATTATTAGAGCGATCACTACCTATTTCCAACGTGGATGAAACCGCCGCACAAGCACGGACCGATAAACGTGGAAAACAAAAGGAACTGATTAATTGACGATGACGATGACGACGACGACGACGACGACGACGACGATTACGATACTACTACTACTACTACTACTACTACTACTACTACTACTACTACTACTACTACTACTACTACTACTACTACTACTACTAATAATAATAATAATAATGAATTATCAATGTACAAATTAAGCATGTGTGACCTGGGAGTAATAAAGAAACTTGAAACTTGATTGATTGATTGCTTGACGTGTTGATATCGTATCTCGCTTTACAGGTGGTGTTTATATTCAGATATCACTGATGGTATCTGAAAAACTTTGGAAGATTAAGCGCACGCGTACGGAACACGAGGCAGCCAATCCGATGTTCGATCACGAGATCTCGGTTCACCTCGACGCGCTGGACCTGGAGCGGACTAACATCGTTCTTGCAGCTTATGGTAAGACCGAGTTAGGAACGTGTCGTCTGATCGGATGCGTGACATTAGGCCCTTATAAGTACACGAGCGGTCACGGTATGCAGCATTGGAGAGAGATGGTAAACTCACCGAACATGGATTCAGCTATGTGGCACACACTGTCGTGATGAAATTCACACTTCATCTAGCGCACGTGTAAGAGTTAATCAGGGTATGGATACTAGACATACATACAGGTGTGGAATAATGCTAAGTGATAGTTTTGTTTAGACATTGTTTTCCGGGGCAGTAACTGATAAAGGATTAAACAAAATAACAGCGGCATGAATTCTTTTCTAAAATGAATTATTCACACAGTCATATTCATATACACGCAGTGCACACTCGCGCACGCTAGCAAGCACACACGCACACACGCATGTGTTAACGCGTTCGCGCGCACAGCAAACGCATACACGCGCATGTCCTCATGCACGCGCGTACAATTCAGTGAAAATATGCTAAATCTTTCTCAGGTCATAATAAATATTTCGATAACGCGAAGCGAAGTTTGTTAGTATAAATTTACAATGTTTACTGGTTTATATGGCACAGTTTATTTGCTATTTATTAAGTTATTATTAATGTATTAGAGTTTTTCTAATCGAAATTGTTTTCTGTTTTTCTTTCTTTAATGCTGTCTGCTTTGATGGTGACTTTGGGGTGGCTAAGGAGGAAGGGGGGGGGTGGGTAGCTGGGGGGGGGGGGTGGTGGTGGTGGCGGTGTGGGGGATTGGGGGTGGGTGGAGATGTGGGAAAGTGGAGCGGAAGAGAGTGCGCGGTGAACGCCCCGACTCCTTCATCATTGGTCCATAAAATATTTCGCTGATATTGTGCTATTCATTTAACGTTGTGCAAAATATTAAATGTTTATCTTCACCTGGGTCGGGTTCCACTACCTCCCGAGGAGCGCGTACCTGACCGCAATATTTCGCATATTCATAACAGTTTACGTGCTCGAATGGGAGGTAAATGCGTACGTGGAGTACGTAATGATGTGTTGAAAGACATGCTATGCCCATTCCTTAAGGCCATAATTACAGATAAATAAGAAATTAGTGGAACGCCTCCAATAGAACAGATGCCTGCGTACACCTGTAGCGACTACAACACAGATGTTGCAACTATAGGTATGTAAATGTACAAACAGACATTCTCCTAATCAGCAAAATAAATTCCAAAGCATATAAAAATAAATTTGCTGTAAGTTGTTGCTGCTTAAGGCAGCAACAACTTTCAGCAAACTTATTTTCAAAATACTGAGTATAATATAGGCCTAAATTGTTGCCCGTGCGTTTCAGTCTTCCTGCATCGTTTGAGTACTTTAGTACTCGCGTGTATTATGCGTGTTGCATTGATGTATTGATAGACAGAAACCCTTTGATTATAGGCTAATATAATCATGATTGCAATTTGTTTGGTGCCTGTTGATACGAGGAAATAAGAAGTGCTGTTATTAATTAATATGTTGCTGACAAAGATTATCCATACCGTTCACAAGTGTGTCTTTCCTGTAGCGCAAGATTTATTTCTTTCAGCTGTAAAGGCACTGGGAGGGATGCTTGTTTAAAACGATAAATCACTTTATCTTTGTCGAAATCGCATTGTTCCGTTTCAAACGAGAAGCCACACTCATAACGTGGATTTAATTTACCGACAGCGCGCCTAGAAGGGTGCGGGGTGTAGCAGGTCAGTGTGTGGTTGGTGGCGATGCTTTGTTGGTGGTGCGCGATGTTGCCATATGTAGTTTGGTGGGGTTTGTTTAGAGGTGTGTAGTGGTTGTGATGGGTGTACGTGGTGAGTTGTTTATTGGGTCGTGCTGCAATATTTTATGTCATGATGTGTTGTCGTCTGATGCGTGTTGTATGTTGTGTTTTATGGGTGACTGGTGGTGGTATATAGAGTCGACATTTCCCTAGAAGATTTGGCAATGAGGGGAAAACTAAAGATTGAAAGGTCATAAAGAGTACTCCTTATTTATTAAGGTACTTGTGATATCTGATTTATCATCTCTTAGACCTGTTCTGTAGACCTGTAATGGCACAGGTGAGCGCAGGCGTGTAACGTAGTTTCCACTTGGGGAAATGTGGCTCAATTATGTAGAATTTATTTTTTGTATTTTGCAACTATCTTACAAGCAGGGTGTTTAGGTTCACTACAATCACAATCATTGGCTAATCATGTATGCACACATGCGCATGGAAAACATTCCTTCGTATGCCCTAGGCTCTAGCCCATGAGAGCATTGATTAAATACATAAAAAGCAATGGATATTGTTTGCATTGGCGTATTCCGTACTACTGAAAAGTAATTGCTAAGGATAACGCACAATAATTAGAATATTGTGAACATAAGCATACATTATTTTGCAAGCCCAACATGTACAGTGACAGATGTGAACAAGCAGCATACTGTGAAATAATTCCAATCATGTACGGATGGGTCTGCCACAGTTAGTTTCCCAGCTACTCGGTATACCGAGTCTGGCAACTCCTGACATTGACTACAGATTTACACATTCTTTGCACATTCTCAATCACAGATCAGAACCGAATTAGGGATGGCTTGTCCACTCCTCTGTAAAGATCTCCCCAAACTCTTGACGGTTGTTGGGATGGATTGATGGAGCGGAAATTACTGACTGCAGAAGATCCCAAGCATGCTCAATCGGATTCAAGTCTGGAGATCGAGCTGGCCACTCCATTCGCTCGATACCATCGTTTCCAAATTTAAACCACCATGCTCTCTGTGGTGGCGCATTGTCAACCAGCAGAATGAACTCTTGTCCTATTGCACCAGCATAGGGCCAGGTCCTATTCTAGCAACTTATGACCGGACAAAGGGGTGGAGAACATCGTCAATATACCTCACACCAGTCGGAGAGCCATTCTGGATGCAGGAGCAGTCTGTGTGGTCACCGCGCATTAATGCCACCTCACACCATGACTGAACCTTCACTATACACATAACTGTCATGTTGCACCGTGTTGGCATGCACATGTCAATCCACCTTTCCAGATTATCCATCTATCAATCTGACGTGATATAACGTCTTAATCAGCTGAGCGGAGTGTAGGATGACGTCATAATCACTACGTTATAAATGATTCTATATGGCCCGTCTTTAACGCTTGTCCGACACATTGTACGTCTTTGCTATTAAGAAACATTCTGTCGAATATGTTGAAACTAATTTGACTGGACGCTGTTGCTGCCATAGGCAGTAACAGCACCCAGTCGAATTAGTTTCAAAATATTCGACAGCTTACATATATAGTTTTCTGGAAATTGATAGTCAGGGAGTTCAGAAATTGATCACTCAACATGAGCGTGGTGTGGGTGGAGCTTAGATAGAGATGGGCGGGGCATGGAGAAAACTGGAAAGGTCCATTGTGATGGTCCAAGTAGAATCGGGACCCGTCAGTGAGTAAGACAATCTCCCATTGAGCATGAGCCCAGTTGAAAAATTCCCTACCCCATTTCAGTCTCACTTGACGGTGCCTTTCACTCAAGCGTACCCTCACAGTAGGCATGCGGGCCATCAAACAATGGGCATGCAGTCTGTTTCTAAAACCCTGATTGGATACTGTCAAACCCGTTGGGCCTTTAAAGACTTTTTAAGTCATTCCTCAATAGAGTAGTATTGGTGGTGTAGTTTCAGCAGGCAGAGATGACAAGGAACCTAGCTCTCGGCACATCCTCCACCTTGACGTCTGTTTACTTGGCCGTTCTCCTGATACCTGTTCCGTGCCCTACATAGTTGCACTGGCGCCAATGACAACAGCTATTTTTTGCCCCGAAAACGTTCGTGACCACTCAGATGACGTCTGCAGGGCATTATTGCAGAAAAGTATCCGCAAATTCCTTCAAATGCAATAAGGAAAGGAAACCTGTTTTCTTCTCTGTTAAAAACCGTGCTTCACTGAATGTCACCAGACTGCACTTTTCAGGCTCAATCCTGGCAAGCATCAACAGACCACTAACGGCTGGCTGGCTGGCTGGCTGGCTGCACACTGCCCATTTCACTGTCCGTTTCATTAATCACATTAAGATTAGGCTATGATTCCATTGGGTAGGAAATCTGGCTTTTCTGGTAGTTATTTAGCATATCCGTAGCAACTTTTTAGTATTGTGTTTGAAATAATGTTTCCCAATATGACAGAGCTCGTCGAGCTAGTCAACGGATAAATCGGATCTGCCACTCAGGTATCTGAGATCAAAATCAATTACGTCAATTCACCTTTCCAGAGTATCCATCTAGCATCTGACCTCATATGACGTCATAATCAGCTCAGCGCGTGTGTGATGACGTCACAATCATTACATCACAAAGGGTTCCATATAGACCGTCACCAAATCTCAAATACTCCGACACGTTGTATGAATTGTATGCGTTTGTAATTCTTTGCTATTTAATAAACATGCTGTTGAATATTTTGAAACTAATTTGATTGGGCGCTGTTGCTGTCTTCGACAGCAACAGCACCCAGTCAAATTGGTTTCAAAATATTCAACAGCTTAAATGTGTAGGTTTTTTTTGGAAATTGATAGTCAGGGTGTTCAGAGATCGTTCGATCCCAACATGAGCGAAGTGTGGGTGGAGCTTAGCTAGAGATGGGTGGGGCATAGCTAAAACCGGAAAAAGGTCCATTGGTAGCTGAGATCACTAGCAAAAATGACGTAGCTCCATCACAAACGTCGAAAAGCCTGTCACGAAAGTCTACGATTTGGGTGCCTCGACGAATGTGAAATTTTACTGCCATTAATCGTAGGAGTGGAAAGTTGTCAAAATATTTTATTCGTCGTCTGGAGTTGGTTGCTATGACTGATCAAGAACGTTCTCGCTTGAAACATGAGAAAGCTAAGCGGCTAACAAGAGGAACCACCCGAGAGGAAATATGTTAAAATTGTTCCAACAAATATTCATTTAAACTGACAGCATAAGTGGAAATTTGATAGAATTCTTGGCAGCAATTTAAGCGTTTGTGCGCACTAACATACCGCCATATGTAAACTGTTTTTTGGCCGATTATCCAAGGGAGTTCTAGGGAACTTTACGCAAAAACGTCAGAATTAATCAGTAGCTAGTTGTGTGGTACATATTTCACAACTTATGATGTAGGTGTTAAATCACAGAGACAGGTACACGGCATTCCAAGTACAACCCAAGGCTTTCATCACCCACTTTGCTGTTGAAAATAAGCATAAGCGCAGTAGGTACGTGTTGGATGTTACAGTTTACAGGTATTTGAGATCCAGGAAGTTCAGTGATAACCTACAGGTATATATGCTGTCAGAATTGATTACTATATAGGTTTAACCGCCGCTAGATCTACCATATAGCAAGGGATGAGAGATTATATTATTTTGTTAGCCATTTTAGGAAAACTAATTTTCTTATCGACTTATGTTGATACGTGGATATCAGAAACATACATTAATCCATAAGACATCAGGGTTCGTAACGAAAATCAAAATTTTTGTTTAGTGAATGTCCGATTTAGAAGAATCCAATGGACCTTTCCATTTTTAGCCATGCCCCGCCCATCACTAGCTAAGCTCCACCCACACCTCGCCGTGTTTGAATTGATCGATCCCCGAATGCCCTAGCTATCAATTTCCTGAAAACTATACAGGGAAGCTGTTGAATATTTTGTAGCTAATTTGACTGGGTGCTGTTGCTGCCTAGTCAAATTAGTTTCAAAATATTCAACAGAATATTTATTAAATAGTAAAAGCAAACAATTTGTACAACAAGGCATAGGCCGTCTTCAAATATGCGTTCGTGACGTACTTATCGACATCATTCATGACGTCATCCATTATGATGTCATTCTACTCACCGTGTAGATGATTATGACGTCATATGATGGGTACATACTCCGTAAACTGGTACCCGACTCCAATTGCTCATAATCACAATAGTGGAGCCGGTAGGGGCTACAGAGTCCACGGCGCTGATTGGCTAATTTTGATAAGCCGCATACACGTAAGACCGAATATTTCTATTGGTTGTCAATCTTTAGCCCGGGGGAAACCCAAAAACAAATGAGTGAAGCGTAAAATACCTATGTTTACATTTTAATCAGCTGATTATAAATACGGCAATAGACCTTACATCGCGTAAAACGCCAATTATTCAGTGTCTAGTCCATCTTATGAAATGCAAACAAACATTGTTTGGCACAATTTTGTACTAATATGTAGCGCATTGTCAGATTCAAGCTGCTGAAATGCATTTCTGTAAACGTGTTCTAAGATTCCGGGAAATGTCAACTTCCCGCTGTTGGACGTACAATACGGCTCATAAATAACTTATTCTGTTTCCAAAACAAGACAAAATGTACAGTTGAATATTTTGGACTTAATTTGATTGGAAGCCAGTGCTGCCGTAGGGTGAAATTATTCAACAAAATTAGATAACATTTTGCTGTTTTGGAAATAAAATGAGTTAATGACTTGAATATAACCAATTAATCACCGAACCGGCCAAAATAGCTTCTGCAGTGGACGTCTTAAAAAATAGCTCTGTACTCCAAGAGACTATTTTTGAAAGTTTAACACTTAGTGGCTGGTGAGACCGCAGAATTAGTCATTACAGGTGTAAACTTGAAAAAAAGTCTCCTCATGACCTGTAAAAGAACAAACAGGTACGATTTCATTATTCCAGCATTTTTTTCAAAAAGTGTGGGGATAGAAAATCTGCTGTCCAAGAAGTAAATCACAGCTTATTTCACTGGAATGAAAAATCTTATTTAAGATTTCAATGATCAGCTGGAAAATCAGGAAATCTGAGCAATCTATTTCATGCTGTACCCATGTACTCAATGAGAAAATGCTGTAACACAAAACAATAATGACTTTTCGGTGACATGGTCATGTTTGACATTTAGTAACACATCCCTCTGAGGTGAGAACTCTCATCTGAAAAATAATATATCAAATTAATAAAACGAGTGGAAACAATATTCAGTTTCACTCTGTATGCCAATGACAGTGTACGTGCATGATATTTCAATAGGCAAACTATTTTAAAAACAATTTCACTGAAACCTGCTGTTCCATTGAGAGGGGCAAACAGCTGTCAATCAGGTTATTTTCAAGATATTCTACAACCTTCGTATCATCTGTCTTAAAAACAGATTTATTTGTAATCAGAGTGAGCAAGACCAAAACACTCCTTGTTTCTTTATTAATTCAGTCAGATTATTTGATTTAAGGATATAGCTGCTCAAATCACTTTCAGACAAATTATTTTCAAAATATTTAGTTTTCTGCAGATCTCAGTTCTAGCTCACCTGGTCTGTAAAGCCTGAGAGGCCAAATGAGCTTATTCCATGGCAATGTATTTGGTCTAAATAGCTCAATAGATAAAACAATAGGCAATATTTGTTTGCGTGTCGTTAAATTTTTTGAAAAACCTTTACCATTCTACCCGTAGAAAATTCTGAGTTTGGAAGACAGGCACTTACTTGACTATTTGGATCACTAAGTCACAAGATCATCCACTTCATACAGAGCTTCTTGGCTGAATGTGTTATTATTGATGACCATTCAAATTTAGGAAAATTTACCATTTACAATATTTTTAAGAAACTAAGCCAGATTGATCAACTGGTAGATGTTGTTCCCAGATGTGTGAAAAGTCAGCTAAGCTAAAGGAAACTTGACGTTATCGGCCAATCACATTTGAGCTTTTGTTACATGTATTACTTGATGGGTTTGGCAGTGAAAACAGTGATATATATATTTTGATCTTTGAGCCAGTGTCCATCATCAATTCCTTTCTCTTGCATGGAAATTATCTTTTTTGGATACAAATTCTTTCATTTCTGACTTAAATGGTCATTTTTTGGGTCAAAATTGTCACAACTGGAACTTAGATATCCATGCTTTGTACAGAAATGTGTGTATTTTCAGCCAAAATGGTCACATTTCTGCATTTGTACCAAGATTTTCATGTTTCTGAATAAATATTATGCATTTCAGTCCAAAATCTTCATATTTCCTATCAAAATTGTTGCTGTTAATGGTTAAGATTGGTTATAAAAAATGTCATTTTACTCAATGAATGTCCACTTGCAGACCAAGAAAAGTTATTTTTTGAAATTTTAACACCGGAATGAATGACTGACGCAGGCATTACAGTGATAAATTCTTGAAAATATTCTCAATACCACTGCAAAGGCTGGTTTTCGCTTAATTACCATTAAAGGGTAGGACTCGGCTTTTAGTTGATTTCTAATACTTCTGCTGTCAATTTTAGAGGCGTTGCTAAAAGAGTTGCATACCAGCAACAGCTGAATGCAACACAGTTTAAGATTGATACCAGCTAGTCAACAAACAAGACATTG
Organism: Chaetoderma sp. LZ-2023a; assembly: GCA_034401795.1. Taxonomy (NCBI): domain Eukaryota; kingdom Metazoa; phylum Mollusca; class Caudofoveata; order Chaetodermatida; family Chaetodermatidae; genus Chaetoderma; species Chaetoderma sp. LZ-2023a. The sequence continues at coordinate 141,227,080 of CM067372.1, forward strand.
AATATTATAGACTGACCATTCAGCATTAAAAGGTATACAGCCTACTTATTGTCCATTAAAGGACAGACTTGTGCCATAATTATGCCCATTGTCCAGTAATCTGCCCAATCAACAAGAATGGACTACAAATGGTGAGATGGGTCAGCAATTAGCAGGCCATAAGTTACTTTCTACAAGTTTATACCTTGATTAAAGAATACTTACAGAATTAGTTGTAAACATGTCACAGGTGGAATTTTCCTGTATGCCTTATATTATAATTTATGTAATGTTTGACCAACTGTTTTTAACCCTTTCATTCTCTAAGTAACACAAACAATATATACTGACCATATTGGTATCCATGTAGACTCTGATGATTAATTGCTAAAGTAATTTGACTCAGGGTTGTTGCTGTCTAAACAGCAACCACTTTTGATTACATTATTCTCAAAATAATAATCCAAATTTACAGGGAATTACTTGCGTAATAATCAGATTCTGGAACTTGGAAATGAAAGGGATAATTAATTATTTCTATTATGGCTCTCCACCTGCTGTTATGTAAAAGCTATTTCTGTTTATTGACATGGTGATGAATGGGTAAATTTCTGTATAAATGTGAGCTGAAAGTTGTGTGCAGGGAGAGCGAATGACAGAAGAGTGTGTTGGTTCTAACTTTACCACACTAGTAAGACCGGAATAAAACTGTAACTGCTGAATGTATAAGTACAACTGATGATTATTGAACGATGAAATTTTACTGAAAAACAAGTTATTTAACATTTAGTCTGAGTTTTTGTTCATATTTAAGAAGTAATCAACCAGCTGTGGGGCTGTCAGTCAATCAGCCAACAAGTAGTAATCAGCCAGTCCATCAGTCAGTCCATCAGAGTCATACTAAGATAGACATTTATATCAGTCCATTGGGCAGTCCTTCCATCTACTGACCCACGGTTAGAGCTAAGTTCCCCCCTGGACAGAAAGCGTGATACGATAGTATCTTCAGCCTAAATTGTCTTACATTTGCATTTTGCACCCATATGTTTTGTTTCTACACAAAGCAGTTGCTTTTTAGTCGAAATTTTCTTGTTTCCTGTCACACACTGCACATTTCTGACCAGAATCTTCACATTTCCAGCTTAAATTTTCAGATTACTGGTCATTTGAAATTTTTTTCAAGCATTTTGAACCCAGATATTCTTATTAACTGTGAAAATCTATATATTTTTTGGTAAACACTTGCTTATAATCCTAAATTCACAGATTTCAGTACCAAATTTTTGCATTTTCACACATATTCTTTCATTTTAGGTCCAAATTTTCTAATTTGTTGTTAAATTTTAAACACTGGATGATAATTGATGAAATGGTCCATTACAGATTTAACATTTTTAGCCCAGATACACATATTAACTGTCAAAATTTATATATTTCTCTAAACTTTTGCTTTTAACACAAAATTTACAAATTTCAGCCAGAAATATTTGTAATTCAGCACCAATTTCTGCATTTAAGTACAAATTTCCATGATTCCAGCCATAATATGTGTTTGAAACCCAATTTTAAATGTTTCTTATACAGATACTGATATTATCCTAGGTGAGTGATACAGGCCCACCATGCTCATTGTGTCTCTTGGTTCCAAAGTCTACTTTGATCTCTGGTTGTCTAGGTATCATTTGGTTACCCCAAATAAACAATAATTTAAGTGTGAAATGAATCTGATTTAAACCAAAATGCCCTTGTTTCAGGCTGAAACCTTCTATTTTCATAATACTAGCCTGGATTATTTAAAAACCAGATTTTCATTTAACTGTCAAAATGTTTACATTTCTGTGTAACTTTGCTATTAATCATAAATTTGCACATTTTAGGTCCAAATATTTGTAATTTCAAACTAAATTTCTGGATCATATGACTTACATGTAAATGTTGGCATGATTAACAACAACTTTAATTTCAACAATAGCCTTTCACAGATTGCACCAGCTACTGATTACAGGTATTTGATAAAGTAAGCAGTAAATGTATGTCTTTTTTAAATATATATGAATCTAATTTTTAAAAAGAAATTGGCATCCATCATTCTATGGTGCCTTATATACACTTTGGCTGGGATGTTTTGGTGGGTGGGGTGAAGGTGGGGTGGGGGTGGGGTGGGGGTGGCAGAGCTCTGGTGTGCGGGTGCCCCTCATTATCCAAATTTTATTAATCCAATGGTGCAGCAGAAATGTGACCATATGATACAAGCAACCTGTCAGATATGTTGACACAAATAATATTATTGTAAGATGTTGTGCCAGCCTCCACAATTCCAGTAATTTTAATTTCAAAATATTCAACATGTGTTGGAATCATGAGACAGAAAGTAATTAATGTATCACACTTTCAAAGCTTCGCAGGAAACACTCCTGCTCGAACGATTTTCATTTTATTGGGATAGCGTTGGATGACAGCGGGAAAAACTTTCAACTTACAACGCCATACACGTCTCATCCGGGAATAAAAATTTGACTAATGTATCACATATTTAAATAACGAAGATATATATTTCTAGTTTGAGCGCAGAGCTTACAACTATATTTTTTAAAACGTTGCGGTCTATAGATTCATTTTATGCAAAGTAGTATAGAGGGTCTGGTGTTTCCCTTTAATTCCGTCGGGAACCTTTAAAAGTCTATCAGTTGTACGAATTGTAAGTCTTTGTTATTTAATAAACATGCTGTCGAATATTTTGAAACTAATTCGACTGGGCGCTGTCGCTGAAACAACAGGCCAAAGTCAAATTAGTTTCAAAATATTCAACAAGTTACCTGTATAGTTACCTTGAAAATGCACTTCCGTGATTCTGGGACGTTCCGGTTCACGGTGTATAAATCGATCCTAACACGATCTAAGCATGGGCGGTGCTTGACTAGAGATGGGCGGGACATAGCTAAAAGCGGAGTCATCCATTGCATGCCAAGAAGAGAACACATTGAGAATTTACTACTGGAATGACTGATTTGGATACCGAGCCAATCATTTCAGTAGTATAAATTTAAAGATTATCTCTTGGCTTGTGAATGGACATTTCGTAATACCATTACATAGACCAGATTTGATTGACCTGACCATTAAATGGTTATAGGCAATTATGACAATTTCCAAGATAAAAGGAACCAGCAAAAGGATCGAGGTGGTCATCTGTCTGGGCGGACCTCGGAATTCTGGATGATTTCCGCCTTTGACCGCTGATATAGGCTGATAAAAGAATATTAATGACGAAAATTGCAATGGTGTTTAGAAAAGTCCATTTGCAGCCAGTGTATGGCAAGAGAAGACTATCTTTGAAAATGTATCACTGGGATTTACTATTTTTGAAAATGTCTGGCTGGAATGCCTGGCTCGAGAATCGAGCCAGGCATTCCAGCCAGACATTTTCAAAAATAGTAATTTCTTGCCGTGCAAATATACATAGATTCACGAGCAAAATGTCATTTTTCATGACCGATCGCATTAAAAAGTAATTGAAAGTTAGGTTTTGAAATATTTATGCAATAGAAAATATTCACGATTATTCGATTATTTAATTTTTAATCATATAAATTCACGATTTAAAACATAATCGCGGTTTTCGATTTAATCACGTAATCGCGCAAGCCTACGCTGATAGATTGTATTGCGATATAGAAACAGTCACGAAGAGCACCAAACAAAAGGGCTAATAGCTTAGATTCAGAACAGTATTAGTTGCCATTCCGCTACAGAGCGCCTTCAAATGGATGTATGGTGGCGGTAGTTTTGTTGTATTCAGCTACCTTTGAAACTTTGAGGAAAATCCGTGACTTCTAAAACTATACTCGCCTATAATAATAGGGCCTGTATAGTTTTATAGACTTTCGCAGATAATTCATGCTAGCCCCACAATTCAACCAGCGTGACCTGGGGCCGTATTCACGAAGGGTACTTACACCCACGCCTAAGTTAGGCGAAAGGGCGTAAGTCCCGAAATTCTCGTTCAAAGTCACGTTTACAGTAGAGAGCACTTGCGAGATTCTGCGAGATTAACGGAAGCATGTTATTTTCAAGTCTATATTTATCTCTAATAATTTCGTCTGAGGATTTTACACGTTTTGGACAACTGTGCAACTAGCACTAACAAAGAGTTTTCAGAAAAGTGCAGAAAGGTGCGTATATAATAAATGACTGCCAATATTCAAGCTACATCACCTGTTTTCGTACTTTGCTATTGCCTGTCAGCTGTTGCGGAGGATTGCCCTTTTTTATGAAGCGAACAGTTCAGAAATGAACTGAAAATTAATCGATCATAGAAGAATAATGTTTGCTATGGTGTGTGACCATGTGAGCATTCAATAATATCTATTCATTTCGCAGAAAGCATATTGATTGCTTCTCATTTATGATTTAGACTAATCAGGATGTAGGAACTTAGGAAGGTACTTGGCCCCGGGTGTGTGTGCTGAAATATAGGTGGGGCGAAAAAAACCTGGGTGGTCGCTATAGGGATACACTATGGGAGATGCAAAACATGGGTGGGCTATTCCCCCTGCCCCCACCCAACATCACGAAAAGTCATGAAAATCACAAAAACATTACTGTGAAAGATTATGCTATTGAGCTATAACAATTTAATTTCTATGACAAAGAAAATGAAAGATAAAATGCGTGAGATGCTATCTGAGCGCATCTAGATTTCGAAGGTTTCTCGTTTACAGATATCATCTATGTCACTCTGTGAAATTCCATGCCTTTTACATGACGTTCCATGACTTATAAAAGCATATAATATATGCACTTATGAGCCTATGCATAACCCTTTAATGCTTAAATTACTTTAATTCTGTTTGCAGATGAGATTACTTTTTGAAAATTTGCGATTGGGTTGAGCCAGTCACTCCAGTGGCAAGTATTCAAAAATAGTTTTCGCTTGCTCTGCATATGGATTATTATTTCACAAGACCACTGTAGATAGTAGATAGCATAGTGGGTATTAAATGGTTAATAAGTTAATACCATAGAAAATGGCTTATGAGACAGTCATTTTAATTAACAGTGAGGTTCCCAAACAGGCTGTCTTGCCTCTAGTAAGCCTTAGATGTAGCAGGTTCAAATATATGATGTAGGCATACACATTTGTTCCACAGCAGTTCTAATTCAGTCTGCTCAATCTGTCAATGACCCCTACTTGGAATGAAGTCAGTTGAATGCAATTCAAACTGTCAGCCAAATAATGAGTGAAATTGAAATATAGACAATTGAAAACAAAATTACCTAATTCTGTGATTCATAATTAGGTGATCCTGACCCTCCTGTGTATCCTGTGGAATATCTTTTATTTAGGTGTTGATAATTTGCAATTTGTTGCTTCAATGTTTCAACAATAAAGGCATGTCAAACAGTTTTCTAATTTCTAATATTGTTTCAAGAGATTTATGATGAATTTAATGACAGCTGAAAAACATAAGATCCATATAAATGCATGATTTTATATGGAATGATTATCCTTACTGACATGACTGGTATTATCTGGCTAAATTTGTCATTGCCTCATCACTGTTTCTAAATTTTAAAGTAATTAGTATACATGTAGGTAAATTGTGGAATGTTCTGAAGCCAGGCTAGGAGCTTTTGGTCACATAGGAAACCTTTCTTGGACAGGTTTTCCTTAGAAAGCAACAGTTTCCAGGTGCATTTAGCCTCAAAATATTCAACATAATCTTTTATTAATTTAAATATGTTGATACAAATTATATCACTCAGGTTTCCAGCTAAATTAAATTATTCAACAGCTTAACTCTTTAACACACATATCAGCCCAAAATGGTGTTTGCAGTTGTCTTGAGAAATGCCCATTTGCAGACCAAGTGAAGGCAATTTTTGAAAATTTACAAGTCAGTCATTCCGGTGGTAAACCTTCAAAATATTCACTAGGTCCGCAAAATTGACATTTTCTTTGAGAAAATTTACATTTTCTTGAAACTTTTTTACTTTTCTTGAAGAAATTTAAGTCTTAAAGGGTTAGTCATTAATGGTCAAAAATGGGTTAGAAAATCAGAGTTTGATTATTGAATGCCAATTTGCACTTTGCAGACCAAGATTAACCTTTACGCCTCTGATGTCAAAATTTACAGTTTTAAAATTAAATTAAAAAATTGTGGTTAATTTTTCAACAAATTTGATGGAATATGTTGCTGTTGTGGAAAATTGTAGCCTACAGCAGTTTCTTTGCTAGTGACATGGCAAATGATAGAATATTGACAGAGTGGTAAAGGTTATTTTAAAGCGAATAGTATTTTAGAAAATAGTCCACTGGACTGACTGGCTCTGTTATCGAGCCAGCCATTCCAGTGGTAAATTTTCTAAAATATCCTCTTGACATGCATAGGCAATTTTCAGGACCACTACAAAAGCAGTTTCTGATTGACTTGATCATTCAAAACAACTGTCTTTTATTTTGCAGGTGCCATTGTGAGCCAAAGCCTACTGAAGCAGAGTCACTGTTAAAATGAGCATGATGAGATGCAAGATGGACTGAACAATTGTTCATGGTTTAGAAAGAGCAGCACTTTTAAAAGACTGTGTCGATTAAAATGAATACATGTGCCTTCCCAAATTACCAAATTTCCAAGAAGCATTCTCAATGTAGAAATCTGCAGACTATGTCAAATCAGTGTGTGTTCTATGACAAAATGAACAGATAGATACTCCATGTGTAGACAGATAGAGCCACATACACATTGATATGGATGATAATGTACAAGACACTTATCAGATCACGCCATTAACACAGCCATGACAGCCCAATCAATTTACATTCAGCGCAGATGATAAAAACCTGTTTGTACTGCATTCTATGTTTTTTAAACATAAATGCTACTGTAAATGTGAATTTTATTAAATGAAAGTAATAAAGTAAGTATATATGGTCATGATAGTTGATTATTTTTCAGTTTTAGCATTTAGTGTTAGATTTAGATTATGATTTCAAGGATTTAAGCAAATTAACCCTTTAATGGCTAAATTAGGTAAAAAATATAAAATAATTTTCTTATTTAATGACCATTTGCAGGCCAAGATGTATTTTTGAAAATTTACCACTGGAATGCCTGGCTTGCTTATCGAACTAGTCATTCCAGTGGTGAATTTTCAAAAAGCAGACTTGCTTTCCAAATTTATGAACATTCAAGCATACTGCAGAGGGTGTGGATGACTTCTCCATGGAAAGTCTGCATTTGCAGGACGAGATCAATGCTATTTATCTTCTAAAGATTACCACTGGACTGGGTGACTGGGTCAACACATGAGACAGTCAATCCACGAGTAAATTTCAAAAATAGCCTTATTGCCCATGTTGGCAAATGGACATTCTCTAAGCAAAAATTAAATATTCTTGTTACTACATACTTGGAAGCTGTTGAATGCTCTGAAAATGATTTGAATAACAGCCAGTAATTTGTTAACTCTTTAATGTTCAACCCGGACAAAACCAGCCTGTGTAGTTGTCTTGGGAAATACCAATTTGCAGACCAAGAGAAAATTGGATATTTTTAAATTTTACCACTGGAATTTCAATTACAGGCCTACTGCCAGTAATTGAGCCAATCAGGTAAATTTGTAAAGAATCTCTTGAGCTGCCAATGGACAATTACTAAGCAAAGATTTAAATTTTCATAACAAATCTTAACCATTAAAATCTTAAAAATAATGAGTATTGCTTATTTTATTAGATCTCACCTTCAATGAAACTAACCAATTTTCAATTCTTCCATCGAATTCCTCCTTAAAAATAATGACAGATTTGACAATTTGTTGATAGTCTAAAAGGTTGTTTTAGCACATAAGAAATAAGAATTACGCTTTGCTTGTGTTCCCAGAGACCATCTCTGTGGATTAGTGTCAAATTTGTTATGTTAATATATCTACTTTGTGGCAAGCCTGATTACATGCCAATATATCTGACCACGAGAGTTATCTCCCTTTTTAGGATTACATACATTTTAAGTTAAGATTAGTAAAAATGGTCTGTTGTATAGATAACTTTAAAATTCAAGATTCTATGAAAATAAATATAATTCTATTTATGCATGCATACATTCTCCTGTCTTCAGACAGAGTATTCTGTTGAACATTTCTTGGACATTGTCAGCTTCTATTGTAGACAGCAAAACCATAATTGGGATCAGCCCGTAGTCTGGATTGTCTCAGTTACTTAAAATTAGTTAAAATATTGCTCCATGCTGGAATATCTGGATAGTTTTAGTATATATTCCTGTGTGAGATAGAATTTGATTCGTTTAAGCAAATTTATGGTCACCTGTTGAACTGTTTGAATATTTAGTAGTCGAGGTTGGTAAAAAAATTTTTCTTAGCCCATGTCAATTTACCACTGGAATGCCTGGCTTGGTTATCAATTCATTCATTGCACTGGTAAATTATCTAAAATATTATCTTTTGTCTCAAGACCATGCAGATGTCATTTTTAATGAAATTTTCAATCTCCTCATACAATGTGCCCACGAGATTATTTTTGAAAATTCATCACTGAAATGACTGTCTCTGCCCAGCTTGAGTGTTAACCCTGAAATTCCAGTCTCAAGGCGTGCAGAAAAGCTGCTATGTACCCGCATCTTATTATTAGCTCACCTGGTCTTAGCCCAAGTGACCTTATGCCATGGCGAATGTCTATCGTCTATCTGTCTGGCAACATTCCTCATTAACCGATTGCTGGACATATGAGCTGCTATGCGCATACATCTTATTATTAGCTCACCTGGCTTGAAAAGCCAAGTGAGCTTATGCCATGGCGCCCCTGTCTGTCTGTCGGACTGGCTTAGCGGATTTCAACCTAATTTGGCTACAAGTACCCTAGGGGTGTAGGCTTAACAACTTGTATACAGAATTTCGATTGGTCAATTTTTTGGGTAAATTTTTTTGATTTTATGGAAAATGTACCGAAAATTGTCAAAACAATACTCATTTACCGCTCGGTGGATTCCAACCCTAGTTGGCTGGACGGACTATAGCAAAGTGGGTTCTATTTAAATATTATTCCGAATTTTGGTTGGTCAATTTTTTTGGTGAAAATCTTAGATTTTATGAAAAATGTACTGGAAATTGTAAAAACGCTTCTCCTGAGCTGCTTGACAGATTTCAACAAAATTTGTCTAGAATGACCCTGTCATGGTGGGCTCCAGATCTTCTATTCAGAATTTAGCTTGGCCAAGTTTTTGGGTAAATCATAGATTTTATGAAAATTTTACCAATTTGTCAATACGTATCTCCTTAACTGCTTAGTGGATTTTATGCAAATTTGGCTGGAAGGATTCTATAGATGTAGAATCTAGAACTAATTTTTAGTTGGTCGATTTTTGGATGACATCTTAAATTGTTTGAAGATGTTCCAAAGCCTGTTAACCGTTACCACTCTGATGTCAACATTTGGTGTCCATTTTTCACCAAAATTGTTGTAAGATGTCATAGACAGAAACATAATCCACCAAAATTGTTGAGAAATGTACACCGGTATCATTGCTATTGATATAGTAAAAGATTGAATATTGACATCAGAGTGGTAATGGTTAAAACGTTACTCCTTAATTAATGGCCCAATTATAATGAAATTTGGGTCGAATGCTTCAACATATCACACGATAATTTTGTTTGGTCAATTCCTTTTGTGACCATCTTTATTTTTTCCGAAATTATCCATCGTGCCTATTTAAATGCAAATACGGTAGTTAAAATGCTAATGGTCCAGGTGCGCATCAGACCACTTGTTAATTTGATTGGATGCTGTTACTGTTTCCAATCAGTCAGAAGTGAGATAAACTGAGCTTTAAAAGCAATAGAGGGATCTAATTCTAGCTTGGATCCACACATCTTATAGCTAAGCTCCGCCCATGCTGTGTGCGTGTTTGGATCAATTAATATACTGTGAACCCTGAATTTTCAGAATCCCAGTTTCAAAGTTTCTGTACACTACAGGTACGCTGTTGAATATTTTGAATCTAATTTCAGTTGGCGTTGTTGATGCCTATTCAGCAGAATATTTATTAAATAGTAAATCCATCAAAGACAGTTCATACACTTACCGGACCATTCCGCATATAGTTACTGCCTTGCCCGTTCATTCGCCCTCTACAAGCTTGTCCGGACCATAGTTTTAAGACTTATACATATGACCATGAAACTTGGTACGTGGATGCATCTTATGCAGGTGATGTGCAAAGTGTGAAAAGTAGGTCAGCATGACCTAATTTTAACCTACCTTTCACTGTTTACTGAACATTACAGAAATTTTTTGTCTGGGAAGTGGCTGTAGCTTCAAGAGTTTTTGATATACGGGAACTAAACTTGATATATGGATGCATCTTAGAGAGGAGGTGCACGGTGTATAAAAAATAGGTCATCGTGACCTACCTTTGATTTACTTTTCAGATTCAGATTCAGATTATTTTATTTACACCCCCAGGCCACATAATGGCATATGGGGAATATGAATTTACAGAAATTATAAATGTTATGGCGATCAGACATTATATATCAATTCATAATTACATATTTTGGTATTTATCTAGTTATATAACCACTTTTTGTGCTTTCGGTAGTAGCAGTAGTAGTAGTAGTAGTAGTAGTAGTAGTAGTAGTAGTAGTGGTGGTAGTAGTAGTAGTAGTAGTAGTAGTAGTAGTAGTAGTAGTAGTAGTAGTAGTAGTAGTAGTAGTAGTAGTAGTAGTAGTAGTAGTAGTAGTAGTAGTAGTAGTAGTAGTAGTAGTAACTTAGAATTATTATGAAACTTACAGTTATTATTTACACGTACTTCATAATTAGTAATGACAGAATTATTACTGTTATTGTACCGCCATCTCAATAACAAAGTACTAAAATTATAGTGGTCATATTGTGGGGGTCATCAGGATTTAGATTATAATAAATATATAACAACTGATTATAAAAAATGTCAGATTGGTATTCTTAGAAATGGGTTATTGCTGTACATAAGGTAGTCATTTTTTAAACTAAAATACAGAACAACCTTATTTTCAACAATAGACAGTTATATTCATTCATATCGCGACAGAGACTATTTTGGGTATTCACCACCGGAGTGACTTGCTCGATTCATGGTTCATTAAACATTACAGAACATGTTATTCTGGGCTATAGTTTCAAGAGTTTTGACATACTGGAACTAAACCTGGTGTATGGATGTATTATACGCTGAAGGTGTGTTGCGTATGAAAGGTTGTGACTTACGTGTCATGCTTCACTGAACACGCTTTTGACCTACTTTCCGTGGTTCATAAGTGACATTAATTTGAAGTAAACAAAAATGGTATTTGGCTAATCTATTCATTGGCTAGAACATTGCAAAAGCCGAACCTGTCCCTGATACCATAGTAAGTATAAAGGTATGCAGCACATGTAAGCTGTTGAATATTTTGAAACTAATTTGTCTTGGTGCTCATGACTTGGGTACGTCATTAATTACATATTTTAATTGTGACGTCAGCCTACATATGTGGCATCATATAATCGAGTGGCAGATTAAAATCATCCAATGTGACCGTACACCCCAACTTTCTTTAAGCAGACTCTTCATGTGTGCACAGGACTTTGAATTTTCGTCCCTCCATCCCTATACTACATATTCCCCCGACTATATATATAAATGTACACAAGGTGTGAAACCTCCATCTGTGGGCACCATTGTCAGGAAGCTGATTGGTTGGTTTGTTGTCAAAATCCGCGGACATCACGTTTCTGACTACAAACCACTACAAACCAACCAATCAGCTTTCTGACAATGGTGCCCACAGATGAAGGTTTCACACCTTATATATATATATATATATATATATATATATAATATATATATAGTAGGAGGGATATGTGGTAGAGGGATGGATGGACGAAAATTCAAAGGCCTGTGATGTGTGGGTGTGGGTGGTGGGTGTGTGTGGTCCACAACTGTATCAGTGATAAAAATAATCTGGGGGAAAAAATGTCCATAATCTGAAACTTTTTTTGTTATACAATATGACAAAAAACTGGAGGACGAAGGTCTGTAATATGTTCTTTTTCACAAAATTCACTTTGTTTCAAGCGTCATAAGTTCTGCTCGTGAACAGTGAAAATTGTTTGGATTGGATTATTATCGTACTTAGGCTTGGAATTTTCGCCACAGGCATACCAGGGTGTGTGTGGGGGGGGGGGGGGTTGTGTGGGTGGGCATGTAGGCCGAATTCGTGGCTGATGCATATCTACGTGTGTGTGTGGGGGGGGGGGGATTTCACCTCTTGTTCATGGACTTGCTAATCCACATATCTATAGCGGAATATTTGTCGGAAATGTCGGTATGCCATATATTAGTAAAATGAATGCCGACCAGTATTTCCGTGAAATAATCTCCAATTTGCGCCGAGTCTTCTCCAACCAAGTAATTTGTACACTCGCTAAACCTATAATAACGTAGTCCTAATTAATTTCGTGCTTTCTTATTTTCAAATATTGCTTGCTAAATAGTCTATGAAAGTTATATAAAAATATTCAATCGTTAATTTAGAAGATAATGTTAATATTTATACAGTTCTCGATATATGCCGTCAACGGGGATTGGGAAAACATGAAGTTACGTAATGTCGTGATACGTTTACACTTCTAGGCGGTCTACAGAAAGATTTGACAGCTGTGACCTCGTTCGCGTCATAAGCGGCGCTCGTGAACAGCTGATTCGAGCCTCAAAACCCTAGAGAGCTCCACGCCTAACTTACGCTTTTTTACGTAAGTTAGGCACCCCTTCGTGAATACGGAATAAGTAAGGAGTGTAAATAGGTGCGTAACTTAGGCATGTACGTAAGTTACGCACTCTTCGTGAATACGGCCCCTGGATACTGGCCAATACTATGTTTTACCATTGAGTATACACACATTACCATCATGTGCTATTTGCCAATGTTGTAAACGTACAGGAGAGCAGACATATTGCTCTCGTACTTTTTGTGTTTTTTTTTTATCTTTGTGTACTCGCATTCGCTTGTGTTCTGAGCGCATAATAAAAATTATGGCGTGCGTGGGTGCATGTGTGTGTATTATATTCAGTGTCAGCATAGTTTTTATCTCGCTGTAGCTACTACGTGAACGTCATTCTTTCAACTCTGCACTATGTGTCGTTCAATTTCATGACAAACATACCATGCTTAAAAAAAATGTTGCTCCTAATCCCAGGATTATTAATGAAAATTACCTCATTATTATTAGTTACCTCTGCGGAGATGTGGAATGGACGAATCCAATCTGTCACGTATATGACGTCATAATGAATTATGTTACGCGTAGGCTGACGTCACCTTCAAAATGCGTAATGAATGGCGTAGCTAACTCCGTCATGAACTTTTAAATGTCCGCCACGAAAGTAGCACTCAAACAAATTCGCCATTCCGGAGATGTAATACAGTTTCCTTATTATACTATAGATGGCTTACCAGGCCGTATTTGAATTACAATTTAATCAATAGTTATTGACGACATAGGTCAGTTAAGGTCTATTAATAGGGGTAGTTTTCTTTGTAGAGGTTTTGAGACTTGAGCTGAAGTGAACACACTATGCATTGTATGAAATATCGTTAGCATTAGCCTGATAACGCAGGTTACTGGGCTTGTATTGGGCCAATATAGGGCTTTATTAGCCCGGTATTGCCCAAGTGCCGCCCAGTAACCTGTGATATCACGGTATAATCATTTCCCTGAATAAAAACGCAAACATTGGGTCAATGTCCGATCAGTATGTCGAATCTGAAGCTGAAGGCCACGCGCTGGTATGATCGACATAACTCTTGTACGAACGTAACTGCTAAAACGCGTCTGGTTTGTTTCATGGTGACATTAAGGTGGGAGTTAAGTGGTCATAAAGAACGACCACAATGAGCCACTAAGGTGTATTTATTGCGGCACCAGCCCTCTGTGATTAATCATTGCTTGGCTATATGGTGCACTGTGCAATGTCACAGATGAAGGCAGCTATGAAAAGTAGTAACTTGTGGAAACCTGTTTCTGTCCGCAAACAAATGGCAATGCAATCTAAGCGCAAGTGCATAAATCGTATGGTGTTGGGTGCATGGGAGACATCCCACATTTCTGGAATTTAATGCACCCCACCCGTTTTTGGCCGCGCAATGTATTTATATATATATATAGCACCTCACACTTTTTCAAAAGAAATTTACGACGCTGTGGAATTAATGCTGGCTGCCCACGTTACAGGACAGCTGATAAATAAGCCAACATGTTTCCATTAAAAAAAAAACAACCCCAAAGAAAACTCTAGAAACAAATTAGTTAGTTCAGTTTTGAAAACGATATAAGAGGTGTTCTGTTGACTATTTAGAAGATAATTGAATTGGAAGACTTTGCTGTCTATATAGTCAACTGTACGTTTTATTTTACTTTGGGTAACATTGAAAGTTACATCTGAGATATACCGTGAAATAGCGCACGTAACAATTTCTTATTGCAACAGGTCAACCGCAATATAGGGGTGTATTGGAACATACTTGGACCTGTGTGTGTGTGTGTGTGTGTGTGTGTGTGTGTGTGTGTGTGTGTGTGTGTGTGTGTGTGTGTGTGTGTGTGTGTGTGTGGTGTGGTGTGGTGTGGTGTGGTGTGGTGTGGTGTGGTGTGGTGTGGTGTGGTGTGGTGTGTGTACTGATGCACGAGACAAAACCTATGGGGAAGCTATGGGGATACACTATTGGAGAATAAAAACCTGGGGTCGGTTGGTGTGGGAATGGGTTGAGGACTGGGGTGGGTGGAGCTATTGCATCCTTTCCCCCTTCCCCATCCTCCTACGCCTATGCAATAGTTGATTTGCTTGCTTCTGATACTATCTCCTAAGAGCATTGCTTCAACTTCAATAATGAGCAGGTGTCGTAAACACACTAAGGACGTGTCTACCTATATTATACATTTGTCAGCACCATACCTATAAATAAATAAATAAATAAATAAATAAATAAATAAATAAATAAATAAATAAATAAATGAATGAATGAATGAATGAATGAATGAATGAATGAATGAATGAATGAATGAATGAATGAACAAATCAATAAATCAATCAATCAATCAATCAAGAAATCAATCAATCAATCAATCAATCAATCAAACAAACAATCAATATTAATCAAATAACAGTTGTTTAATCCCTTAAACCCTGAAATTCAAGTGTCACAATTTCAAGACGTGGTGCTGTCGATAGGCCATAGACAGCAACAACTCCCAGTTAGTTTCAAAATATTCAACAGCTTACCTGTATTGTTACCTTGAAATTGAGATTCTGTGAATTAAGGACTCCAAGTATATAAAATGAAAAGATTCAAATATGTTTAAAGGTGGGCGGAACTTAGCTATAAATGGGCGGGCTTGTAGTTGATAACTTCAACCAGGCGACTTCAATATACGCTGGGTATTATTAATATATTCTTTCAGAATTACATTCTTTTCTACTTCCATCATTTTCAGCACCAGCCCATGAATTTTCTGCCACATAGCTGACCTGATCGCACAAAAAACAATAGAATTTGAAAGGCTGATAGCCTTGGACCTTTCCGGTTTTATCTATGCCCCGCCCATCTCTAGCTAAGCTCCACCCACACCTCGCTCGCGTTGGGATCGATCGATCTCTGAACACCCTGACCATCAATTTCCAAAAAACTACACAGGTAAGCTGTTGAATATGTTGAAACTAATTTGACTGGGCGGTGTTGCTGCCTAAGGCAGCAACAGCGACCAGCCAAATTAGTTTCATAATATTCAACAGCATGTTTATTAAATAGCAAAGAATTACAAAGACATACAATTCATACAACGTGTGGACCATTTGGGATTTGATGACGGTCTATATGGAACCCTTTGTGACGTCATCATACACGCGCTGAGTTGATTATGAGGTCATACGAGGTCAGATGATGGATGGATAGTTTAGAAAGGTGAATTGAAACACATTTTCTTGAATGGGAAAAGCACAATTGGAAGTATTTAGAAGCAATATATGGTAATATAGGCTATGCACGACATATTCATATCGCATTGATAAGTCTGTGTACTTAATAACTGAAATATGAGTGTTCTTCCATCGACAAAATATACATTTAGCCTACACATTCCTTTTCCTATATCTGTTTAGTTTCTTTGTGCGATATCAGGTTGAAGAAATTGGATACTTCATAAGCTTACTTGAGAGGTCGGTAGGAGTTTCAGATCAACTGGTCAAGATCAGGCCTGGTGACTTGAAGATTCAGATTCGGGAGAAAGCTTGCATTTCTCTCCACACACATTTCCTACTCAGAGACTAACGCGACTACTCTTAACAATTAACGAATATAGATTACTAAACTTGTAAAACAAACTTGATAACTTGAAGGAATAACTTGATAAATATTCACAGATTAAGTTCTCTAATTGACTGGACTAATACTGACAATTCAATAGCTATAGAAATTTCGTGATAAGACAGCTTTTATTACAAAAGCGACTGCTCCTATGGTCATCTGGTTGTTGAATGATGATGATTGAAGCATCAGATTCCTTTATACACAAAGATGGATTTAGTCTACGTTGGGACTTTCCTGCTAATTCTTCTGAGCTGTGAGGGTTGATTGGTTATTTACATACATTACATTATTATAGTTCAATCAATCTCCGCTTATTCTCTTCAGGAAACTTCCATCTGCACAATTATGATCCGGATTGATCCAATACAATCGGGATCAGTTTGACTGCTCGATGATAGCTAGCAATAACAAATATTGCTTTGACTTGCCAATCGACTGGAAATACCACGCATAATTTTTATTCCAATTTAACTTTGACAGCTCTATGACTAAGTCTTTCCGTTTCATTTATAATGGGCATGCCTTGGGGTTCGCCGAGTCCTTATCAATCAAAGAGCATTATGGGTTGATCTCTGACTTAATACATACATGATGCGTTATTTCTGGAAAACCCCAGAGTGTGTTTAAGTTGTGATTCATAATCATATGCTTCTATTATGAATGTCAAATCGAACAGAGATTTAACCACATACATGAGCTTGAGATAAATCTTGGCCTGCATCAAATCTGTCAATACAGAGTAAGACCTTATACCCAATCCTGTGTAAGGCATACAGGTCTTATTAGCCATGTGGCACTCAGCCACATTTACCAACTGCAGTGCAAAATACACTGCACTAAATATTATATGAAAATGTCACCTGACTAATAAAAAGGCTTCTAGGCCTGCTATACAATCTAAAATCAAGCATGATTCTAACATCGCGATATGGATAACAATATGTGTGCAGTTATTGCTGGCTGCTATTTAGGAACAACATAAGGAGACGAGTACCTGCCACGGCGACAGCAACTTATACTAGAGTTAAGTAACATCATTCTAATATTATTTCAACATCAACTTGTTCAAACTACCATCAATTCCAACTAGTATAAAGTATATACTAAATGGATCATGGATGTTTACCTATTTGTCGATCCATCCATCCAGCCGTTCCTCCATCCTGGTTGTTTGTTCATTTCTAGAATGAGCGCTTATCAAATAATATTTACATAATAAAATAGCATTAAATTGTGCTATCACGCCATCATTGTAAAATGACTCATTGCAGATGAATAAGAGTTAAATAATAAGTGTGAGTTTTAGGCTCACTACTGGTCACTACCATGCTAGGTGAAATAGGATTAAACATTTCTGAATGGCCACAAAATGCCCCTAGGAAGCCTACCAGAGGCAAGTTACCTGCTGTCCTGGAACTATTAAGCCATTTACCATTGAGCCATTGAGGTTTTGGTGGGTGACTCTTGGTAGCCATCGTGGCTCACTACAGATCTCTCAGTCGGTCATTCCTTAATCCGAGCAGAGGAGAGCAGTATGTATGTAGACATTCGCTCCAATGGTAGCAGGCAAAACGAGAGGAGCGGTGGAAGAAGAAGTGTTGGCGGCAGAGGAGGTCGCAGGTGTGGTGGAAAGGTTTCCAGGACTGGTGCTCTCTGTGGAGGTTGATCTAATGGTGGTAGAAATGACGGTGGCTGCGTCGGTCGGAGTTTCTGTGTCGAACGCGATGACGATGGCTCATTCTGCAACCAGGGATGTGGATCTCCCCAGAGCTCATGGTTGAAAGGGCATCCCCAAGCCGAAGGGTGGGTCCTTCTAGGGAGAGGGATCTGTTTGCATTAATCCTGCAGGGAGCGGGAGGTGAGTGCGGGTGGAATGCATGCGAGCCGGGAGGAAAGAGGGGAAGAAGGTGGCTTTTGGTCTTTCCTTCCTGCATTCGAGCCAAGCTCTATTTTAGCCATCTCTCACTCGAGCACTAGTGTTGCGAGGAAGGGAGAAGGGAGCGAGAGAGAAGGTTCGGGGGGAAAGAGAGTCTTTATGCTAACGTTTATGTTTTCCTGGGCTCTGCACAACATTTTTAGTCATAGGCAGAAATGTTGTGCACACGGGTGACATTGAGAGCAATTCGCTTCCTAATGTCTCTGGGTCTATACAGGGACAGCCCTTTAGCGGGCAGAGAGAGAGAGAGAGAGAGAGAGAGAGAGAGAGAGAGAGAGAGAGAGAGAGAGAGAGAGGGGAGGGAGGGAGGGAGGGAGGGAGGGGGAGGGAGGGAGAGAGGGAGACTGGCAGGTGGTGGGAAGAAGTATTCATGTGCTGCTTGCTGAAGGGGTGGATGGGAAGAGAAAACATAAACCTATATAAGAATACACAAGATAGATAAGCTACGACGTTGACTGTTTTATTATATATACAGAATGAGATTGAACACGATCACAGCCAGGTATGAATATATACACATAGATATACAGCAATTAATGGTCACTAATAATTTACTAAGTACAGATTATTGTCAGTAGTAACAGTGTCATCGTCGTCGCATCAGCCATTAATGCACTAAACATGTAATATAAATACAGTGAGAAGTATTACATGTTCATGCAATACAGCTCAGAAATAATTGACCATCTTTTCAAAACAGAATAAAACATACTGTCGAGTATTTCGAACATAATTGGTGGCTTAGGCAGCGATGCCTTTCTATCAAAATATGGTCAAAATATTCAGCAAGTCATTTCTTATGTGTTCAAAATTGTACTCACATATTTCAGTTTTTTTTGTTTTGGAAATATTTTAACTTATTTATGAGTTGTACTGTAATGGACACTGGACCAATCAAAAATGGTTCGTAAACAGATGGTTACGCCATATAATTTTGTTGAGATATGAAATGACCTTTCTGGACACAAGCCGGTGGTTCTATAAGAAAAGTGGTCTTGCAACCATTTATCTTAAAGAACCACCACCTTGTGTTCCCGAAAGTACGTGTCCACTATATTCAGGTTTAGCTGTATTAGGCTAATAGCTGCACTGGCAGGCAATGCTGACAGTGTCTAGATATTTACAAGTAATGATGAAAGAATTGAGAAATTCAGTTTTAACTATGCCCCGCCCATCTTTAGCTAAGGTCCACCCACACTTCGCCCGTGTTGGGATCGATCGATCCCTGCGCTCCCTGACTATCAATTTCTATAAAACTATAGGTAAGCTGTTGAATATTTTGAAACTAATATGGCAGCAACACCGCCCGGTCAAATTAATTTCAAATCATTCAACAGCATGTTTATTAAATAGTAAAGAAATACAATTCATACAACAAGGTCATCAATTAAAGGTTCGTAACGAACTTAGCTACGTCATTTATGACGTCATCATACACGTCACGTAGTTGATTATTACGTCATATGATTGATGGATAAACTGAAAAGACAATTGCCTCACCACATGGACATAGTCAGGACAAGGGAGTCTTGAAGAAGCCATATTAATGCGCATTTTGCATTTAATATGTGCATTGAACAAGCAACAAAAGACTGCACGTTGTCAAATATATCTTACGCGACTGCATAGTGAGTAAGAAAAGGTAGCCATTGACAACAAATTGTCTCTTAACTCTCTGACGGGTGCAAGTCACTAGCCAATAATTTCAATGGACAATATTTCTGGAGCTACTTAGCCACCAACAGGTTTCAGTCAAATAGTTTTCAAAATATTCAGCATATCCAGAGTAGTGTAGTTTGCAGACATTCATCCGGCAGACAGCTAAAATACAGCATGATCGTGTTGGGATGGATCCATCCCTGTAATCCCTGAATCCCAATTTCCAGCAAACTATACAGGTAAGCTGTTGAATATTTTGAAACTAATTTGACTGGGTGCCTATGGCAGCAACAGCACCTAGTCAAATTAGTTTCAAAATATTCAACATGTATATGTATATTAAATTATTAAATAGCAGACATACAATTCGTGCAACAACGATTCGTCCGTCATCAACTAAGCGTTCATGGCGAACTTATCTACGTCATTCATGACGCCATCGTTCATAATGTCAGCGAATTATGACTCATATTAATTGTTTGTCTTACTCATGTAGGCCTACAGCGTTTAGAATATGATATGCATATCCTTGATGATGTATAACTGTAACAGCTGGGCAGCTCCAAAGGCAGCTCTAGACAAACTCGATGCCTGCCACCGCAGACACCTACGCACTATCACTGGACACCGATGGCCAGACAGCATAATTTCCAACGATGCACTCACTATACAAGATGTGTAATACATCGCCGCTGTCTGTAAAAGTCGCCCAGCTAAAATGGTCCATGTTTGGTCATGTGCTAAGGATGCCAGAAGAGACACCAGCACAGAGAGCCTTGGAATTCGCCCTACTCGGAGCCAGCAAATACAAAGCTAGGAGAGGACGTCATTGCATAAATCTGCTAAGCGTGCTACTAGGTGACCTCAAGAAAGCAGGACTCGGTACACTCAAGTCAAGGATGGACCTGAGGAAGCTATGGATTTCGGCTGAGGACAAGACACAGTGGGCAAAAGCGAAGAAGAACTGATTGTAGCTGAAGGATGTTTCTACTACTACAGCCGCACAATACAGTAATCATACATACATGCAGAATTAAGAAACATCTCTGTGGCTTTGACTAACAGAAAATCGACGTGATCATAGTGGGGTGGGGGGAGGGTGGGGGGGGGGGGAGTCGACTTCTACTCAAGTATATGACGTCAAAATCAAATATGTCACATGTAGACTGACGTCACAGTCATAATGACGTATTATAACTTGATCATAAAGCTCGAAAAGTCTGTCAAGTATATGAATGATCCATTTGATGATGATTTACAATTTAGTAAACATTCTATTGAATATTTTGAAATTAATTTGACTGGGAGCTTTTGCTGCAGAACCAGTCATATTAATTTCGAAATATTCAACAACTTACCTGTATAGTTACCTTGAAATTGGAATTCTGGGAATTCAGGTTTCAAAGGATATAAATCGATTCTAACGTGGATAAAAAGTGGGCGGAGCTTATCTCGAAATGGGCGGGGCATAGTGAGAAATAGATCACTCTATTTGAAGAAAGCTCAACAGGAACAGAACAATTTATAACCTATTTTGGCTATAATAATACTAATAATAATAATAATAATAATAATAATAATAATAATAATAATAATTATTATTATTATTATTATTATTATTATTATTATTAAACACATATTTATTGCACATTACAATGTGTGAAAATTATAGTAAATGTTCGGCATTAAAGGGATGGATCACTCATTCCAAATGCTGCATTTTATAATTTATCGCAATAATTGGATTTTTATCATCGTGATAATTTTGGTTCATGTCTCATTAAGTCTATGATATAATAATGCACGTAATAAATTCTTTATCATATTTTGATAACTTGACTGAAGCTGTTGCTACATAGGGGAGCAACAACATCATGTAAGCAAAGTATCAAAATAATCAGCACCTTACCCGCATGCTTAACCACACCCACCCCTCCTACACTGCTAACCTAGAGTATACTATATGTTTGAGCCAATATATATCAGCGTTTTCTGATTGGTTGAAGACCACATCATGCCAGCCTTCAGAAAACGCATAAATGAAGTAGCAGCCAGCTTTTAATAACATTATGCTCGTCTGTTTAACAAATAGTAGTCTAAAACATGCAATACTCAGTCTATGTCAGGTATATTCTATTGTAGAAATAACATTTTGAAAATTATATTGATTTGCCAAAATCTGTTGCTTAGACGACGTAAAACCCCTATGATTGGCGAATAATAATTGAAACACCACGCATACAAAATCTAGGCCATGACGTCATAGTTGGCCTAGCGATTTTATTTAGATCTAAGTTAAAGTTGATGATGTCGTCATTGACCTAGTTATCCGATAAGTCTTAGGTTAAGATCCATGCCGTCATATTTGACCCAGTTATTTTCATTATATTCAATTCATACTACTACTACTACTACTACTGCTACTGCTGCTGCTACTGCTGCTGCTACTGCTACTGCTACTGCTGCTGCTACTGCTACTGCTACTGCTGCTGCTGCTGCTGCTGCTGCTACTGCTACTGCTACTGCTACTGCTGCTGCTGCTGCTGCTGCTACTACTACTACTACTACTACTACTACTACTACTACTACTACTACTACTACCTACTACTACTACGTAGGCCTACATTGCTCATACGTTAGCTACTTCAAAGGCTATGCTGTTGTTGTTGTTGTTGTTGTTGCTGCTGCTGTTGTTGTTGTTGTTGTTTTCCTTAATGGACCTTTCCCGTTTTAGCTATGTTTCGCCCATATCTAGCTAAGCTCCACCCACACCTCGCTCGTGTTGGGATCGATCGATCCCTGCACTCCCGGAATCTCAATTTCCAGAAAACTATACAGGTAAGTTGTTGAATATTTGGGCACCAACACCAACAATTAGTTTCAAAATATTCAACAGTATGCTTATTAAATAGTAAAGACATACAATTCGTACAACAACACTGTTGAATAGTTTGAAACTAAATTGACTGGGTGCGGTTGCTGCATATGGCAAGAACAGTGCCCAGTCAAATTGGTTTCAAAATATTCAACAGCTTCCTTATTAAATGCTAAAGACATACAATTCGTAGAACAACGTATAGTCCGTCACCAATTATGCGTTCGTGACGTACTTATCTACATCAATCGTGACATCATTGATTATGACGTCATCCTACAGATCCCGTAGTTGATTATGACGTCATATGGTGGATGGGTAAACTGGAAAGGTAAATTATTCCTGTATCCTATTTATAAACTGAGTTATTTGTGGCTTTGTTATGTGTAGTTCTATTGATTGAAACTTCAACTTCAACAGCAATGCATAAGATTTAAATTCGTGGTGTTACCAAATTTTATAATTTTTTAATCTCATTCTTTTCCATTGATTCCGCCGCTGTTAGAAGGATCTTTGTAAGATTATTGTATTCAGTTTTTGCCAGAAACTAAGCAATTTATGATGAAAGAACACGATATTTCTCATTGGTTAGCTAATTGATAAATGAAAAACGTCAGAAATTATCTGCTTTGATAAGTATTTCTGTAAATTAGAATGCTAATCTACAGAAATATTTATCAAAGCAGATAATTTCTGACGTTTATCGTTTCCCAAATGAGCTACAGTATGGGAGGCATCGTGTTCTTTCCTTATAAATTGCTTAGTTTCTGGCAAATGCAATTTCGAATAATAAAATAACGGGTGGTTTCAGACAAAACATGTTTATTTTCTGTAGTTATTGGAGTTGAATGGGATACCCTAGTGTAATAATAAAACAGGAACATTGGTGTAAATGAATTGTCAATGACGCAACCACACGGGGTTTCTGAGACAACATTTATATAAAGATTCGACATATTGGAGACTTCGGAGCCTATTCCAAGGTGACAATGATACACGTCATATACACCTATACCCTGTATTTCAATCTACCCTCTTCTCTGGTCAACGGTCTCTGGGACTCTGCACTGCCTTCCCGATCTTAGTATAACCGTGGCGTCTCAAACCCTTCATCTCTGATTCCACAGCATCATGTCTGTTCTTATGCTGTTAGCTTTGTTCTCATCGATTACTTTTTATGATGCATCTGCAGCATTGCTGTCATACTGCATAACCCAATGTCTGCCATGACTCACGGATCACTCGATCATTCACGAGGTCGCTCCTAATCTTCCTCTGGACGGATAATACCGTCGAAAATGGGACACCAAATTCTGCTAATGGACAAAGTTATTAGCGTTGGTATCATGCAAACTAATAATAGCACAATTTGATCTTTAATAGAATTTCACATGTTTCTTTTGCATTGGGAGACTCGTCTATCGGCTTCTTAAAATTCAACACCCGTGGTGTGCCCCTAAGGCTATCTATCATCCCTCAATATACCCAAGAATTCGCTTGGTTTTGCCTGATCGGGATAGAATAGTTTGGCCTTGTAGTCCATACTTGATTGTCGCGAAGGCCCCCCCCCCCCCCAAGCAGGCACATGCCGTTGTTTCAACCTTGCATCCACGTTGAAATCACGCCATGACGTGATTTCAACGTGGATTCAACGTCGAAACAACGTCATGTGCCTGATGGGAGCTGTTCCTTTTCCACGCTTCGTTTCCCGTCATAGCAATACGGTATTCATCATTCCAGAGTACCCAACCATCATATGACGTCATAACGAACTTCGTGATGTGTACGATGACATCATAATGAATAACGTCATGAATGGCGTCGATAAGTACGTCACGAACGCATATTTGAAGACGGTCTATGCGTTGTTGTACAAATTGTTTGCTTTTACTATTTAATAAATATTCTGTTGAATATTTTTAAACTAATTTGACTGGACGCTGTTGCTGCCACAGGCAGCAACAGCACCCAGTCAAATTAGTTACAAAATATTCAACAGCTTCCATGTATAGTTTTCAAGAAATTGATAGCTAGGGCATTTGGGGATCGATCAATCCCAATACGGTGAGGTGTGGGTGAAGCTTAGCTAGTGATGGGCGGGGCATAGCTAAAAATGGAAATGTCCATTGTTGGTGATCCATCAAAAGGCCTGGTGGCTGGCTGACCCCAAGTCTAATTTTGGGCTTTCAAATTCAGTAATTATAGTTTAAGTGAACGGCTATTACAAAAAGGACAACTGAGATGGCCATTCTAGTCTTTGGCTGTTTGTTGTTGTATTAGTTAATGTGAGTTGAGTGAAACTCGTGTCCAAATAGCTACCTATCATTCTGACTTGCTCATGACTTCAGGTACATTCATATACATGGAATTTATCTAGAGCCTTTTTCATTAGTTGCTGTGTGACAAAGCCATATATATTGACCATATCAAGCCAGACTACACCCAGGTTCCTTTCCGGGTTCTAGCATCTTGTTCTATTGTTTCACCGTGCTCGTGTACTCTACACACATTCATATTGCTGTATTCCACCCTCCCCCCCCCCCCACCCCCTTGCATCGAATTGTCCACATTTTCGCCTGACAGCATAGACCTTAGGAGATGCCTTGCAGACTATATAGAAGATTCTGTCCTCAGTGAGATGGTTCTGACATGGCTTATGCCTTTTGACAAATCTTCATTTGCTCGTTACGACCTCTCTGGGAACGCGCCTTTTTGCACACCACACGCAATAACGTACATGACCCTCTGCGTAACGTATGGCATTTCTTGTATACCGCATACACGATTACACTAGGCCCAGATCCTGAACGTGACCTTTATTTCTGAAACGACATTTCTGAAACAACTTTCTTAGTTCGCCGAATCCGATCTCAGCTATATTAAACTGGAGTTGTGGCTATGTCGGTTCAACTAATCTCTGTATCTCTCCCGATGTTGATCTCTCTGTTTGCGTCGATGTGTGCTCTGCTAGATAAAGCTGTGTCTCTTCTTCGAGCGAGCGCGTTGTACCACTACACCATCATTTAGCATACGTAATCACAGCTGAAAGCAATTAATGCACATACTGTGCACTTTTCCTAGTCCTCTCGTTTTTTCTTCCAAACTCACCCAACTTTTCTAGCAAGAATTCGTTTTTAATTCATGGACTTAGCTTGTCAAATTTTGTGCTTGGGGATACGCTTTGTGGAATATTTATATCGTGAACATGACTCATTGGGTGTGTGATGGAAAACACAGAAAACCAACCTGCTTACGTCATTGACAATGTATTAACACTAATCCTCACGTTTTTTGCCATTAAGGTTATGTCATTCTCTATGTTGCTCCTTGAATATATAAATTGTCATCGTGTACATGTGACGTCTATATGATAAGGGATTGCGACATATAGGCAATGCCTTTTGCAGACAACCAGCTAATTACTGCAAACATATTTACTACCATATAAATAATTGCGAATCCTAAATAATCAACCACAATTAAATATTCGAAATGGTCTGCTTTTGCACAGGAAGACACATCGCAACATCCAATTACTGAGGCGGGTCGTTGTTAAAGATGTTACAGTTCGGAAGTTTAATTTACTTTCACTACAAAGCGCGATGTACGATGAAAATCTGAAACAATAATCTGATAACGATGCTTCTAACGGAGACGGAATCTGAGAAGAATAACGAGAAGCTATATTGCGAAATCTGGTGACGCGGTGTATACTTTATTGATAATTGCTCAAATGCAAAGAGCTATCCGAAGCAAAACAATAAATAAGCGTGTCAGTTTACAAATAGGTTGCAGGAAGGATTAACCCTTTGAACCCTGAGATCCTAGAAACCCAATTTTGATGTCACTATACATGCAAGATGTTGGCAAATTTGGTACTAATTTGACAGGAATCTGTTGCTGCCATAGGCAGCAACAGGTTCCAGTCACATTAGTTTCCAAATATTCAACATAATATTTATTAATCGAGAGATTGGTATTTTGGCCTTTCGGGGTTATGGGGTATATTGGCCACTCTCATTAAATTGGTAATGCGCTCAACACGAATGTATTTATAATATTAAAAGCAAACGTATTAGGGAACGAGTTGTCTAATGGCGTGTTCACACTAGATAGTTAATCCAGAGTAACGCCATACTTCAGTATGGCGTTACTCCGGGTTAAGTCTCTAGCGCAAACACGGACTAACTCATATTTTGGTAGCAAACACGGACTAACTCATATTTTGGTAGCAAACACGGACTAACTCATAAATGTTAGCAAACACGGACTAACTCATATTTTGGTAGATTTTATTTTGGTATTTTACTATTGACTCATCACTATAAATTTACTTATAAACTATCACGCTGTACGCGTGTTCGAATCGATTTGAAACCTAAATCCCCCCCAAAAAGCCTGAATATCAAGGTAACTATAAAGATAAGCTATTGAATATTTTGAAACTAATTTGTCTGGGAGCTGTTGCTGCTTATATTAAATTGTAAATTCATGAAGACATGTAATTCAGGCACTTTCGCGACGACCTATTACCGCTTTCCTGGCGGATATACGACATTTAGCTTGTGATGCCAGCTAAAGAGTGATGTATTATTATGACGTCAGATAGTTGAGTGACAGATCGGATCCCTCCATTAGTTTTTCATTCTTGCAGTAAATCAGGCGATTTCCCTATACTGGTATGAGTCCTTCATTTAACAACTGGTCAGCTCTTTAATTTCCAGAGGCAAGCATCCCAAAATTCTACCAAGACGGACTAAGTGATTTTCCCTGACTATCAATTTCCAGAAAACTGTAGGTAAGCTATTGAATATTTTGAAACTAATTTAACTGGGTGTTGTCGCTGCCTATGGTAGCAACAGCGCCCAGTCAAATAAGTTTCAAAATATTCAACAGCTTCTTTATTAAATATTAAAGACATACAATTCGTACAACAACGCATAGTCCGTCACCAATTATGCGTTTGTGACGCACTCATCTACGTCATTCATGACGTCATTGATTATGATGTCATCGTAGTTGATTATGACGTCATATGATGGATGGATAAACCGGGAACGTCAATTTGTTTGTCTTTGACCTGCCTCTAAGACTGCAATCGTGTTCGCTCTGTATATAGAAGACATTTACCCCGTGTGTATCCGTGATATGTTCGCTTGGGCATACATTCTTTTCAGAGGAGATGATAATTTGATTCCTATACCCAACCAATGGCATTACACAAAGACTCTTCTCTGAGAAGCAGAAGAAATAATGACAAAACGTATTAGGACTCCCCGATCAGGTTTACGTGGAAACACGGTATAGTTGTTCTTTCTAGACAACACCCGCCTTTCTCTTGTAAGCGTTTCAATGCAAGGATAAATTTACAATTCATTAAATGTCATATTATTATACGTTCATGTACTTTATGTGTTTAATCCGTTAAGCCTTACATACCAAAATAAATAAATTTTTTGGGATCCAAGGAATATTCTATTCAGTTGAATATTTCGAAACTAATTTGACTGGGAGGTGTTACTGTCTATGACTACAGCAGGTTCCAGTCAAATAAGTTTCAAAACATTCAACAGCTTTCCTACATAATTGTCTTGATAAAGAGACACCAGAGTTTCAAGGGTTACCAGTCAATGGCGGCACGTTTCTCTGACACCTGCAGACGCACATTATCACGTAGAAAGGAACCAAATCACTTATTAACTATTTGACTGCTGTAAGCCACAAGACGATGATTTCAGTGGGTAAAATCTCCTGACCTGTTGAATAGTTTGAAAACAATTTGATTGAAAGTTGTTGGTGGCTTAGCCACCAACAACATTCAGTCAAATTGTTTTCAAAATATTCAGCATATCCAGATATAAACCCCATGGAAAATATAGTCTGCAGAAACTTACGGTTAAAAAAAATCACAATGCAAACAAATTATTTAAAACCATTATAATACAGATCAAAATTTTCCATTATCAATTTCGTTTTAGCGTGATAACGGGTATTGATTTAAAAATGGTAGTGCCAAAAGCCTGCAAGTCTGCAACAGCCCTCAACAACGTGATTTTAAAATAAACATCAATAGGCTTATCCAATCCAAAAAGCTCTTTCAATTTCCACCCTTAAAGTGCAGTAGTATAAGTGATAACCCCGTTACTTAAAACCCAGTGCCTCAATTTCAATACAACTATACAGAAAAATTGTTGAATTTAAAAATAAAAAAATTTGCCTGGGGGCTGTTGCTACCATAGACAGTAAAAAAACGGCCAGTCAAATTAGTTTCAAGACATTCAACGTGCAATTCGTTGCATCATAAACAATATGCCATTTCTGGGCGGTGGGATATAGAGGGTCAATACCACCAAGGACGAACCTAGGTAACGTATCAGCAATAAATCTCTACACAAGGTATACCTCCCGCCACAATACAGTATATACAATACACATATTACACGTATTATCCGCTACCCGTAAGTAAACTACCGCCACACATATATACCCGTTTTCACAATCGCTCATCTTTCCCGGTATAATATCTATTTCTATTCAAATACTGCTGATTTTAATGCACTTTTTGCTAGTACTAAGGGTATCCCTTTGTAGCCTTCACAATAGCGACCATCAAGGCAATCTTCTCTAATTTCGTGCAGGTCGGGATTTGATTTCGACTTACTATACAGGTGGTAGAGCTAGGTCTACAAGACAGCTAAGAAATAACCTCACATTTTTTCAAAACATTATATAAAACGTACTGTTCAATGTTTTGAACATAATTTGAGTGTATTCCACTCAAATTATGTTCAAAACAATCAACATAAGCTTTTTTACATCGTTTTCAAAATAGTTTTGCTTTGGAAACTAATTAATTTATTTATGAGCCCTACACGTTTGTCTATATCGAACAATATTTGCCTTATCCTAGAAACATATTACCTATATGTGTGATCATTATTATAACGATTGATGTAAAATGAAGACACTGAACAAGCATGTATATTTGTACACATAAATAGGCGATCAGTCAATGGAATGTCGAATATAGAATCGTCTTTTCTGTTCTAATGAGAGCGTTTTTAGCAATTAACACATTGAGCATAATCCAGAAACGCGGTAGGGTATGTTCCAATGCCCACCAAAATCCATAAATAATCGATAGATCGAACTATCAATCAATCAATCAATCAATCAATCAATCAATCAATCAATCAATCAATCAATCAATCAATCAATCAATCAATCAATCAATCAATCAATCAATCAATCAATCAATCAATCAATCAATCAATCAATCAATCAATCAATCAATCAATCAATCAATCAATCAATCAATCAATCAATCAATCAATCAATCAATCAATCAATCAATCAATCAATCAATCAATCAATCAATCAATCAATCAATCAATCAATCTATCAATCAATCAATCAATCAATCAATCAATCAATCAATCAATCAACTATTGGATATATTGTTCCCTATTATTGATACTAGATCGCATTGTACAACAAACCAATCTCTTAGTAAGCTACTGTCGAAGAGCAAAAACATTTTTTTCTTTCTGGCAGTCGTATATTCAACTATATTGCAATGCGGTAGAGTCTGGCCAGACTCCCCACTGACCCCGTGGCAGATATTTAGATTCAAATATCTGTCACAGGGACCGTGGGGGGAGTCAGACTTGTACTCGTTAAAAACAAGTTGCAATGGAAACGCTTGTGTCTTTGAACTGAGGTAGGTCATACTTTTAGCTAACGAACGACTAATTACACCGCTCAGTTATTAGCTATCGTATCATAAATCCACCCTAGATACCCAGTTACATTCGTATAGATACCGAATTTACCACGGTCACCACACCCTTCACCATAACTGGTGACACCATGCACGAACCAGCGCACCGTGCCGTTAATGAGACGCGAACACATAAGTGGTCCTCCACTGTCCCCGGCACACGAGTCTACGCCTCCGCGCGCGTAACCAGCGCACACCTGTCGCTGTGTGATGGCGTAATCAAAAGATTTCTGACAACGTTTACGTTCTACGACAGGCAATTGCGCTTGTCGGAGAACATCCGCGCCAAAAGGATGGGTATTTTTACGTTTTCCCCACCCAGCAGTATAACACATAGTTCCTGGAATTAACACATCGCCTGTTCTTGGGAGGCAAGCAAATCCTACACCATCGTGGTTTGTTAATGGTCTTTTAAGCCGTAGCAGCGCGATGTCATTAGATATGGTGTCATAATCGAATCCTGGATGTGGAAAGTCTTTTACTTTTCTGATATCTAGCTCTGTGCCGTGTTTCACTGAGAAATCATACTCCCCAACTCGCAGAATAATCTTCCGCCTGCGTCGTTTCCTGCGTACGCAGTGCGCTGCCGTAATGATCCAACGCGGAGTAATTAACGTGCCACCGCAATACTGCTCCCGCCAACGTGTTAATATGGCCACCTACAAATATGAATAAGAGAGAAATAAAGATGAATAAATGTTGTTGCTGTAACTGAACTCCTGGTTGTTCAAGGTTCTGGCAGGAGTTCGGGTACCGTAACTTACTTAGAGATTTTAGGGGTAAAAGATGGTAAACACAATTTTCTAGACTAGAATTTGGTGCAGTATACACGTCCAGTTATTAATATTGCCAGAGTAGGGGACATATTTCTATATATGCTACTGGTGGTGAGAGTTGCGATGTTGGTGGTGCAGGCAGCTATGGGAATCAGGACGACGACGAGTACGGCGAAAACTATGATGATGACAACTATCACGACGACGACGACGACGACGACGACGACGACGACGACGACGACGACGACGACGACGACGACGATGACGACGACGACTATTATAGTCTCTTCTTATTCGTCGTCGTCTTCGTTATGCTTGGTTTGGGTGGTGATTGCTGGTGTTTGTTGTTGTTGTGGGGGTGTTGGTGGTGGTGACGGCTGTGGTGGTGGTGTTGATCGTGATGGTCGTGATGGTGGTCTGATGGTGATGATTACTAAACGATACAAACGATTATTCTATTCCATTCTATTCCACACAGTTTACTTTCGTTACAAGTTTTCCAATACCTGCCATGGCCAAGCACCTCTACGAGCCTCCATTCCGCCAACAATCCTATATGATGCCTCAAACTTGCTGTCCCTCTTCCCACACTGTTCTCCTAGACGCTCCACTATCGGTGGCATAGACAATGGACGATCATCTGTCCATGGAGTCGTATCCTTTACTGCAAAAGTAGAATCGTAAGACTAAAGAATTAATCATTCAACAGACTACATTGTACATTAGTCAGAAACTGTGGTGATGCGCTAAAGCGATGGAAATGCAAATAGATATTAAATGTAAAAGTTGTTTTTTTGGTTTTTTTAATCAAAATCGAGATGAAACCTAGAAATCGTAATACATCATAAACACCCCGATAACGCGGATTACTGGGTATGTAAAGGCCAATACCTGCCGATACCTGGCAGTATTGGCCCGGTATTGGCCAAGTACCGGGCCCAGTAACCTGCGTTATTAGAGGGGGGAGGATCTCAAACTTGGTAAGTGTTACGACGTAGTAACTTGGTAGGTGTTGACGGTGAGATATCAAACGCGTTCAATAAAATCCCATTAAAACACGCTATAGCTCACTCCAGATGTGATGTTAATGAAATTGTGTGATTTAATTGACAACAAGTTTGAGAAACTATTTATTTGCATGGATTTGTTTAATAGCGAACGCAGTGATTGTATATAGATAACATGTACGTACGTGTAATGAGGAAAAATCAACAGAAAATGAGACAAGGAAGCAGGCTGATATGAAAATAGGCGTTGCCTATAAGCGAACGCAGACACCGTGTATTGCTTAAATAAATGGGACGAATTGTATAGGGTCGAAATGTCCTAAATACGCATGCCCATGTATAGCACATTCGAAGCTAATTTTTAGTCATGCATGGAGGGCATTCTGGTAAATCCAGTCCAAGATTTTCACAACAATGCGCCTGCCCATTGCCAGTGATATCCTCCAGCATTATTGCATCTTTTAGCGGGGCCTATACACCATTAAATAGTTGCGCCAGTCCATTAACGTAGTTGCGCCAGTCCAATAACGTTATAAAATTTGTACCGACGTATCGCGGTGCTCCTCGCTATTTGAGGAAATACAAACAAGTCCATAGTAACTATGACGTCATTTTTTGTAGCTTATATCTGGATAAACGCGATTTAAAAATTCTAGCAGACGATATTTCATTATGACGCCATCGTTACTATGAACTTGTTTGTATTTCCCCCAAATAGCTAGGAGCACCGCGATACGTCGGTACAAAGTTTATAATGTCATTGGACCGGTGCAACTATTTTAATGGTGTTGGCCCCGGTAAAAGATGCAACAATGCTGGCGGATATCAGTGACAATGGGCAGACGCATTGTTGTGAATATCGTGGACCGGATTTACCAGAATGACCCCCAGGCATGACGAAAAATTAGCTTCAAAATACTGTAGATGGGCATACGTATTAGGACATTTCGACCATATACAAATTCGTCCTATTTATTTAAGCAATAAATGGTGTCTGCGTTCGCTTATAGACAACGCCTATTTTCATATTATTTAAAGTATATAAATCGATCCCAAAGTGGGAAAAGCATGGGTGAATATTAGATAGAAATGGGCGGGGCATAGCTAGAAATGGGAGGGGTAAAGCTAGAAATGGATTCATCCATAGAGGGATTCATTGTTAGCTATGACACGCCAAATTCTAGTTAATCGGCATTCGATTTTTATGCGTGTTGGAAACTTCAAAATTTCAAACTTTGAGGCCTCAATTCCCAGAATCAAAATTCCAAGATACACACATGCCTATGGCAGCAACAGACACAAGTCAAAGTAGTTTCGCTATATTCTACATAATCTTCATTAAATTATAAATTCATCAAAGATATACAATTCGTACGCATTCATGACGGACTTTTCGACTTTCGTGACGGAGCTACGTCACTTTTCATTGTGACGTCAGCTAACAAGTGACACATCATTATGGCGTTAGGTATTTGAGTGACAGATGGTATCGCTCCATTCCTATGCGCGTACTTGTAAGATGACGACGACGACGACGACGACGACGACGACGACGACGACGACGACGACGACGACGACGACGACGACGACGACGACGACGATGAGAGATTGTGTTCCGCAGTTGAAGAAGTGCAAACTTCTTTCAGCTTCGATCAGTTTTTCTTCAACCTTCTCCATTGTGTCTTAGCCACAGCCAGCCTAAGCTGGTACCCGACTCCAATTGCTCATAATCGCAATAGTGGCCCATATCCTGAGCCAGAGAATCGTCAGCGAGGGTATGAGGAGTCGGGTACCAGCCTACAGCCAGCCCCCTGAGTTCCTTTGGATTCTTGCCCGTCTTTAGACCACGTCTTTTGAGGTATGATCGCAAACCACTAAGCAAGTTGATGCTGTGGCGGCCTTTGTGTGCCTAATACCTTTTGGCACCCACAACTGCAAATTCTAGTGCTTTCTGAGCAGGCTTATTTTGTGGCATTCAAAGAACATGGCTGAACATAGACCATCGCTGCGGCGACATTCAAAGATAGTGGCTTAGTTTGTAGAGTGCTGCATCTGATATTAGACTGTGTGGCCAGCGATGATTTGTAACCGCTCGCAGATGTTTGCGGTGACATGCATCAAGTTTGGTCGAGGGCTTTTCGAGCTGCCCAGCTGTTGCAATTGTACAACATTATGGAAACACACGTAGCAGTATAGAGTTGCATTTCGACTTTCATGGGGGATTTTAGAGCCACGAATCCACAACTTCCAATGGACTGGCAGACGATAGTTGCTATGCTACCGGTACAGTGAATTCCAATGTCGGTAGAGCTGTAGACGAGGGAACAGAAGATTCTGCTCTTCCTTCACTTCTCAGTGCCACCATGGGGGTAGCATCATCATTCATTTATGTGGTGTTGGATTGGTATACGTGAATGGATTCTGTTTTGGCTTCATTCACAAGGAGGTTTGCAGCCTTGAACTGTTCTGCAGCTATTGGAAGTAGTGTATCAAAAGGTCCTTCTTCCTTGTCAATAAAGTCTACATCATCCCCATACTCCACCTCTAGTCGCATACCTATCATTGAGATGGCAGGGGTTGGTTGGCCTTGTGGAGTGTTCTTGAACAGAGGACAGAGGTGCGGCGATGTATCAGGTGATGAGCACTGGTGGTAAACGATCGCCTTGTAGTGAGGCTATACCTGTAATATCTATGTGAGCTGGACTGAAGTAGGCATTGTACTTTCACTGTAGGTGTACAAGGGAGGAAGAAAGTGTGGATCTTTCAACACCAGCTAGATAGATACTGCCTGGCTTTCCGTGGTTTCCATTATATTCACACCTCTATGAATGTAGTTGGGCAGATATATGATAGATGAAAGTGCACGTGGTGGAACATATAGCGGCGTATAGAGGCAGTGCAGGAGCGTGGATCTGACACCATACTTCTTTTTTATGTGATGACGTACGCTAGGGAACGATTTGTGACATCAGAGGTTATCGCGAGAATAATTTCCTGCCAATCCACCCCACCCATCGCTTATTCCTTATCGTTTAATTATCGGTTTTCCAAAAAACAACGTTTGGTAAATAACATACATAAGAAATGGTTGACGTTATGAATATCTGACCATGTACTTCCGGTATTGTAAGATAGGTAATAAGTCTAGAACGAGTTGGTGTCAGTTTTAGCCATAGAATTGCTCGGATGAGTGGTTTCTCAGCCGTTAAGGCTTTATGAGATTAAACCCTGGAATCGGACGTGGGTTGGGGTGGGTGGATGGGTGTGGGGTGTGGGTGTGGGGGTGGGGTGGGGGTGGGGTGCCTGGGGGTGGAGGGGGAGTGGAGTTTTCCTCAAACCTAGGATAGGTTCTCATTATTGAAATTAAAATAATGAATTTTCACGTTAAGAATTAAAAAAATCAACTAAATAGACAAATGTCAACATGGCCATATCAATGTTATCAAGTATACAGTCCAGCTCCGAAAAAATTAAATTTATTTCCAAAAGAAAATAAAACGTATACGGTTGACTACTTTGAGCATAACTGGATTGGAAGACATTGCAGTGTCTTCCAATTCAATTAAGTTCATTATTGTCAACAGAACACTTCCTTCATCCTGCTAAAAATTGTACTAACTAACATGTTTCTATTTTTGTTTTGAAAACATTATAAGTTATTTCTAGGCTGTACTGTCGATCTATTATTTATCAATTATGTTAATACAAATTAAGGAAATTTAGGGGTTCGTTTGAACTTCACCCACACGCCAACCTACGGCCGTGATCACATTGTGTACGCAGTATGGGGATCTGATACACTATATTAACTTCTGGATTAAAGACGGTGTCTTGGGCCGTGTTCACGCAAGAGCGTTAGTCTGGAGTAACGCCATACTGCAGCATGGCGTTACTCAGGAGTAACTCTCTAGTGTGAACACGCCTTAGGCATTGTTCTCATACAGCCGCTATTTCGGCGAAATACCAGGTATATTTGCTATCGTATTCGTATTGGATTGGCGCTTGTCGCGGAATAAATACGTCCCTTATTTCGGAAACCATGGGCGCGTGTTCACGCTAGAGAGTTAATCCGATGTAACTGTATGGCGTTAGTCCGGATTATCTCTCGAGTGTGAACACGACCGTAATCTCACAAAATCGGCGCTTTATCTTCCGAGTTCCGATTTGTCGTTATTGCTTCCCTATGTGAACGCATCACATTCCCTTAGAATTTGCTAGGTAGCGTTACCAGAAGGATAGTTAAACATGATTAGGCAATGAGAAAGCGGCCTTAGGACGTGTTCACAGAAGATAGTTAATCCAGAGACATTATCATACTGACGTATGGCATTACCATACTGACGTATGGCATTATCATACTGACCTATGGCAGTATCATACTGACGTATGGCATTATCATACTGACGTATGGCATTATCATACTGACGTATGGCATTATCATACTGACGTATGGCATTATCATACGGACGTATGGCATTATCATACGGACGTATGTCATTATCATACTGACGTATGGCATTATCATACTGACGTATGGCATTATCATACGGACGTATGGCATTATCATACTGACGTATGTCATTATCATACGGACGTATGGCACTATCATACTGACGTATGGCATTACCATACTGACGTATGGCATTATCATACTGACGTATGGCATTATCATACTGACGTATGACATTACCATACTGACGTATGGCATTATCATACTGACGTATGGCAGTATCATACTGACGTATGGCATTATCACACTGACGTATGGCATTATCATACTGACGTATGACATTATCATACTGACGTATGGCATTATCATACTGACGTATGGCATTATCATACTGACGTATGACATTATCATACTGACGTATGACATTATCATATTGACGTATGGCATTATCATATTGACGTATGGAATTATCATACTGACGTATGGCATTATCATACTGACGTATGGCATTATCATACTGACGTATGGCATTACCATACTGACGTATGGCATTATCATACTGACGTATGGCAGTATCATACTGACGTATGGCAGTATCATACTGACGTATGGCATTACCATACTGACGTATGACATTATCATACTGACGTATGACATTATCATACTGACGTATGACATTATCATACTGACGTATGGCATTATCATACTGACGTATGACATTATCATACTGACGTATGGCATTATCATACTGACGTATGGCATTATCATACTGACGTATGGCGCTACTTCGGATTAACTCTCTACTGTGAACACGACCGTATGCTCCCTTTTTACGTAGCACACCTTGGCAGAGAACATTGGACATGCTACTTACATTATAACACGATATCAAACATGCTCGATTGATCATGGCAAAAGATGGCATTTGTTAAGACAGCTAGTTGATTAGTCCACGCATGCACTGAGTTGCCATTGTCATTCTGTCACAGGAATGCAATGATGTTTCAGTAGACGTTTGGACTAAGGTTGTGATGTTACCTCCCAGATAACGCAGCTTACTGGGCTGATGATGGGCCGATACCGTGCCAATACTTAGAGTATCGACCCAGTATCGGCCCAGTAAGCTGCGCTATCAGTGTTTTAGACCATTGTCAATTTTTGGCAAGGAAAATAACCTCCATCGCAACTGAGCTCCCTGCCATTAAAATGCAACATATTTTTTGATGTCACATAAGGTTGTTATGCAAGGTTTGTGTCTAACATTAGAATCAAACAATTTTGTGCTAACCTTTGACTGGCCTGGGCCTTCGTCTGGAACGAGAGTTCTGACTATTAAAGGAATACTCTCGCTGACAAGGAGCATTTCGCGTGTGGCAGCGCCTATCCTCTTGTACATAGCTACTCCCACAGATCTGTGGCATTATACATTTACGTATCCGTCTCCGCCTGCACGCGTGTGTGCACGGCCCCCATTTAGACCATGTGCCATACAACCAATCGTACAGAAATTCCTCAATAAGTCTATTTCTTCTTTTAAATCCTATCACTTTATAAGATACTTTGGAACATCGTCTCCTGTTACGTCGCCGACGCCGACAAGGACGCCTTTCTTTAATTATTCCATGTCCACATGCGCTCAGATTGACGCAATGACGCTTCCGGGTCTGCTCACACCTGCGCGTGCACCGTCCCCATGACGTCCACGCGCCGAAACTGTCGCATAGTAACCCACCACCTCCGCCTTGATCGACTTCGTTCTGGAGCGCCGGTAGCAGAGGAATGATGGCTGTCTTTTTGCCCCGCATGGAATCATCCGAATACCGCGAATGCTGAAACAGACAGAAAAATTTATAAGCACAAAAAATTCGTTGATCTTTTTGCTGACGGTTGTTGACCAATATTTGAAAATATAATAAACATCTATATATAGGCACACCAATCTAGTTGAATATATCAGATAGGATTATAGTGGGATCGGATCTGTCACTCAGTATCTAATGTCATAATCAACATACGTCACTTCTTTACTGACAACACAATCAAAGGAATTTGTTCCGACACGAAAGGGGCAAAGGTCAGACGACAACCGTTTGAATTGCATGTCTTTGGTGAATTTACAATTTACTAAACATTTTGTTGAATATTTTGAAACTAATATGAATGACCGCTGTTTCCGCACCGAATCAAATTAGTTTTAAAATATTCACCAGCTTACCTTTTAGAATTGTACTGCTCAAAGTATAAACAAAAGGTCAACTACAAGGTCAAGTTGCAATATAAAAAGCCATATCATGTTAACGCATGTTACTGGGCCGGTACTGGGTCAATACAAGGCCAAGTTGGTCAGTTATTGGCCCAGTACCATGCGTTACCAGTATAAGCTGCTTATTCATAGATATTCCAGCGCACTTCTTATCTTTAACACTTCTTCCTAAAATCCCTAGGAAATGATAAATCTGTT
This sequence comes from Chaetoderma sp. LZ-2023a, assembly GCA_034401795.1. Taxonomy (NCBI): domain Eukaryota; kingdom Metazoa; phylum Mollusca; class Caudofoveata; order Chaetodermatida; family Chaetodermatidae; genus Chaetoderma; species Chaetoderma sp. LZ-2023a. The sequence goes on from CM067372.1 coordinate 141,266,398, forward strand.
AGCCAAAAACGGCTTCTGCAGTGGTCTTGAGAAATGTCCATTTGCAGACCGAGAGAAGATTATTTTTGAAAATTTATCACTGGAATGACTGGCTCGATAACCGAGAGCCAGTCATTCCAGTGCTAAATTGTCAAAAATAGTCTTCTTTTCTTGAATAAATTCAAGGGTTAAAGCGTTAAGTCCAAGACAATTCTTCCTAAAATCACTAGGAAATGATAAATCTGTTAACCAAATCTGTGCATAAAGTGATCCAAACAAATCTATTGTTTGAGGCCATGGATGATAAACTTTGAGGGTGGGATGGGGGATGTGCGTGCGTGCGTGCGTGCGTGCGTGCGTGCGTGCGTGCGTGCGTGCGTGCGTGCGTGCGTGCGTGCGTGCGTGCGTGCGTGCGTGCGTGCGTGCGTGCGTGCGTGCGTGCGTGCGTGCGTGCGTGCGTGCGTGCGTGCGTGCGTGCGTGCGTGCGTGCGTGCGTGCGTGCGTGCGTGCGTGCGTGCGTGCGTGCGTGCGTGCGTGCGTGCGTGCGTGCGTGCGTGCGTGCGTGCGTGCGTGCGTGCGTGCGTGCGTGCGTGCGTGCGTGCGTGCTACATAGAGAGTAATAAAACATTCTAAATATGCTCTACACGTTGATTTTGGGGCGCTGATTACGAAATTCTATTGTGTCCGTTCGTAAACTTGGTGGAAAGTGCCGAAAATTCATATTAAACGTGACTTCCTTGATTTTTGAAGCAAATTGGAAATCTAATATTCAATGTCAATACAGCGTGCACGTATGCTGCTTGTGAACTTTGGATGGCAAATTTGTATTTCTCTTATTTACTGAACTCCATGCATATGATAATAATCTCAAAATAACCATTAAGGGGTATTTCCCCACTCTGAACAATTAAAGGGGCATTTCACCATTCTGAACTCATAAATTTGCAAGATAAATCATTTGTATTGTTTTATTTTTTATTTTAAATTAGAATAAAAGACGGGCCTAATAGAATCATTTATGACGTAATGCTTATGACGTCATCCTACACGCCGCTGAGCTGATTATGACGTCATGTGACGTCAGAACATCGATGGATACTCTGGAAAGGTGAAATAAGATTAGTCAGAGCAGAATCACTAAATCATCAGAAAAATCCTCAGTATTCAAATCTCAGCTATACTTTGTCAGGTTCCATCCACGGCAACATGGTATGGTGCAGCTAGGAATACTGTCTCTACAACTGCAACACCTGACACACTTTCCCTGGCAATGGCAATATGCTGATACAGCAAGACCATAAGCGGAAAAGGAATCCGTCATAAGAACAGGTGCCTCTAACATCAATGTCACATCTCCAGCCAAATTCATATATGCTGTGAAAAAGTGTCTTTGTCTGGTCAGCTCTTACCCACACCGCTGTCTACAACAAAGCTATCAAAATATGCTGTCTGTATGCCTCCTCTGTATGTGGCAAGCGACCGTAACCGTTTGCTTTAAACTAGTTTGCAGAAGACTAATCATATGGTTGCTTTCCATATAACATGAGACGCATATCGTTGGATTCGCCAATGACTTGCATTATAACCTCATCTGATATTTCATTCTTAATGTACAGACATAGAGGGATCAATATGGCTTTCAGAAATTATCGGTATTTGGATACACCTCTCGCGTTCCCTTTATCACAAAGAAGCTTGTTGTATCATATCCACTCAATGCACTGGAGGAAGCATTCTGGTTTCACTCTGTTCCAATGTTCTGGATAAACTGTGGATTAGGATGTGATGTTCACTCATCTTTATGTGCCATGCACTCATTTACTTACATGTCGATAAGTTTTCCATAGAAATATGTGCTGATGAGAACTATATATATATACATCCTAATCCACAGTTTATTCAGACCATTGGAACAGAGTGAAACCAGAAAAAAAATATATCGGTGTCATTAGCTTTAGATATTATCCTGCCAAATACGATTGAAATCTTGAAGTCTTGAGACGAAAACATTTTAAATTTTCTATTGCATTAATATGTTTTTGACGGAAAAATTATCCGAGCAGGCCGCTAAAACGCTTATACGACAGATTCGAAATTGGCAAATTTGAAATCAGATTACCGAAAAACATATATTAAAGCGATGCTAATCTCATTCTGGCCAGGTGAGCAAATAATTATAAACCGGCATTTTATTTTGGCACTAATTATGCCTGATGGCAAACACGTCATGCCCCTTTAATTATTTGTATTATATTAATGCACTGGGTAGTGCGATAAGGGTGCCTTGGCCTACAGCGTCGATGGGAAGGTGGTGCATAAAAGCTGAATTAATTAGGTGCGTGATCGGTTTTGAGATAATGTCACTTGCATATTTGAATAGTTCATTGCTCGTGCCATCAGGTCCAGATGCACGTCCATTTTTCAGAGCTTTAAGCGCCTTCTAAACTTTTGCTGTTTTAATTGTTGTTAATAATGGCATGGGTCTCCTGAGAACGAGTGCAAGGGCTCATCATCGTGGTGAGTGAACGGTTCCTTGAACCATTCTCGAATCGCCTCGGCTTAGCCCCGATCAGTCACAATAAAGTGTCCTTCAGAGTTGTGGACAGTGAATGGTGGTGTGTAGTCAGTAACTCTCAGGGCTCGGGCTGCCCGAAACAATTTGTGACAGACATCCGTGGCAGTGATTTCATCTGTTAGGGAGTCTGCTTGTTGAATAGCAAGATCTTTTAAGCATTCGCTAATGTGGCGCAGAATGTTATTGCGTTCCTGGCGTAGTTTGGTGCGGTCTTCATTTTGGCCACGTTGAGAGATGCGCAGCCGTAATACTTTCTGTTCTGCTGACAGTTTTACTTCTCGAGGGTTGTCAGTATACCTAGTTCTGTTGTTTTTAAGAACACGCATGGTGCTGGTAGCTGATGATTCCATAGATTTCAGTATTTTGGTTATGGCTTCGTTTGAATCGGAGCTGGCGTCAATGTTAGCTATCTGCTCCCTGAGGGCCTTTTTGTATGACATTTGAGTGTCAGTGTCGCTGATGAGCTTGGGTAGGTTGTAGGTGACTCTACCCTCTTGCCTCGTATGGCGTTTATACATTATGTAGAGCTCGTTCATCTGAAGATGTGTAATGGCTGAATTATGGTCAGAATTGAGGTCTGAGCCTCCATAGGAACGAAACGAGCATTACGAAGTGCTTCTGTCTTGCATAGTATGAAGTCTATTTGGTTGATTACATCTGTTGTAGCCTTAGAACCTTTTGGGGCTTTGCTATCAGCAATGTGTCAGGTCCATGTTGTCCGGTGACAGAATGGGTGTTTAAAAGCCACATTTGTGGCAAATAGGCCATTGAAACTAAGGAATGCCACCAGTCCATCTTCATTGCTATTACATGCCCCCTCTCTATACGATCCCATGCATAACTCAAGCCCTGAACTTTTGTCTGCAATTCCGAGTTTACCCAGCTTGGAGTTGAAATCTCGAAGAGTTGCCATCTAGCTGGGATTACAATGGCGGAGCTCAGTTCTGCATGGAAGGAATCAAATATTGATTGATTCTCTTTGGCTTGTTCAGTAGTTGGCCATATGCGTTAACAACACAATACTTAGTGGTGGTGTGTTTTTGCGTAGAAATAGCCAGGTCAATGAATGCAGTGCGATCACTGACGTATCCAAAAGTGATGACATGGTCCAAGACCCGTGGTCCAATTACGAAGCCTAAACCCCGGTATGCGGCCTGTTTTTTGCTCCATGAGTACTAGCTTATGACCTGTCTGTAGTTGCTGTGTTTAGCTACTTTAGTCTCTTGAATGCATGTAGTATCGATGTTATAGTGTTCATAAGTTGGTACTTACGGAGGCGACCAGCGTGGAGGTGTCATCTTTCTCACCTATCGCACTACCCAAGCCCAAGAAGCCACATGGCCCCCCAGCCAATCTGCGGCCCATTGTGCTCAACAGCATACGGAAAATCCTATCCAATGTTACTCTATGCCACATCTGAGACAAGATCGGTGACTTCAGCGGATCATGTCAAAGTGGCTTCAAACGTGGACGCAGCTGCACAGACATTGTATGGGCTCAACGCATGCTTGTGTCGGTGGTCATGCCCAGACACTGGGATTTCCACAAAATGGTCATTGACATGTCACGAGCCTTCGACGTGATTAACCGCTCAAAGATCCTAAATGTACTACGCCAGGCCAGCTAGAATGAAGATGAGCTACGACTATAGTGAGACTACCGCTTGCAGACACTAAGCTGAGAGTACACACTCGACTTTTTCGTTCGTTGATAACAGACGTGTTTAGATTAGGTTTAATTTGCGTCCATTATTGCGTTTGCGACAAAATTGTATTGCTTAAGTTGAGACTAAAGTTTAAAGAACTGTGTTATTTAATAATCATTTTCTTTAAATCATCTTGATCATTCTCCGTTGGATGTTCATTTGTGTGCATTCAAGCACTAGATTTTCCGTCACTTAAATTGTTGCTCTTGTTGGCCATTAGTGTTGGATTTTTTTTTGCGCCAATTCTCGAAAACAAAATCTTTTTATTTTTTCGTTTTTTGTAGTACTTCGCTGAGTCGTAAGTATGAAGAATTATTATTAAATAATTTTAATAGTTTTCTAAATTTTAAACTTGTTTAAACGTTTTCGATCAATTTTCTTTTGGATGTTCGTTTGCGTGCTTTAAACCACTAGATTTTTCGCCACTCAAATAGCTGCATTTTTCGGCCATTAGTGCTGGCTTTGATTGTATTCGACACCAATTTTCGAAAAAAAAATGTTGTTAAAAATCAAATCGAATAGCTGGCCTACTTGCAGGTTAATTTTTCATTTTGCTTAGGTGGAATTTTCGCGAGATCAGGCCTACCGGAGGGGACGTCACACCACGGAAAGGTATACTGGTATAATCTACATAGCATTGTCAGGCTTATTCTACCTCTTCTCTCTCTCTACACCTCCATTTTTCACAGCCTGCTCCACTCATATCCTTCACACACTAATCATACTGTATTCTACCCTATCTAACACACTGTAACTTCTAAATCTTCCTACTGCACACTACCTTCTAAATTCATCACACCGTAGGGTAAACAGCATGGAGGAAGGTGACTTCTTCAGCCAGCCTTTTGAACGGGTGCACGATGCTGGTGGTGGTCAACTGGCCACAGCCAGCACATCGCCAACCAGTAGCAAAGGCAGCGACGGAAGCGGGCGCCTCTGATGGTCCATGCGTGGGGGGGGGGCGCCACTATTCACCTGGTGGGGGTGTAGGGGCAGGCGAGGGGGGTCTGCTTGACGAATTGACAATGGGAGAATTCTCCCACGACCAGGTGGCCCCATGAGGTGTTAATCCTGGAAAGCAATCTCCAGAATACACCACAAAGCACCATAAGTAGCGGGGCCCAAAGGAAAACGGGAAGGTCGGGGGGTTAGAGCAGGGGAGGAGGAGGGGGAGGGGGAGGGGACGGTACCCCAGCAAGAGGCGTCGGGACAAGGGGGAAGTGTCCCCAGCGGGGGGGGGGGGAGCCCCACCCATTGTGCAGCGCGGGGGTCCCCGGGGGTGCGCCCAGTAGCGAAGGCGTGGAGGCTGGCCATAAGGGGGGTGAGGGTGGGAGGTGGTACCCAGGGGAGGAGTGTCAGGGTCAAGGGACTCACGGGTGATGATCTTGCGGGGTTAACCCGCATGGTGATTTAGAGGTTACTATATGCCATGGTGGGCATGCTTGCAGGCCTGGACAAGAGGGGTGGGGAGGTTCTAGTTACCTCCACCAGCGAAATGCAGTTTCAAAAGCTGCTGAAAATAACGATGATAGGCAGCTACGTGATGTCAATTGAAGAGTACACCACCCAAAACCTCAGACCCAGCAAAGTGGTAGGTGTCATATCGGGAGTCCCAAAGGACTTCACGAATGGCGACATAAAGCAAGAAATGAATGAGCAGGGAGAACACAAATTGGACTGGGTCGGTCGGATTGGCAGAACAGCCAGACCGACCTATGCAGCGAAATTGGTGTTCGAATCAGACTCACTGCCAAGCAAGGTTAGACCGGGATGGATAACCTTCAAAGTCAAACCATACATCCCAGAGCCTGTCAGATGCTTTAGATGTCACGTGCTGGGCCACGTTGACAAGCACTGCAAAAATAAAGCCAACGCATGTGCCAACTGCGGGTGGGTGGGTGGGTGGGTGGGTAATCACAAACGTGATGACTTCCAGCAGAGCAACAGCACCACGTACCGCAGATGCCCGGCTTTGCAAAAGCCAAGACCATCCTGAAGGTAGAAACACTGGATCAGGTTTCATATGGGGAGGGCAAAAAGAGGGTCACCCAGCAAATACGCAGGGGACTGAATGGCCAGCTGGGATACCAGCACATGGACCAGCTACACCTCTTGAAAAGACGGCATGGCGGGAAAGGACTGAATCCGTATGGAGGAAGCTGGCCACCCCTGGGAGGGACTGCTCAAGGACGAGACTGCAGGAAAAATTGGAGGAGGCTCCCACTGAGCCCCTCCACCCACACAATAGAGACGGCCACGCCAAGCCTGCCTCAGGTGAGCATAGCCAGCAAAGCATGTAAACAGGCCACAAGGCAAACAAAGACACCTAACAAAACCACCTGCTCATGACCTAAAGTCACAGGCAGCAGCAGGGGCCTGAACCAAGGGGCTGAGCCAATTGGCACAATGGAGGCAACACTAATGGACAAACAGGCTAACAAATCTGAGAACTCAACTAACAGTGCTAGCGGCCACAGAGACCCTCTGGCTGAGGTTACCAGAGGGACACCAGCGAACAAGGTAAGTCCCACCGCAGTTGGTGGAGATCATAAGATTGTACTAAATATTCAGATTTTCAGACTGATCATAAAGACGATCGTATCAACAGTTTGCATGGGCAACGAGGCAGCCAGGAGCAAATTAGATGTCGACGGTCTCATTGCGCGATTCGTAGAACTCTGCTCCTCTGCAAATTAATCATGGTGGTCAAAATTCTTCAATGGAACATTCAAGGCACCCGGTCTAATACCAACCTTGACGAATTGTGGAACACGTTCCACAACGAAAATGACCACCCAGACATTATATGTCTACAGGAAACCCGCCTGAAATCCAAGCAGGATTTGAAAAGGTACAATTACAATGTCGAAAGACAAGACCATACCGCAAAATCTGCAACTACCACTTGGGGGGGGGGGGGGGTGGGGGGCGTGGCGGCCTTAATAAAAAGTAATATTTCCTACAAAAGATTGCCACAATGTGAGAGTAGCGTACAATAGAAATAGAAACCAATCACGGAACGATTAATATTGTAAACGTATATAGTCCCAGGATGCACTCATCTTCGGACTAAGATAAGCTCCTTGAAGGCCTAGAAGGTGAAACAATACTTCTGGGCGACTTCAACTCCCACCATGCCCTATGGGGGAGCAAATCCACAGACTCCACTGGCTGCATAATAGAACAGGTTATTGATAATCACAAAGTGAGCCTACTAAATGACCACAGCCCCACCAGATATAACTCCTTTGATGGTGAATTGTCGGTCCTGGACCTTTGCCTCATAACACATGGCTTTTGACCAATCCCCAGTTGGTACGTTGAAGACCAACTCCTCAGCAGCGACCACCTCCCTATCAAAATACAGGTAGGAAGCCAACAGAGCAAGAGTGAGGCGCCAATACATAGGAACAATTGGAATCTGGAAAAAAGGCCAACTGGACTGAATACAAGTGCATAATAGCCACAGAGCTGGAGACCCCGGTCGCCAGTAGCAGCACCGAGGAATACTGCAATGTATGGGGATTCTCTACAAGGCTGCCAACTCAGCCACCCGCCCCCCCCCCAATCAAAGCCAGACAATAATTCCAAACACAAACGCGTGCCTTGGTGGAGACTCCAGGCCAAAGTAACAAGAACCATCAAAAAGGCAAAACGCGATCACTGGCGGCAATACTGCTCCGAAATCACTCGGTTCACACCCTTGAGCCAAATATGGCACAAGGCAAAAGCTATTGCCAGTGAAAAAAACAAGTCCAAAAAACCCCTACCCACCCTCGCATCAAATGGAGTAAAGCATGCCAATGACAAGGAAAAAGCTGAAGCGCTTGCCCCAGTCTTCATTGCAACCAGTAGCAATGATAACCATGAGATGCCTTCTTAGCAACCAAAACAGAAGTCGATGAGCATATCAATCTTCTGCTCAGCTCAGGGAAATGCGAATACCTTAATAACCGAGACATCAACAACACTTTCAACAGAATGGAACTCGAGCAAGCCATTGACAGAGGCAAAGGCTCCTCACCAGGGGAGGATGGCCTGATACATGACATGCTTCATAATATGCCAGATGAGGGTAAACTAAATGTTACTTAATCTCCACAACCTCGTATGGCGCTCTGGCAAGATGCCCTCAGTCTGGAAAACTGGGATCGTGGTGCCTATCCCACAACAAGGGAAGGACAAAACTGACCCAAGATCATACCGGCCAATCTCCCTAATGAGCTGTCTATGCAAGGTCATGGAGAGGATGATCAAAAACCGTCTAGAACACGAATTCGAACATAACGGTCTACTCCACCCTTGGCAGAGTGGCTTCAGAAAGGGCAGACACACTACCGACCACCTAGTCAGACTTACCGAGGCAGCCAAGAAAGCTCTAGATGCGGGAAGAGGAAACATAACACTAGGAGTCTTCCTAGACGTTGAGAAAGCCTTTGATATGATGTGGCGAAATGGAGTTCTAAAAAAGCTCTATGACTTTGGTTACCGTAATCGCATCCTATTCTGGATACAAGATTTTCTCGATAACAGAAGGATTAGCGTCCGTGTAAATGGGCAAATGTCTAGGGAACAAACACTGGAAAACGGCACCTCGCAGGGTGGTGTAATAAGTCCCCTACTGTTCAATATCACGATGAGTGATCTACCCAAAGACATTGAAAAAGACGATGCACTGGATCCCAACACAATACGCGGGTCTATCTTCGCTGATGACACAGCATTGTGGAACAAGTACGCGAAGATAGAGCAGGCACGAAAGTCCATGCAAGTAGTTCTTGACATAGTCTCACGGTGGTGCAAAAAATGGTTTCAAACTGTCTGCGGAAAAGACAGTTCAAATCAATTTTACCAATGTTAAATACGTAGGCAATGATGCAAATCTGTTCATCAATGGACAGAAAATCAAGGCATGTGCTAAAGCCAAATTTCTAAAGTCAAATAACATTTGACAAAATGCTCACCTGGAATCCCCACATCAAAAGCCTGAGGGAGAGATGCTTCAAGCAAGTAAATCTCCTTCGCTCATTAACAAAGCACACCTTGGAGGGGTGGGGTGGGGAGGTAGATCTTCCAAGCATCCTTGGCCTAATCCTGTCAAGGATAGACTAAGCATACGCCATGGCGAGCAAGTCACTGTTAGGAACCATTGACACCCTCTAATCCAAATGCCTGAGCATTTGCTGTGGTGCCTCACAGAGCAGTCCTCGAGACGCAATCAACGTAGAGTGTCGAGAAATACCACTAGATCTACGAAGAGAGGAGCATCTACTCAAATTTTGGACATATCTACAAAGCTCTGCGCCCAACCACACGACCAGGGAGGTATGTCTACCATGCAAGGAGCATCGAAGACACAAGGTACTGTTCAAAATGTCCAAAATGACCAAACCACCAGGCCTGTTAATGACAGAGCTCGTCAGCACCACTGAACTGGTAAACATCGAAATAGAAATCTCAAGGCTGGCTCCTGACCCGCCATGGCTACTACTGCAGATCAATACTCATGACAGCCTATCCTCCCAGATAAGCAAGAAAGACCCCCCCCCCCCCGGAGCTAATTAGGAATTGCGTTCTGGAAAATATCGACAGCAGATGGAACAAGCACAAGAAAATCTATACCGACACCTCCAAAATGCCCAACTCTGGCGAATGTGGGGAAGGAGCCGTCATAGGCGACCAGGAAGAAGTCCTCAAGTACAAGCTTCCGAATCACCTGTCGATATATATAGCTGAACTGGTGGCAATTAAAAAGGCTCTAGAATGGATCAAAATGGCAAATCCAGGCAAATACGTTATTCTCACAGACTCACTAAGCTAGGTGAAGAGCTTCAAAAGTAGCAGCAGTAAGAGCAGGGAAAACCTAATCAAGGAAATCCGGCAGCTGCATGCAACTGTGGTGACTGACAACAAAACTGTGGACATCGATTGGGTCCCACGCCACGTTGACATCAAAGGCAATGAGCAGGCCAACGAGGCAGCCAAACAAGTGCTCAAAGACGGAACTAGGACCTGCATAGCATTCTCAAAGTATGAACCGAATGCCCTAGTCAAAAGGCACATCAACAGCAAATGGCAAAAACAATGGGACGAAAGCGCAACTGGCAGATTCCTGTTCAGAATAGTCCCTGGCGTCAAACGCAAAAACCAAAACCACATCCCACGACGCCAAGGCGACAGAGTATTACGCCACATCAGAATGGGGTGGATCAGCATTAACCAGATGCAGAAAAAACCCAACCTGTCAGACGCAGACCAATGTGAGGCATGCGCAGACTGAAAATCTAGACCACTTTTTCCTACGCTGCACAGAATATGCAGGCACTAGGAAGGAACGCATCAATACGCTGAGAAAGGGAAATTTCAATCTTGACCCTATAGAAGACATTATAGCAATGCGTGACCGACAGATCAACAACGAATTAATCCAATTCGTGCTTGCATCGGACAAACACATCCTATAAGCACTTATAAGCACTTGGAGAAGGTGGTCCGACTTAGGGCCCGCATAGGGGGTCCATGTTGACCAACACCTAAAGGTGCGGGCCGTGTCTGGGACTGCCTTTGTGTGCTAACACAGGGGCAGCCCCAGACACGGCCTGCTCGTGTGTGCGCACCTGCGTCATGAATTGATGATCCAGTGTGCGTGCATAAAAAGGAGCGTGCAAACCCCTATAAACAAAACATAGTTAATATACGCGTGCGTGCCTACGTCATGAATTGACGACCCAGTGTGCGTGCGCACAAACGAACGTGCAAACACCTTTACGCAAAATATAGTTAACACATGCGTGCGTGCCAGCATCATGAATTGACGACCCAGTGCGCGTGTGCATAAACATAGTATTACTGACATTGCACAAAGTCATTCCCAGACACTGCCTGAATGTTCACACATACCTGCGTGAAGAATTCATGACCCAGAGTGCGTGTGTACATGGCTGAAACATCTGGTTGTTTATTTGTTTGTTTTCTTTTGTTTTCTTTCTCTTTCTTTCAGATCCAGAGCCTGTGCCCTGATGCGGCAACGAACCCAACAATGACAGGCTGGCAGACAGCGGGAGGACTAGGTCGGACAACCGAATAACAGACAAGTGGGCCTGCCGACGGACCAAGAAAGATATGGACGTTTGTACATATCTTCCATGGTCGGTCGGTAGGTATGTTTGTCTGTCGAACAGACCAACAAACAAATGGACAGACTTATGAACAATTCTGGGCACAGCAACCTGCTGGAGTACACTTAAGCAATGTACTTGGTCCCACTTGCTCAGTCTTCTCGGATGGGACTTTAAACTGAGGTCCCGCCATACAGTGCTTATCACTGTGTGAACGTGAGCTAGGGCTAGATAGGCAAGAAATTTCGGTATAATCAAAGTAACCCGGATGCTGAATGGATTCGTCCTCGGACGGAATCAAGCGACATACAGATTACCTAATCGAACCAAAATTGCTAGAATTAGAATCTTTCGGACATTTTCAATGGGTCTAGGGAGGGATGCAACCCGGATGGCTGATTGAGTTCGTCCTCGGATGGAAGCCATTACCATACAGGCTGCCCAACCAATCAAATCAAACAAGTGCGTACTGGTGCCTGCTTTGGACAATGGGCAGTAGAAGGGCAAGAGGTCACGGGGCCCTAAGATCCCCCCACCCACCACCCCATCCGCCAAAAGGGGCCAAGAGGTCTCTGACCTAAAGCACCCCCCACCGCATAGGGTACATCAGGTCATATGACTGCACGTACCCCCTCCCCCACCCACCCCCCAAACCCCACCATCCCCCACCCAACACCCACCCCATCCCCACCCCCGTTAGGCCCAGGTTTCGGTCCCTCCATGCCCCACGCCCAAGCATGAGGAGCAACAGAACAGCCAAGGACAAGAACAGTACGTGCCATCTTCAACATGAGAAAAATCGAGAGATAAAGATGAACACACACACACATGCACGCACGCGCGCACGCTCGCTCGCACGCACGGACGCACGGACGCACGCACGCACGCACGCACGCACGCACGCACGCACGCACGCACGCACGCACGCACGCACGCACGCACCCACGCACGCACGCACGCACGCACGCTCGCACGCACGAACACACCCACCGACGCACGCACGCACACACGCGTACGTACGCCCGCCCGCCCGCCCGCCCGCCCGCCCGCCCGCCCGCCCGCCCGCCCGCCCACCCACCCACCCTTTTCTACACGCTGCGTCATGGGGAACATAGCTTTCCAGTCCTTCTGGAAGCTATGGATTCGTAGATCAAAAATGGCCATTGATTAAAAGGCTACGTTTATACAATGCAACCTGCGTATCCTTGATGCTGTATAACTGTAACAGCTGTGCAGCTCCAAAGGCAGCTCTAGACAACGCCGATGCCTGCCACCGCAAACACCTACGCACCATCACTCGACATCGATGGTCAGACACAATAATTTCCAGTGATGCACTATACAAGATGTGCAATACGTTGCCGCTGTCTGTAAATGTCGCCCAGCAAAGATGTTCCATGTTTGGCTATGTGCTAAGGACGCCAAAAGAGACACCAGCGCAGAAGCCTTGGAATTCGCCCTACTCGGAGCCAGCACATACAAAGCCAGGAGACGACGTCATTGCGTAAATCTGCTAAGCATGCTACGAGGTGACCTCAAGAAAGCAGTACTCGGTACACTCAAGTCAAGAATGGACTTGAGGAAGTTAAGGATTTCGACTGAGGACAAGACACGGTGGGCAAAAGCAAAGAAGGACAGATTGCAGCTGTAGGATGTTTCTATTACTACAGCCGCAAAATACGGTAATCATACATACTGGGCCAGCCCAGTTATAAACAACCATGAATTTGCTATCAATTTTTACAATTTCAATTTAAACAAATAAAATAATAAAAAAATTATTTTTTGTGCCAGTTTAAAAGTTTAATAGCTCAGAAATCGGTAAATGCCCCTTAATTGTTATTTTGTGATTATAATCTCATGTATGAAGTTTTTTTAAGTAATTCAAAATCCACAAGCATCATAGGTTTAACCTGTTTTGACATTGACTATTAAACTTAGAATTTTGCTTTTTTAAATCAAGGATTGCCGCTTTCATGCCTATTTTGAGCACTTCCCGCACACAAAATTATCAACGTACACATAAGAATCAGCACCTTCAAATTGAATAAGATCACTTCTGAACGCTTTGTGGCTCACTGTGTAGACCTATGAGTTTTAGAGCGTTTTTGACCTGCTAGCAGCCCCCCATCTCCAGACACACCCTCCATACCCACACCACAAATTATGCTAACTATGTCCCTTAAAGCAGGCGTACTGTGGTGTTTGAGATGGATCGGTGTACGACGCAAGAAGAATACACAGTAAAAAGCAGAAACAGTAGACGATGGAACCGATTTATGCGGCCTCCATTGATTGCGAGTAGAAGTAATAGGAAGTGAAACACTATTTCCGTCATGGAGAAATGCAAGTATTATCAGGACGTTTTCGTCTACGCTGCTTTAATATCTAAATAACCACAAAACGTTACGTTGGGCGGACAGTTGTGTAGTGAAGGGGGTCGGGGTCATGGGTGTGTGGGGTGGGGGGGGAGTGTGTGTGTGTGTGGGGGGGGGGGGCTAGTTGACCCCGGGCGCCGAGTTCAGTGGAGCAGCACTGGGGTGGGGTCTATGTGGGCGCTGGTGGTGAATTGTAAATGATTCGAGATGTTTAACACTTGGCTATGTCAGGGAAATAGACTTCATATTGGCTTATTACATATTCATTATAATCTGGACCACAAGAATTTGTCTCTGTTTCAGTTAGCTTATGTGATTTATTGTTTATGTTAACAGAGTTCAAAAGTGCTGTGATTGTTTTTCGGGTTTTTTAATTCTTTAAATTTAGATTTATGATTACGTCGTCGTCGTCGTCATCGTGAGTGTATTGTCGAATGTCGATGTTGCAATTTTCGTGCTAGAACCTTATTTCGATCGTAATTCCCGCAAAGTAAACCTCGCCAAGATATTTGCGTGTCAGTTGCCAAGAGCACGTCAAGACGGGTTTTTAAAAGCAGGATGCTATTCCAAGCTTTCCCTTTGAAATGCTGGGAGATTATTGAGCCATCACTAACCCTATCAGTCTATCAACAGGGGCGAAGCCTCCCTTAATCTGAAAGTGATTTGTAAATTCTTGCCTGTCTGATCAAATCATTCACAGACTTATAACTACAGACATGCTCGTCCGGTGGCCAAACTCTGAACTAGGTACAGAAAACCTGCCTGGAAACACCACCTGGCTTACGAACCTTTTAAGAGCATGCGTCTAAACTCCGAGAACACGATATACCATGTATACCTACATACCCGGAGGAGGATGGGGAGGGAGGAGAGAGAGAGTGTGTGAGGGAGGAGGGAGAAGGGAGGGAGGGAGGGATGGAGGGAGAGAGAGAGAGAGAAAGTAAGAGGGAGAGGGATAGAGAGGGGGAAAGGAGGGAGGGGGAGAGGGGAGAAGGGGGAGCGAGAGAGAGAGAGAGGGGGTGGAGAGGGGGAGAGAGGGGGAGAGGGAGGGGGAGAGAGGAGGGGGAGAGAGAGAGAGCGAGAGCGAGAGCGAGAGCGAGAGCGAGAGCGAGAGAGAGAGAGAGAGAGAGAGAGAGAGGGGGTGGAGAGGGAGAGAGAGGGGGAGAGGGAGGGGGAGAGAGAGGAGGGAGAGAGAGAGAGAGAGAGAGCGAGAGCGAGAGCGAGAGCGAGAGCGAGAGCGAGAGCGAGAGAGAGAGAGAGAGAGAGAGAGAGAGAGAGAGAGAGTAGCGGGATTTGGGGAGTATGACTGACATCTGGGGAGCGGTGGATTTGCGTCCCCGTGGCGATGTGCATGCTATAACATCGCAAAGTTTCCTGTTCCTCAGGCAATCGGTATCCTCTGTTAAGTCTATTGTGAACCTGTGGTGCAAACACAGGTTTGGGGGCCGGGGAGATTTGGGTGGACATGTTGGTAACGAGACTTGAAGAGTATAACTGAACTCTGGGGAGCGATGAACCTGCGTCCCGATGCGTGCTATGATATCGCAAAGTTTCTTGTTCATCAGGCAATCAGTATCCGCTGTTGAGTCTAATGTCGAACACCGGCACGAAAAGTTAAGAGATACCTGCATGCGCGTATATACATAAAACGAATTTTCGTGCGTGGGCGAGGCTGGATGAGTAAACATCGTGTAACAGGTGCAGCGTTTAAGTGGGTATTAAAGAAAATCCTCTTATGTAACCTGTCTCTTAACTTGTTGGCATAGATTAACATATTGTCAGTATTCTATGTGTATGGTAATTACCTAATTGTGTTATCGAGAAATATGAAGGTAGGTTAACTCAGGTGTTGCTCAATGTACGTCCTGTCAGCGTTTCTTTTAGCTACAATCAAATTCACCTGAACGACTAAAGCCAACTCTATATACAGAGGGATCAATTTCTTGCTATGCTCCGCCCATCTATAGCTAAGCTTCGCCTACACATTGGGCGTGTTGGGATAGATTCATATAATAAGAATCACGACTCCTCAGAATCCCATTTTCAAGGAAAAATAGAGGCAAGCTGTTGAATATTTTGAAACTAATTTGACTGAGGGCTGTTGCTGCCCTGTGGCAGTCAAATTGGTTTCAAAATGTTCAACAACATGTTTATTATATAGTAAATCTATCAAAGACATACAAATCGTGTACTTGACGGACGTATCCAGCTTGGTGACGGAGTATTCTCTGTCAATTATTATTGTAATGTCAGTGACAGATCGGATCGATCCATTATGCATACTAGATTTTCTGGACCAGCGGTGCTGGATCACTCGTCTTAAAAATCCCAGCTTCACCAAGCTATCTAACATTGCAATGACCTTTATCAAGCGACCAGCTGTCCTTAGTTAGCAAATGGAGGGAGCCGATCTGTCACTCAAGTATCTGATGGCATCACTTGTTAGGTAACGTCATGATCATAATCATGTAGGTCCGTCACACCAGTGACAATGTTTCGCCACGAAAGTGTCTTAATTATATGTCACTAGTGAATTTAAAACACAATAATCATTCTGTTGAATATTTCGAAACTAATTTGACTGGGGTAGGGGAGCGGAGATTCAATTGCGCGTATAAAATAGGCGGAGCTTAGCTAGAAATGGGCGGGGCGTAGCTAGAAACAGATCCCTATATTGCTATGTATCCATTATAGAGATACTTTGCTCTACCCCTTATTAATTATCTAGAATGTGGAGTGGTACTGCAAGAGGGGGCGGACCGCCCGACCGACCGACCACCCCCCCCCCCCCCCAAATTGTGAAATCTAGATACTCCATGAGGGTTTCAAGTTTGTGTTACTACTGCCAGCTCACAATGTGACATATGGGGAACATTTACATACATCTGCATTGAGTAGGAATCAGTACACAGCTATACATTATTCTCAGTATTATAACTTATTATTATTATTATTATTATTATTATTATTATTATTATTATTATTATTATTATTATTATTATATATCATCATTATTATAAATATTATAGATATTAACGACAATTACAGTCTGAGTTAGAATTTAAACACATGGCACAAGTAGGTTGTTGTTTTACTAAATCTATAAATTTATATTATTAATATGTAGTTGTTTCAACATATTTTGGATGTTAGTGTACAACATTAGGACATGGTAGCTTTCAATATTCTTATCATTATTATAGTGGCAGCAGCAGCAACAACAGTGGTGATGAGTAGTGGTAGTAGTAGTAGTAGTAGTAGTAGTAGTAGTAGTAGTAGTAGTAGTAGTAGTAGTAGTAGTAGTAGTAGTAGTAGTAGTAGTAGTAGTAGTAGTAGTAGTAGTAGTAGCAGTAATTATTGCATATTGTATTTAACTAAAATGCCCTGCTATCTTTCGTATAAGTGTACCTAATTTGCTTAGCAGTGATATTTTGTTACTTGATAAAAGACAGCCACACCTATAGCAGCTAGGTTTGATCTGGTAGTATTTCGGGAGCAGTACTGTTCTATTATTTCGGAAGGAATCACAAAGGAATAGGTAATGGCATTCATCACCTATATCATGTTGATTACAGAATTTACAAAGCCTATGCTCCTTATTTAACCCTTCCCGTCTCCCGGTTTCTATATGCAATTTGTGGTTAGCTGCGCGTCTTCTGTATTTCTAGAGGTAAATATTAGCCTTCACTTGGCTGTGAAATTATTCTATGGTTAAGCACTTCCTTCTGCAAATATGTGTACCATCTCAAGTATGCTGTTTGGAAGCCAGTGTGAAGTGTAATAGGCCTAAGGTCGTCGTCGTCGTCCTCATTTACGAAGCACATACTTCATTGGCTTGTTATCGCCTCAGTGCTTTTAGTTATCGTGTTTCTTTATATTTGTTATCATACTTTGTTATTATACAACACCGCGTTCGAGAAATTCCGGTATTTCGGGTCCAACGGGTTAACAAGAACATGTATGTAAATCCAGAGGGTGGTGCCCCTTCGCTCCCTACCCCGCGGATACAGGATGCCATTGGCCGTTGTCTAACCAGCCTAACACACAAGCAACCTGTGAATTACACCTGATAAGCTGGAACGCGCTGCAGTACATGTCTTGTTCAGAGATTACTGTATTTGTTTTCTATAATTGAGAGAACTGCGTTATCATGTTAGGGCAAATGGATTTTTATTTAGTGCACGTGAACCAACTGACACACCACTAAATGTCATTCGAAATTATAATGACTAAACTCTGACGATATTGTGATTAGCAAATCCGTAACCCTTAAGATGGCAGAGTTTTTAAATTCAACACCTGAAAGCTGTTGAATATTATGAAAGTAATTAAATTAAAGGCTGTGGCGGCAACAGCTCCCAGTTAATTTACTTAAACAAAATTCAACAAAATATTCCTCACAATTTGTGATTTCGTGCTTGTAAGTTTTAAAGAGTGAATATTATCAACTCCTGTGAGAGCTTTTATCTAATCTTAACCTTTACCACTCTGGTGTCAGAAGTTTAAATTTTCAAATTAAATTAAAAGATGAACTGGTGTTCATTTTTCAACAAATTTGGTAGGAGATGGTGCTGTCGCAGACAGCAACATCTTCCACCAAAATTGTTGAAAAATGTACACCAGTTTCTTTGATATTGACACAATAAAAGATAGAATATTGACATCAGAGGGGTAAGGGTTAATGGCGTCCATCGCTTTGCTGATTAATACCATGTAAGATTTCTATGATCAATACACGAGGATTGAAAGAGGGGTGACAAAATTGTATTATTCTCTACCGGTTACTCGGATATTCCTCACTGTCTGGCAATGCGTAAATGCGTAAGCCAGAGTTGAAAGTCTAGGAGGTGGATAGGCGTGGGCGTGTTCGCTATAGTTGTGGTGTTACGGCGCGTGATTGTAGTCAACTCTATATCTTATGAGCACCGAAAGGTGACGACTAATTTATACAGATGGTGTCGCAAAATACCTCAAATGCCATGAGGAATGCCTCTGATGTGGGTGGGTAGTTGTGGGTGAGTTGGTGAGGACCGCAATTTTGTTCTGCATGATGACTATTACACAACCAGCTCGAATTAAAGAAATACACTCGTTCTTAGTCAAGGGGCTCTCTTCAGGTCCGATGGTGTATTGCTCTATCAACATTTACCAGAGCCATCGTCAGAATGCACGCGTGTCCTTTACACAATAAAACAAGGACAGGGACATCAATCACACCCAAACCACCCTTCCATCATCCACCAAAAGACATGGATCCATCCCGAAAGTCCCAGTGGAGGTATTTTATATTTACATTTGCCAAGCAACGTGCAATCATAGCAATGCCAACATAGGTCAAACACAATCCACCGTTCCAGTTTATCCAGCCATCCGATGACGTCACAATCAACTAGGTGACGTGTGGGCTGGCGTCATAATCATGACGTCGTGAATGATTCGATATAGCCCGTCTTTAAAGCAAAATATTCCGACACATTGTACGAATTGTATGTCTTTGTTATTTAATAAACATTCGGTTGAATATTTTGAAACTAATTTGACTGGGCGCTGTTGCTGCCATAGGCAGCAACAGCACCCATTCAAATATTCAACAGCTTACCTGCATAGATTTCTGGAAATTGATAGTCAGGGAGTTCACAGATCGATCGATCTCAACACAGGTAAAATGTGGGTGGAGCTTAGCTAGAGATGGGCGGGGCATAGCTAAGACTGGAAAGGTCCATTACCATGACGATTAGACATTGATCTTTTAGGAGCCATGGGTTGAGGGGCAGGGGGAAGTCAGGTGGTGGTCGTGGGGTGATCCCCGCTGGATTGAGTTGGACGCAAACTGCGATTTCTACCATCGGGGTATCTCCTGAATAAGGGTATGAAGTCAACTAGTGTCTCTAATGGCTGACACCGCACCTAGAATTTGTTCTACGACACATCAGACCACGGAACTGTCCAATACAAGTGTTCTATACTACATATACACGTGTAACGTGTAGAGATTTGCTGCAGCGGTTGGATGGAAACGTTCTGGGCAAATAGAATAGTTAAAAGTTATTCTTTTCAAACCAAACATATTTAATAATAACACGTTTATGTTTTCGATACACACACCAGACACGGCTCTAAGGGGTCGTAGCGAACGTTGTCCGCTCCTTGCCGAGAAGAAAAATTAAAAAAAGAAAAGCCATTTACTGCGCTCTGAGATTTCGAGTGATAAACTTGGTCTATGACCACATTGCAGAAAACCTGATCGTGGGGTGGCGTGGTCTGGAAGGGCCGTCTGGCCCGCAGGTCCAAACCTGATGGTCGGGCTTTCACACCACTCCCCCCCCCCCCCCCCCTACGCCCTCTGCTTTCCACGCCCATGGATGTGTTCTAAGATATAATAGGTCGCACTTCCTGTCGTCTTTTATTCAAGATAATTTACCATATCAAAAACGGCAATTAACGATGTATGATCCATTACCACGATGTAGCTAATTAGCAACAATGAAGTATGTTTTATTCATCAAAGCGCGTCCTCAGGGCACCCATAATTTGAGAATAAGTCAGCTGCGTTAGGTGTAGAGTGGAAGCGCTGCCCGGGGCAAAGTGTGAGCCGGAGCCGGATAATGCGGAATACCGAATTGGACAAGGTGATAATTTCCTATGATTGTTCACGTTTCGATCCTGACTGAGTCATTTTACGTCGAAAATAATTACGGAATTCCCATAGACTGAACCCGTAAACACACATAGCCCGCCTAAGCGCGCTGGCCAATGCCCAAGCTCACCGATGACCGACCACCTGGCAAATGAGAGTAGTTATTTAGCTGACTGACTACTACAATCAACGAAACAATAATGTATATAGGGAATAACTCCGGACATGCAGAATATTTTGAAAACAATTTGACTGAAAGTTGTTGGTGGCTTATTAAACGATACAGGATAGGGTTTTCTGTGGACCACACAACAAGTTCTCGATTAAAGGAATACTGTAAACCAGATAAAGCAAAGATTAATCGACCACTTTATCCAGCTATGGGAGGGCGAAATAAATAAATAATCGAGAGGAACAGAGTATAATATATATATAACAGAATGGTGTGTAGAAAGGATTTAACAATACTAAGTGAATATAACAGGATAACGCTTTGCAAATTTAGAACCTCAAATCATCGCCTGCCAATGGACATTTTCATTTTTAGCTATGCATCGCTCATCTCTTACTAAGCTCCACCCACACACCTGCTCGTGTTGGGATCGGTCGATCTCTGAACTCCATTACTATCAATTTCCAGAAAACTGTACAGGTAAGCTGTTGAATATTTTGAATCTAATTTGACTAGGTGCTGTTGCTGCCTATGGCAGCAACAGCGCCCAGTCAAATTAGTTTCAAAATATTCAACAGCATGTTTATTAAATATTAGGGACATACAATTCGTACAACGTGTAGGACTATTAAGAGTTAAAAACGGGCCATGTACAATCATTTATGACGTAATAATTATGACGTCATCCTACACGTCGCTTAACTGATTATGACGTCATATGACGTCAGATTGATCGGCGGATACTCTGGAAAGTTGAATTGAAACTGGCAGATGGACCAATACACCAAAAAGAGATCGTAAATGCCCATCATGCAATGCAAAAGATATAGACGATGAATACCGTTACCTTCTTATATGCACCTATTTCTCTGATGATCGTAAAGCATACTGACTTTTATATTATAGAAACAGATCGAATTATTTCAAAATGCAACAACTATTTGACACTAAAAAGCTAGCATTACTTGAAAGATTGTGCCTTTTCATTCGAAAAATTATGAAACATTTTCTCAAATGATATCACCTACAACTAATTACCATAACGATGACAATGGCAATACTTCTAATCAGGGCACACCAAGAGATCTCAGAAACGTAGAAGTAAAAATATCTGCAATGTACGCCATCTATTCCAGTCAATTCATGTGGTTGTGAAACGGGTAGTTGAAAGCTGGTCCGGTGAAAAAGGATTATTGTACTCTGGATGGTGGCCCAGTGGGTAGAGCGCTCGGCTCTCAAACGCTAAGCGGAAGGTGCCTGAGAATTTCCCGGTTCGAACCCCACTCGGGTCGAAAATTGTAAAAGGTAAAATGGCACAGCTAGAGTCGAATAAGCTGAGGCAGTAGTTCTAGGTAGCAGCAGGGTCTTTCTATTCTTCTAAAGCGAAAACAACAAACAGCAGAATGTTCTGTACAACGAAGATCATAGATGGCAGAAGTCTGATTCACTCTAAGGATGATGCAGAGCGGCATATTCTGAGTTCTTCTTTGTGACAGACGGAATGCAGCCGAGATATTTCAGGTGGGGTCTTTGCGAGAGGGAATCAGTGGTGCGACTGGTGTGTAGGCAAGCCCACGTTCTTCCAGAATCAGAAGACGGAGCAGAGGTTTCGGATCAGCAAGGTTTTCAGACCCGTGCAGAGGCAGTGGTTTGCTGGAGAAATTTAAGTTGTTATTCGCGGAGCGGTCCTTCCAAAATTTAAGGTTGTCCCACTGCCTGTGCCGTGGTGGGTGGTTGAAAACCTGGCAGTCACACAGTGCAATTTTCCAATCATTTACTGAACCGGGTAGCGGGACATGTACCATCGACTGGTTACGTTGGCGAGGCAGTAACAGAGCAACCTTTCAGCGGGTCGGTCCTGAGATAGAAGTTATTGGTTTGATTAACGTCTATCAGGTGTCTGATTCCCGGTCTCATTTACGTCATATCTAGGCTGGTCTTATTTCAGTCCATTATTGATAACGTCCCCAGTTTTTACACTGGAGCTCATTTTTACTCCTGCGTGGAGAGAGGCAACGATGAGTGAAGGAGATTGCCTATGTTTCCAACAATTACTCACCTGCCACCTGACCGCTTGACAATCGAGCAGGATAGAAGTTATTAGTTTGGTTGGCGACGAGGAGCGAACGAGATTGTCTATGTTTCCAGTGATCATCAGTTTGGCGAACGGAGACGCGATCCCAAGGTGCACCAGTTTCATAACTCTGCTCGTTACTGCCTGAGCTACCACCTCCTCTAAAAATCGAGCTGGATAAGAAGCTATTGGTTTATCAGAAGTCTATCGAGTCCCTGATTCCAGGTCCGACTCAAGGAGTGAAGGAGATTACCCATGTTTCCAATGACAGTGAGATAGTGCACAACTCAGGCGCGAACCGGGTTCTCTGGTTAAATAGTCCTGTGTGCAAGCCACTACACCATGCCGCCGCCTCTGAATCGAGACGGATAAGAAGTTATTGGTTTGATTGGCGTCTATCGAGTCCCTGATTCCAGGTCCCATTCACGCCATATCTAGGCTGCTTTTATTTCAGTCCCGGAAACCTTTGTGATCATGGCTGTTACGAGGAAGAAACCATGCAAAGACCATGTACATGAAAAGCTAGAATGTCCACCAAGTCATCAGTCTCGTATCCCGTTATATGAAGAAAAGCCTGTCTATTGCGGGGTACTCATAGTAGCCGGCACATGCGTAGAGAGGGCAAATCCTGTCTTGGACGTTTGGGCCATCATACTTGCTTAGGGTATAGCCATCCACAATGCGGCCGTAGCATATCCCAAGGGGTGGGTCGCCAGTTCCGGGTTGGCTCGTCCCTCCCGTCACCAGACCACACTAGAAACGGATCCATCTATTTTTCCTAGCACGTGCACTTTGTGGTTACTCGGGGTACACATGTTCCCATATGTGAGACAGACGAGAGAAATTGTATTAAGTATGGCTGAACGTAAACACTATCTATTCATAGGCGATATGATGAACTCTGGCGACCCACCCATCAGCGAAAACACATCTCAGCCAAAAATACCCGTATCTAACTTTCAAACACACCCTGGAAAAATGTTAATTATTTTGCTAGTAAATTGACCGTAAGTTGTTGCCGCCATATGCCGCAACAGCTTCAAGTTAATTTATTTGCGTACTATTTAAGAAAACGTAGTACAAATATTACGGTATGGCATCATGGCTGTAGCGTTAAAATGGTTAATCTATCTGTATCAAGATGCAAATTTTGCAAATATAAAAAAATCTAGTGGATGGTATTTTTCTAGGAAGCTGATCTACACCGTTTAGCATGCAATTAGTTCCGGCCCGTAGGCCTATATAGCGACGACGAAATGTTCCTGCGCTACCGGCACGGGTGTACACGGCCGAATGGTAAGGTAAACACCTGGCGGGGTGGTGGTGGGGTGGCATGGTTTGGGGTGGAGGTAGTTGTATTATAATGGTACACATATGTCATGAGCAAAAATCTGTTATGCAGAGATACGGGAATCAATGCAATACCAGCCCGCCAGATCCGCCATACCACCCAGAATCAGTTTATTATTCAGAAAGTTTAACCGAATCATCTTCTGGCTGCCAGTAAACGGTTGTATTATTCCGTCTATTCTGACCGACATGCTACCTACCTTTGGGACCACAAAATGGTGGTTCTTTAAGACACGTGGACGAAAGAACACCCGTCTTATCGAACCACCATTTTGTGGCCCGTAAACATCATTCTAAACCTTTAATGGTTAAATTTGGTCAAGAAATCGATGTATTTCCTTATTTATATGTCAATTTACAGGCCAAAGGAATACTATTTTTAAAAATTTACCACTGAGATGGCTGGCTCGGTTACTGAGCCAGTCATTTCAGTGGTAAATTTTCAAAAATAGTGTTCTCTTGGTCTGCAAATGAACATTCCCCAAGGACATCGCAGAGGCAGGTATTGGCCTGCTTCGTCGTGAAGGGTTAAATGCCATGTAACGTATATTTACGGACCACGTGTTTCTAGTGGCCGGTGATTTCAGACTTGGCTGTTTATAGATGCCAGTGTATGCTGTAATCATTTTGAAAATAATCTCTTTGCAATCAGCAGATTTTCTGTGATTTCCTACATGTATTTATGCTCACTGGCAAGATAATCGACACCGCGTTAGCAACATCGTTTCTAATACATACCTGCTTCTCCGTTAGCCAGATTTTGTCCAGATAAAATCCCAATTTGTAGGCCAAGAGAACGCTATTTTTTTAATGTACCACTGGGATGGATGACTGCTTCGTTCAAAGATAGTCTCCTTTTGTTCTGCAAATGTCCATTCCTCAAGACCACTGCAGAGGGTTGTTTGGTCCTGGTTCGTCAGAAACCGGTTAAAACCGCATCGCGTTATCTAGCCTGGAGTAAGCTAATAAATGCTAAGATGTTTCCAAGACCACTACAGAAACATGACGGGCTAGTACAATTTTGAACACGATGTAAGAAATGTTCTTGTTGAATATTTTGACGTTAATTTGACTGCAAGCCATTGCTGCCTTGTTTAACTTCCAATCAAATTAAATGCAAGCTATTCAACAATACGTTTTATTTTATTTTTGGAAGCTATCTCGGGGTAGCACTGCAGCCTCTTTAAGCGTCTCACTGCTGAAAACCAACAGATTATAATTTCAACGAGCAACAACTGTTAACTTGCTTAGCCACCAACAACTTTCAGCCACATTGTATTCAAAATATTTAGCTGGTCCAGAGATATAACTCTTGGAATATGTCGTCAGCAAAAAACTCCGCATTCATTCGTTTAAAGGCGCGTATTCACACCAGAATGTTTGAAAATAAAATTGTTTAAATTGTATACGTTTAGAGGCTTTGTAATGAAACGCAATTAATCTTAACATAATGATGATTTCCTTCCGTATAAATTAATATAACTTTTTAAGTTGTGAAATTGAAATAGAGGCACGAGTCCATAATTCAAATTCACAACTTAAAAATTATATTAATTTATGCCAAATGAAATCGTCATATCTTAAGATTTATTTCATTTCATTACATCTAGACCCACAGCTTAACCCTTTCAGGGCAAAACCGGCCAAGACCGGCCAAGACCGGCGTCTGCAGGGGTCTTGAGAAATGTCCATGTGCAGCCCAAGAGAAGACTATTTTTGAAAATTTATCACTGGAATGACTGAGCCAGTCATTCCAACGGTAAATTAAAAAAAAATAGTATTCTCTTGGCCTGCAAATGGACATTCAAGAAGTAAATATTTTATTTTTTTGGAACAAATTTAGGCATTAAAGGGCTAAGCCTCTAAAAGAATACAATTTAAACAATCTTATTTTCAGTCATTTTACGGTGAATATGGACCTTTAAGTCCACGGAGCTTATGATCGGAGTTGTTAGGCAGTCCATATACAACTGCGCATGCAGTTGGAAATGCTTACATAATTCGATATATACTATTGAAAATAGCTAATGCAGTAACATAAATTATTGAACATAGGGTAACAAATCCGAATGCATACGGCGTGACAAGGACAGTGGCGGGTGTGACCCTGCAGCATATTTCGGGTTAGTTTACATCTTCTGACGTATACGGCATACAACATAGACCTACAATAGACTATTTCGTGGAATAAACAGTACTGATATGATTCAGATCACATATGAGTTTTAGCTATACGGTATCCTACACATATGTTGAAAAATATATAATAGAGGGATCCGTTTCTAGTCATATGCCTACCCAACCCTTGAAACCTTGAGGCTAAATTTCGGAGTAACTGTAGAGGCAATCTGTTCAATATCTTGAAACTAACATAAATGGGGCCGTTTCTGCAACAGCTCAAATTCGCACCAAAACCCCAAGCAAACTGATTTCTCTAATTGTATATTTTCAAGGACAAACAATTCATACACTTTACGAACTTATCGATGTTCAAGACGGAGCCAAGTGTTGTCGTATATTGATTGTGACATCAGCCTACATGTGACGTAATGGAGTTTGGCCTCGGATACTTCAGTGGCAGATCGGATCCCTCCGTTACTAACAAAATAGGAGGAACTACAGTCATGTACCGATTGGTCCGATTCAACTCTGACCTTGAACCATCGTACTAACATATGCCCACTCACATAGCTACGCTGTTCGAGGCCGTACTTGCAGACCTGTGATTTCTCGCTACGTGAAGCAACATTACGCTAGTTGGTTGGAGGTAGCCAATCAGATTTCTGCCTACTTCACGCGATAGGCGAGAGTTCGTCAGTTTACCTAATTTACAATCACAAAAACAACGGCGATCGCGACGCTGTTGATCTGGAAAGAGACATTTGCAAAAGTTTGCAATAGTTTTGCTCTAAACAAGTTATCTGAGGAACAGAAAATGTGTGGATTGGTTTTCGGTAAAAAAACCAACACCCGCTAGTTTGGTTTACGCGCTGTGTACATTTGTCTACTTCCTGATTTCCTATCGAGCAATCTCATTGGCGCAAGTTGACTGACCCCAGTTCATTAATATGTATGAAGCTTCGTGAACTTAGCACACCCATCAAAGGCGTGCAAGCACGGTACTCTATACGGGAACGTAGTGGGAGGGCGAGGGTCGTGCAATAGGATGATGACCGTGAACCGGCTCTATGGCAGACATTTTGTAGATATGGGATTGTCTTGTGGGAAGTCATGACCCCGCCGGATATCTTATATTTACGAGTAAGACCTTAATGAAATTAATCTTTGAAAATACCAGGTGAGCTAATGAACTGGATCAGCACCGTATTAGTTATGTATGGAGTAGGACGCTGCACTGGTTGACTTCGACCAGTGCTGATGATACACAGTTTCGCGGAAACAGGATAGAAACCATATCGAAACTGTAACGAGTACATTCAAATAATAAGTTAGGAATTGGAGGAGATAAAATGGAGATGACGGTTCTGAGTTGGTAGCATCTGTCAATAGTTGAAGATGAAAGTTGTTGCTGTGGGATCGGCACACACTTTTATAATATTCAGCAGTTGTTTCGGCCAGTAGTTTAGTACATAATCGAGTGAAAAGAATCGATAGGAATCAATAGGAATATAGGTGACAGAATGACATTAGTTGTTGACGGTCGGCATTCCGACTCCCTTAAGCAAGTACAACAACACCAGCTGTCAATGAGATCATACAGCTCATGTGCTTGTTAAAGGGATATTCCACTGGGGGATTTTATGCATCTGACGTAAAGTACTAATTTTTCGCATTAATTTGAGACCAAGAGCACAATTTTATGCCAACAAATAAAAAAGATATCCTCAATTTAAATTGCTAAAGTAACCAGTAGATAGAGGCGCCATTTTGGACAAGTAGCTGACGTCACCGACACACCTACTCTGTTTGCCTGATCGAGGATAGCCATAACCAGGGGAGGTAAATCTTGCATCTCGTGGATAATTATCGTACTGGCTAAACAACTGACACTTTGGAGGAAATTAAAGTGCAATTAGTGTCCCGATGATCGCGCCAGCCATTGTAGTGCTAAATTGTCAAAAATTGTTTTCTTATGGGCAATTTCTATTTTTAAAAAACATTGAAGGGTTATACCAGGAGCGTGTTTGCAATCACCCAGCTGCAACAAATTCTTGAAAAATATGTTAGTTGAATAAATGTTGAATTTAATTTCTCTGAAAGCTGTTGCTATTGCAACTTCTGCTTCCAGTCAAATTCCAGTTTCAAAATATTCAACAGGCAGTAAATATGGGTCAACATTTAAAAGTTTGGGATCAATTAGTAAACTCTTTCAAGGACAGAAAAGCAGAAAGCTTAAAATTTACCCTGCATAGGCATATTGTGTGAAACTAATTGGTTTGGAAACTACGGCAACATAACTCCAGGAAAATTTAATTCAGAATGTTCAACACTCAGCATGGTTATTTAAAAATTGGGAGTAAACGTTGTAAATGATTAATAACGCTGGATTTCAATAGTGTGAAAGCACTAAACTACTAATTATGTCTAGCGTACACGTGTCATTGTTTACTAGCTGTCACCTACTATCGTCTACGAAGTAAGCCGCTAAGCGGTTGCCTTTAATTGACCGACCGGGCAATCAGCGACATCGTTTCATTTTGGTTTGCGAATCCCGTTTTACAATTGATGCAAGCGAATACGACGTTAATTGTCGAGTTTGATTCTGTTATATTAAAATTAAGTACCGCGCCTTTTGTTTTGAAATGCATGACACATTATTTTAAAATTATACAGACTATATGTTCTAAACTTGTGTCATCCAAATTTAAATGTTGGAGATATCCATCCAGTGCCGATGTTATGAAGCCATCTTTCAGTTAGCCCCTTTTCATGCGGATGCTTCTGTGGATCCGGTATCTGAACATGCGAATTTCCGTACCCTTTCCATGATCGTTTCTATTACTGCAAGCCCATGCTTGACATGCGGACATGATGCGATTTAACCATTTCACGCCAGCACTGCCCTCTGTAATCGTCAAGTTGAGGACGCAGGTCAAAAGAAGGCTATTTTGAGAATTTACAGTAACCGAACCAGCCATTCCAGTGGCAAATTTTCAAAAATAGTCTTCGCTTGGCCTGCAAATGGCCATTCAATAAGGAAATATTCTGATTTTCCTGACAGAATTTTGTCATTAAAAGGTTAATTAATATTCGGCCTTCATAACGCGAAGTAAACAGGTAAATCTAAAAGCGCTGGCGATATTTTGCTGGTGTGTCGTTGACGTCATAATCTCGCGGTTTCTCGCTCTCGTTTCGAGAAAATGGATGCGCCCAGGAGTCACATTTTCGAGCGTTTTGGGCATATTCATTTTATTTATTCTCGGCAATGGAACAGTGTATTTTATATTTTTTTGCGGCAACTATTTCGGATTATAGTATATTTTTAGTTGACTTATTCCCGATTTTCACTGGAATTTCCCTTTAACGTTCGCTTCCTACAGGCTTGTCCAGTATAGGCAAAGGACAGGACAGAGGCATGGTAGCGTCCTGTAGGAATTAATAACACAATCGAAATTTGTATATCAACTATATGTCAATCAATGAAAGACATGCTGCTACAACAACACATACCATAATGTTGTTAGTTAGCTGACAGATCGCATCAAAGCAGCTTTGACACTGTTTTGCGTTATCTCCGTAGAAGAGAAGCCCAGAGTTTGATTAGTCAGGATGACGTCATAGTCAATGAGCATCGAATCAAACTCTGTGGCAGAGAAACAAAAGGAATAGAGTTGGGAAACTGTGGATTGTATATAAGAGGCACTTTGTCTCTTAAATCTTGAATCTTTATCACCCGTGATTCCGGAGCAGACGTAGCTTCGATATCGTGTTAGAATTCTCAGTGAATAAATTGGAGTAGCTGAGAATTATAGTAGATAGGCGTATAGCATACCAGCAAAAGGATGGGAGTAATCCCCATCAGTTAGAGTTAGAATCACCTGAATAAGTTAAATACGAATTGTGTATGAATTGTCTCTATTATCAAAGTATATCATATTATCTTGCGCCAGTAAAAGTCGCCCTTGTTATATCTATGTACAGTTAGGATAGAGAATAAAAGTAACCGTAGTTATACAAGTAGCTAGTCTAAGTTGTGTGTTCGTGTGACTCCAGATAGCACAGAGAAACACCGTGCCGAATCCAGTACTCTTCGTAGGCAAGTCAGATCAGGCCCAGATACCAACATAAATATCGTCACTTCCATCTTCGACGAGGCGAGCTGGTATCTCTCTATTTCATCTTTGGTAAGTGATTGTCGCAGCAATCATCTTCATCATAAACTTTCCAGAGAGGTAGTAGAACAAGTATAGACTCGGAGACAGAAAATCTTCAATTTGGGTAGACCGATCGGCCGGTAGTTTGTCCAAATATCTGACACATGGCCTGTTCTGTGTCAGAGCAGACAGG
Organism: Chaetoderma sp. LZ-2023a; assembly: GCA_034401795.1. Classification (NCBI taxonomy): domain Eukaryota; kingdom Metazoa; phylum Mollusca; class Caudofoveata; order Chaetodermatida; family Chaetodermatidae; genus Chaetoderma; species Chaetoderma sp. LZ-2023a. Next base: position 141,296,854 of record CM067372.1, read on the forward strand.
AGTAGCGCGGATGAAGCCGCCACGGGTGAGTCTGCCAAGTGCTACAGTCAGAGTTGTACATGTAAGACCACCCCAAGTACTGACTACAGCCTGATATCGTCTTTGTAGAAGATGGCCACCTCATTCGATCGACACTCCCGTTTTCCAGGTAGAGGCTAACGCTACATATTCACACTAAATGCTTGAAAATAAAATGGTTAAAATTGAATACTTTTAGATGCTTAAATTATGTGGCTAGATGTATTGAAACGAAATAAATGTTAGCATATGATGATTTCATTCCGTATAAATTAATATAATTTTTTAGTTGTGAAATTGAATTAGAGGCTCGTGCCTCTAATTCAATTTCACAACTAAAAAATTATATTAATTTATATGTAATGAAATCATCATATGTTAACATTTATTTCGTTTCATTACATATCGACACATAATTTAAGCCAATAAAAGAATACACTTTTAACAAATTTATTTTCAAGCATTTAGTGTGAATATACACCATTAAGCACCGTTACTCTGTGTGATCGTGCATTGTCATCCATCACAATGAACCCGTGATCTATTTCAGCAACATAGGGCCGGACAACAAAGGCGGTGGAGGATTTAGATCCATATCAGAGACGAACGGATGAATCCAGTTTTAGCTACCGGAATGTCCACCCATCTCTAGCTAAGCTCCGCCCATTCCTTGCCGGTGTTGGGATCGATTGAACCATGAACTCCCCGAATCCCAATTTCCAGAAAACCATACAGGTAAACTGTTGAATACTTTGAAACTAATTTGACTAGGCGATGTTGCTGCATATGGCAAATTAATTAGTTTCAAAATATTCAACAGAATTGTCATTAAATAGTAAAGACATACAATTCGTACAACTTGGCAGACTATAAAGCGTTTATGACGGACTTAGATACGTCATTCATGACGTAATTGATTATGACTTCAACATGTATGTGATTATGACGTCATACATTTGACTGACAGACTGGATTTCTCTATTCTGGAAGTTGTAGAGCTCTGTACGAACACTGCCACTAATGCAACCTACATCATGACTGAACATCCACCATAGCAGCCATGCTCCATCTGTAAATCTTTCATTCTGATGTCTCCGCACGTGAACACGTCCATTGTGAAGGTCCAAGGAGAATCGCGACTCCTCTGTTAACAACACAATTTCAAATTGAGCAGTTGCGGTCAAAAGAGAAAGTGTTTTAAAACGTTTTGCTAAATCTGTAAACCATTGTCAATCTGCTGGTTTCGGATTAATTACGTCATATAATATACAAAGCGAAAAGAGCCGATGCGCAGATCACTCTGGAATGTTTTCCCTTTTGAAAACAAGGCTGGAATCCAATAGATAAATCCAATCTGCCAGTTAAAAATATGACGTCATGATAGAGTATGGCGACATCACAATTATTGTATGGTAGCCATCGCACGTCCTCCACCATGGTGTCTGTTCACTTGACGGGTCTCCAAATACCGGTTCCACGCACAGGAGATGACACTCTGACTGACTCCGAGGGAAATTTGCTGCGCCCAGCAGCCCAGCCGCCTCGTAGCAGCCAATCGCGCGAGAACCTTCCTGATGACTCAGATGACTTTTGCGCAGAAATAATCAGAACATTCCTTCAAATGCAATGGGAAAACGAATTCTTTTGTTTTCTTTGAGAAAGGGCACTGCTCTGCTCATGCTCATTTCTGGAAAGCGTGAGTAGATCACTAGCGGTTGATTGCGCAACGTTCATTTCACTGTCAGTTTCTTTAATCATGTTAGGTTAGAATTTCTTTGGTGCTATATTTATTTAGAACTCTTGGCAGTTTTTCAATAGTATTTTATCCCTTTGAAACAGGAAAGCGTATTTTGTCAATAATAGTTAGGATAATGCTTCTGAGTATTAAATTGAAAGAATAGCTTAGGCCAAATATTAACAAGTCCGGATGCTGTGTACCTGCAACGTTTGTTTTAGTCAATATGTTGTTGACAGACTAACGTATCTATGACTCATACTAGCTTTAACTGTGATAGACTACCATTTCTGCGTGCCCGTCGGCCAACCGCCCGCCAGTCCACCCGTCCGTCTGTCCGTCTACTCTCGCTCGCGCCCTCCACCCCCCCCCTCCCATTCATACCTCCCACACTCCCTCGCGCCCCCCCTAGCTATGGCATTTTCTATTTAAGCTTCGCCCACTGTGTATGTGGATCTGAATCGCTCTCAGCACTTTGAAAGATGAGTTCCAGATTCCCAATAGCAAGGAACCTATGAGGTCAATCATTGGAAATTTTGAAACTAATTTGATTAGGACAATAAGGCAGGAACAGTTTCCAGTCAAATTAGTTTCAAAGTAGTCACCATTACGTTTATTAAATTGCAAATTAATCAATGAGTATACATACAATACAGACACTTTCGTGACGGACCAGCTTTCGTGACGGACCTACGTTATTTTGATTGTGACGTTAGCAAACATATGACGTATCTGACAATGATGTCATATACTTGAGTGACAGATCGGGTCACTCCATAGCCGGTCGGCATGCGGGCGGGCAGGGCAGGGCAGGGCAGGGCAGGGCAGAGAGAGAGAGAGAGAGAGAGAGAGAGAGAGAGAGAGAGAGAGAGAGAGAGAGAAAGAGAGAGAGAGAGAGAGAGAGAGAGAGTGACGGCTGGGGGGGGGGGGGAGTGAAGGAGAGAGATGGAGGGTTGGGGGTAGTGGGTGGGGTGAAAAACGGGGCGGGGCAGTAGAATTAAGAACCCGGTACACCCAGACATACCCGGGAGCACATTGACCAGATAATAATTTGATAGATGAGGTTTATTAGGCTGGTTAGGGCAATTAGACTAGCAGCTAACGGAACTCGGCCCGTCATTAGCGTCAAGTTTCCCCCGCCATAATTACGTTGTAATAAGGCGCGTGTCAGATTGTGGCCGTCTGTATGTAATCATCACCTGAACAGGGAGGCAGGTATGGACCAGCCAAACTATCATAAGCTGCCTCATTTCTGCGAGCCACCAGACAATAATTTCAATGCGCAAAAAGGCTTAACTTGCTGAATATTTTGAAAACAACCTTCAGTCAAATTGTTTTCAAAATCTTTACCAGGACCAGAGATATAACCCTTGGAATATTATGCCGTCTCCAAAACTTAAAAATCAGACGGTTAAACACAGGTAAGGAGATATAATTAACGACTCAGAAGAACAAGACACGTTCTAACCATTCACCGTCTCTCGATCGGTCGGTCACGTGGCGTCATCAGGCCGACGTAAATGTGGTGGCTAATGGTCATTCTGTACCCGGTGCTCCTGGAAACTTGCCGTCTCCTTTCAAAAGCAACACCTTTCAGCAACGCCATGTAATATTTATAAACTCTTATTCCCCTGCACCAATTCAAACTCCTAACAATTGTCTATAGCAACCAATAGAACTAGATATAACATGATCCCTGATAACGCAGGTTACTGGGCAGATACTGTGAAGATACTGGCCCAATAACCCGCGTTATGACAGGAACGAGGACCATTACGGAGAGTGGATCCGCGCTGTATGCGCCATCGGCCCGCAATTATTAGGCGCTGTCAAATGGTAATTAGCGCTTGCAGCGAGCAGGGATACACATTAGAGATGGCCACTTAAATATATATGAGTAATCTTCAGGTACCACCTGTTGCTCGAGGCAATCGCGTGCCATGGTGTACCTGACAAAGACACATACGGTATAGAAACTGGTCCCGAAACTATCTGCGGTCTATATGGGCTCACGGCATAGTCAGTAGTGGCACCAGGAATGGGTTTTTTTTTGGGGGGGGGGAGGGTGTAGGGGGGGGAGAGGGGGGCAGGTTTGTTCTTTGGGGCAAGGCTGGTGGTGGTGGTAGTGGTGGGTGGGGAGGGCTTTGGGTGGGGTGGTGCGTGCGTGCGAACGAGCAAGCGAGCGTGCGCGGGTGCGTGCGTGCCATATAAATCTTATAAGATCCTATAAGATTTATATGGTACGTGCGTGCGATAGAGCGTGCGTCGGAGGGTGCGGGACTCTCCCAAAAGCAACAAGTGTGTGTGGGGTGGAGTGGTGGTGGTGTTGGGAGTGGGTGTGGGTGGTGGTGGGGATGGTGGTGTTGTTGGAGTCTTTGCCTTCACGCGTTTGAGTGTGACGTCAGTTAACATGTGACGTATTTGATTATGACGTCAGATACTTGAGTGCTAGATCAGATTCATCCATTCAAACACCGAAACGAACCAACAACAGAGAACTGGATTACATTGAAAACAGCCCTAACAGGGACCCGTACGCTATTACTATGATTAGATACCCATTGGAACGTTTCAGTTTATTCACCCATCAAATGACGCCATAATCAACTACATGACGTGTAGGATGACGTCATAATCAAAGACTTTATGTTTGACGTCGATAAGTTCGTCACGTTTTTGTACCAATTGTATGTCTTTACTATTTAATAAACATGCTGTTAGATATTTTGAAACTTCCACAGCACCAGCACCCAGTCATATTAGTTTCAAAATAATCAACAGATTACCTGTATAGTTTTCTGGAAATTGATAGTCAGGGAGTTCATGGGTCGATCGATCCGAACACGGCGAAGTGTGGGTGGAGCTTGGCTAGAAATGGGCGGGACATAGCTAAAACTTGATTCTTCCATAGATCCCACTCACGCTGTGGCATTGATGGCAATACAACTGGATAGACTGGTGAAGGATTCTGCCAATCTATCACAAGCATACAACAGCGGCTGCCACAAACTGGTCAAGACCGCCATAACGCAAAGGTTAGAAGAAACGTACACGAACGTACACCACACCAATCAATAGCAGACACGATGACAGCTGGCAAAGAGCGAGTCAAGACAAAACCATTTTACAATCCTAATCATGTAATTATCAGATTTAGTCTGAAAATCTTAATTTACCAGTTAACTGACTGGCTCGACTATCGATCCAGTCATTCAAGTTGTACATTTTCAAAAATAGCATTCTCTTGGTCTGCAAATGGAGATTTCTCAAGACCACTGCAGGAGCCGTTTTTATAGGCTCGGCCATGATAGGGTTCATTCACATTGTGTAATTGTCACAGTAGATTCAGCTCTCACCACTATCAAGGTTGGTGACCTCCCTGATAACACAGCTTACTGGGCCGGTGCTGGGCCGTATCGGCCCAGTAAGCCGCGTTATCTGGGAGTTGATATGTACCAATCTTGACCTGTACAATGGCTGGTCAAACTATTCTCCTGGAATGTCTCGTTCATGAGATGACAATTCTGGCCTGCAGGTCAACTCTTCAAGACAAGCTCTATGGTAATGATGACACAGAGCCAGACAGCTGCCTATCTTGGAACGATCATAGTCGTAGATTGAGCGTCGGTGTACGAAGAAGAGTGACTTATTAACTTCAATGCAGGGCAAATTGCACATGGTGATTTAATTTACTTACTCCCGTCCGGTAAGGGGGAGAGGTGGTGTATATTCGGGTCTGTTAGTGTGTCCGTAGATGTATCTCAGACACTACCGATCCATAACCTAGGATTTCCTGACATTGGTTGTGACTATGATTTAAAAATCCGTGTTTGGTTTTGATCAGATTGCAATTCTATGGGTATCACGGAAACAACCGATCAGATTTAGCTCTGATTTCAGCACAATGTAGATTGTTCCCTTACACTAGGATTCTCCAAAATTAATCTTGATAAGGAAAATCTGAAATTATTTTTTTAATGTCTTAGAACCTGGAAGGTGGTGATCTGTCATCTCTGATTGCGAGGGGAGTAGAGGATGTGGGCAAGGTTGGTATCTACCCCGGCTCCCCACCCCACCCCGCCCACCCCTGAGAGTTTCGTTCACTTTCCTATTTGTATAAATACCAATACAATTAATACAGTATGGAAAGCTCCGAGGAATGGATAAATCCGATCTGTCGCTCAAGTATATGACGTCATAATCAATTACGTCACGAATGTGAGTGTACGAATTGTAGATCTTTACTATTTAATAAACAGTCTGTTGAACTAATTCGATAAGCGAGCCAGTCATTCCAAGGGTACATTTTCAAAGATATTGATAACCTTCACTTGGTCAACAAATGGACATTTTCTATGAGAAAATTAAATTTTTCTTGAACAAATTTGAAGGTTAAATGGCTAAAAGTAGATTCTAGATTCAATTCTAATCGCATTATAGGATTTAGATTTTGATTCAACTTAGATATAAGCCGCCTAACGACCAAGTACTTCGATACTAGCTGAAGATTAAGTCCATTTTATTTTTATTTTTATTTTTAAATTTGGCAACGCTCATTGGCAATTTATGAACGTAGAGCCAAGGCACAGTCTGAAGTGGTTAGTCTCCAGCACAGGCTCTTGCTCGGCGACGCTTTCAGAATATAGGCAAGGACTAGACTGGGTTCCGACCCGACTGGTATCCAATATCGTTTCTATGTAACAACCTAATAAACGGGTATTACATTCTGTCTATAGACCAGACTTCATAATGTAAACACGTCGATTTTATCGAATTTTTTGTATCTGTTTTCCAATTCCGCGTTATTTCAATTAAATAATATGGATAACGTGTTGCTCAAGTTACCTGCGACATTTACATGGCTGCCATAACCGCAATCTTACCACTGACTGTAGGAGATACACTTTCCATGGCTGGATACTAATAATACTAGTTTTATGTTTACAGACATAGTCACTTATCTTCCATCTCATATCCAGATTTTATGTCAGATTCATATGCTATTCAGATTCCTATGTTACTTTGCAATGTTTGTACATACGTCACGGATGTATTTACAACTGCATAACTAAGAGCAATAGAGCATTTCTAGGTAGCTTATGCCCCGACTATTTCTAACTAAGCGCCGCCCATTTTGTACTCGTGTTTGAGTAGATATTAGCAGTAGATTTTTAACCCTTTGAACCCTGAACTCCCAGAATCGATGTAACTATACAGGTAGCGTGTTCACCATTTTGAAATAAATTAGAATGTGAACTGCTGTACATTTGAGCAGTTAGGGAATGCGGCATGGGAGTTGCATCCTCTATTTTGTAACACGGCTGCTGTAGCCGTTCTAATGTGCTTTCTGTGCACAGTTTCCTGACTGCGGCATTCAAAGAAGCGTGACCATCCATTGTCCTCAAACACAACATAGGTACGCACGCATCCTGGCGACTTCATGTTCTTTGCTTCTCCAAACTGCTTTGCACTAGTTCATTGACACGTACACGCACGTCAAGCAGGCTTGTCAAGAACTTTCAAATGTCCATTGGATATCCACAATACGGGAGTGAAATCTGGTTCTGGTCCCAACGCGGTAAAACGTGGGTACAGCTTAGCTAGAAATGGGCGGACCCTAGCTAGAAATGGATCTCTCGGTGATCTTCACAGACAGGTTGCCACGTGCAAGGTCTTTCGAGAGATACTCGTTGATATGCGGAAGATTGAGCATTCGTGCTTCGGGCAGATATTCGCCACAATCTCGTCTGTTAGATGTAAACAAACGAGTTTTTTGCATAGGTATTTGCCTTTCAAAATGCTGGCGCCCCTCGGAATGCAGGTGAATATACAAAATTATCTAGAGTAAATGAAAAACCGGTCAGGCATTCTCCATTGTACTACTCAGATAGGAAAGATAAAAATGCAAAATGCCCAATTTTTGTCTGGAAGTTTCCAAGTTATTTGCTGACAAAACACGCATTTTTGCAAATGTTAACCTCAGAATTTTCAATGGAAACAGATGTATAGCTCTTCAGCATTTCAGTGAAAACGGATAACAACGGGGTGGGTGGGGTGGGAGCGGGAATGGGGTGTGTGTGATTTAAAATGTAGATTTACATAGCTATTGGATTGTACTTAAAAAGAATGGCAGTTTGTATGTTTGATCAAGGGGTAGTTGAAGTGCAGTATTAACCTCTGCAATTGGTCTCAATGCAATATTGCACTGCGTCATTCATCAGCTGTACCTTTTCATTTATCTGTTGCTAAAGTATTCTGCAATTCACCTTTCCAGAGTATCCACCCATCATCTGACCTCGTATGACGTCATAATCATCTCAGTGCGTGTATGATGACGTCACAATCATTACATCACAAAGGGTTCCATATCGACAGTCACCAAATCTCAAATACTCCGACACGTTTGTATGAATTGTATTGTATGTCTTTGCTATTTAATAAACATGCTGTTGAATATTTTGAAACTAATTTGACTGGGCGCTGTTGCTGCCTTAGGCAGCAACAGCACCCAGTCAAATTAGTTTCAAAATATTCAACAGCTTTCCTGTATAGTTTTCTTGAAATAGATAGTCAGGGAGTTCGGAGATCGATCGATCCGAACACGAGCGAGGTGTGGGTGGAGCTTAGCTAGTGATGGGCGGGGCATGGCTAAAAATGAAAAGGTCCATTGGCACTTGAGAGATGGCAACGCACCTGCGGCATAATGCACATGCTAAATGTTGGCTTTATTTTGAATCTACCAGAAAATTTAACAAAGACTGCCTAAGACTTACATGTAAAGGTTAAAATTAACCATTTATTGCGTGTTTGCTCATTTGGCTATTTTATTCTCTTTCTGAAGCACACAGTTGCATAAATTGACTGCCAGTGGGCAATGGAATGAGACAACATACATGATTTTTGAAAAGAAATATGCAATGTATTGTCTTCATATGTTATTGGTAAAAAACCAGCATTGTGAGGGCCAGCACTCGTGCATATTGGAAACATCAAGGGAAATACTTACAGAAACGAAATCATTTTTATTTTAACTCGAAGAGAGTTTCAAAATATTGAGCCATGCCCAATTTTGGGTTGATGCGTTACGTCTCGTCAACAGCATTAGCCAAATTGTCGACCAGCGTTCTGGTGTGTGTGGGATGGGGTGGGTGGGGGTGGGGGTGGGCTGGGGTGGGGGGGGGCAAGTGGATTTCCACGTGTTGAATTCAACCTTTAAAGGAAATAACAAAAAACTTAATTTTCATGTTAACCCCAATATGAAATCTAAGTTAATAAACAACTTTCAGCATAGTACAGAAAAACTATTGGTAACATCTATCTGGTGAGCTCCATGCCATTGTAAACAAGCACCAGCGTTTTGACGGGCACGGGCCTGTAGGAAGCTAATCACGGCGGTGACTTATTTCATGCCCGCCCACTTATACATAGAGTACGTTTCAGTTAAAGCATCAAACTCGTTCATCAATAAAAATAAAAAAAACCCGAGTGTTGCATTTGTAGCTATTGTAGGGCTTGGGCTGTATTGCTCCGCCTTCTCCAGGCATCAGCTAACTGTGCTGTCTTGTGGTGTTGCATAACTATGTCCGTTCTTCTGAAAACATCCTCGTGGAACAGATCAGTCATTATCTGCAAGGTTAGCGGTTGACATTTTCTAGCTCGGTTGCAACCATCCACCCTCGACATAATGGTAATATTGCTGCATATGTCTATATGTAGACATGTTTGCTTCATCCAGTTAACGACTATCAACTGTTTGGCCAATGTATTGCGCTGGACACAAGACGGTATTAAATTGTCATGGAGACTCAATCTATTTATTTGAAGGCATATATTGTGATGAATCCAGGTAGACAAGATTAACCTTTATCACAGACAAATCCCGGAAAAGTAAATTCTTTATGATATAAAGCTTCTTCTGTTGAATATTTTGAAATCAATTTGACTGAAAGCCTTTTCTGCCTAAGGCAGCAATGACTTCCAGTCAAATTAATTTCAAAACAATCAAAAACTTTCCTGTATGGTTGCCTTGAAAAAGAGATATAGGGAATTCATCGGTTAAAGTGTTACCAACTATTTTAAGTATGCCCATATCAAGCCAAGCACACATTGATTTTATGGGGAAGCTTATTTTCTGAGAAGCCAATTCAGGTTATTTATGTCGCTGCAGGGGTGATGTCATCAATGTCTGCTGACGGTTCCACCAAGGACTTATATTGCTATGTAGCGTTTTCAACTCCTTTATGTTAGAAATATGGAAGAGAATTATCGAGCCACAGTATGATTTTCGGATGTCACATTACAAGATGGCCGCCAATCTATAAAGATGGCTGCCAAAATTGGCAACCCGACTTTTCCCCATAAGTTTATGATATTGCAGGTGTAAAATATATGGGTGCAAAAAAATCTATACAAAATTCTTTCTTCGATTATATATCATAAAGCAATCCAGTTATGATCTACAATTTGTATGAAGATACGACCTGTCGTAAAAATCTTTGAATGCTGGATTCGAAAAGGTATTTACAATTTAGTAAATATTTTCTGTTGAACATTTTTGAAACTAAATTAACTGGGAGCTGTAGCTTCCTACGACATACCACGATGAAAGTTTATGGGTGGGTGGGGTGGGTGGGTGGGTGGGTGTTCCTTTCTTACAGCAGATATGCAACAGCCTCTCCCTCCCTACCCCCCCCCCCCCCCCCGCCCCTACGAGTTTGGGTAAAATGGGCATACTATATAGTCATGCGTCCTCATTCAAACCTCTCCAAAGTAGAATAAGATCGCAAATCAGTGTACCTGCTAACCCACAATGTTATATTAGGCATAGGTTCCCACGGTCAAAATCGCACCTGTATATGAATCTCGTCATTTATGATATATATTAGCCTAATATACATATATACATGTATATAAAACCACAAACTATTAGTAATATACAAGACCCGGATATGTACATAGCCGTACTCTATACAATTAACGCATACAGTTGTATCATGATCGATTTTTATCTCATCTTCACGAAGTGTGTGTGTATGTGTGTGCGTGTGTGCGTGCGTGTGTGTGTGGGTCTTGGGAGTGAGGAGATGGCGACGTCGGCGTCGGCGTCGGCGTCCGCTTTGGTATTTTCAAATGACATATACATCAACAAGGGGTTAGTTATCCCTAATGCTAATCTGCATCAAAGTATCAATTTTCGATATTCTTCCATACTTTTACCGCGTTTAAACTATTTTCAGGGTCCATGTTAAGGTTTTTCCTGCGGGTAAGGTTTTTTCCAAACGACATTTACATCAAAAGGGGTTATCTTATCTGAATAAAACTTCATAGATGTTTAGGACTAGTACACATGAAGAATAAATAGATTAGAAAAAAATGTCCACACTTTTACAGCCTTTGGACTGATTATTTTATGGCTGATTTGCATCCAGGTTATACTCATTACTGCTTAAGTTGTTTTCAAAAGATATTTAAAAAATACATCAACAAGGGGTTCTCCGATTTTAAGAAAACTTCGCAGATTTGTTCTATGCGATGGTTAGAACTAGCTCACATAAAAAGAAATTGATTTTCAGGTTTTGTCCATATTTTGTTTTGGCGTTTGGACTTTGATTATTTTAGGGCCGATTTGCATCGAGGTTATACTCATTATCCTTTGGCTAAGGTTTACTCAAACGACATTTAGGCCTACATCAACAGGGGACTATACGATTTGAATCAAACGTCACAGATTTGTTCTATACGATGCTTAGTACAAGTAAAAAATGTTTCATAATTTTACAGCGTTCGGACTTTCTATGCGATGATTACTTCTAAACATTTTGACGTATTTTACATCAATCTATATGATAAACGGAAGGCGACCATGATCAGTCACATGATACAGATTTATTACGTAGAATCAATATAATAGAAATTCATTTCTAGCCGTGCCCCACCCATTTATAGATAAACTCCACCTCATGTGTACGCGGGTTGGACCAGCGTATAGGCATATACCTTGAACCCAGAATTACCAGAAACCCGATATTAAAGGGATGCTAATCTCATCTCAAATGTTGTATTTCTCCGATAGATTGTGGTTTATATATTCCATATCATTCATATCCTGTTACATTCCCTTATCTGTATCATAATTATTTGCTTTGTAATAGTGCGTAAATGCTGAACAACGATCGCCACCATTTTTGCTCTTCAAGCGATAGTGTGTGATGTCATGTAAGTGTCAATGCATTACATTATTTATAATGTAATACGCATCCCGTTGGCTATTTTGAAACTAATTTGACTGGAAGTTGTTGCTGCCTGTGATAGCAACAACATTCAGTAAAATTAGTTTCGAAATATTCAACAACTTACATGTGTGATTGCTTTTGTACTACTATTGCCAAACTATGGCTGGCACCTCTATGACTGAGCGTATATACCTAGGCAGACACGGTAGGTTTTTTCTGATTGGTTGAAAAATAAAATAGTCATCATAGGCTGTAGAAATGTATCAACATTCAACTACTAACGCCTGAATATCTTTCGTTGTCGGCATGATAAAATGCTAAAATGCCCAGGGGTGGATTATGGGTGGCAAATTCTATGACATGAATGTTGAATCTAAGATAAGGTGAGATTTCCTTATACAAGTACCAGTAAGCTGTTGAATATTTTGAAATTAATTTGAGCCGGTGCTGTTCCACTGCTCCAGGTTAAATTAGTTGGAAAAAAATCCAGCATAATGTTTATTAAATTCTAAATCCATTCGTACATTTGACGGACCTTTCCACCACGATGAAGGCGTTATAATACCTTATTGATATTCATCATAATTGTGACATCAACCTACATGTGACGTAATAGATTATAATGTCATATCCTGGTGTGACAGGTCGGATCCTGCCATTCACATCTTTATCGGATTTAAGAGGACTAGGTTAATTCGTTCATTCATGACGTAACAAACTGATCCCAATTTCAAAGCAAAAATACGTGAAAGCTGTTGATCAATGTGGAGACCATTTGATGGAAAACTGGTAGTAGTAGTAGTAGTAGTAGTAGTAGTAGTAGTAGTAGTAGTAGTAGTAGTAGTAGTAGTAGTAGTAGTAGTAGTAGCAGCAGCAGCAGCAGCAGCAGCACCAACAGCAGCAGCAGCAGCAGCAGCAGCAGCAGCAGCAGTAGTAGTAGTAGTAGTAGTAGTAGTAGCAGCAGCAGCAGCAGCAGCAGCAGCAGCAGCAGTAGTAGTAGTAGTAGTAGCAACAGCAGCAGCAGCAGCACCAACAGCAGCAGCAGCAGCAGCAGCAGCAGAAGCAGCAGCAGTAGTAGTAGTAGTAGTAGTAGTAGTAGTAGTAGCAGCAGCAGCAGCAGCAGTAGTAGTAGTAGTAGTAGTAGCAGCAGCAGCAGCAGCAGCAGTAGTAGTAGTAGTAGTAGTAGTAGTAGCAGCAGCAGCAGCAGCAGTAGTAGTAGTAGCAGCAGCAGCAGCAGTAGTAGTAGCAGCAGTAGCAGTAGCATCAGTAGCATCAGTAGTAGTATGACTTTAATGAGCTAGCGATTTATAAATCATCAGCGCCAACTTGACTGAATGGTGTTTATGCATTTCGTAGCAACAACGATCAATCAACTTGTTCTCAAGAAGCGCTACAAGTTCCACGCATGGAATTCGTAATGGATCGCGGTAAATGCATTAGTCTGTACGCGTTCAGCTTGTGATTAATAATCGATATTTTAATGTAAATACAAACTGTCTACGATAACAGAGAAACTCTAAAGCGTTCCAAACCACAACTATGTACCTAGAATAATGGTGATAATGCGAATTTTATAGGCTTTTTCATTGCATTAAAGAAGTGCTAATAACGGGTATAGGGCTACACACGCACGTAGGCTCACGTCTACATAACCAGACGGGAATACATATACGCTTATTTATAAGCCTATATTCACTGATGCGCTCAATTAGGAATCACCATTTCTATACACAGTGCGCACGCACGCTCGCACGCATGCCCGACCGCATGCGCGCATGCACGTACGCATAAGCACACGCACAAGCGCACGTGCATACACACGGACAAGTGTAGTTACCGATATTCAACGCCTACATCACTTCCTTGGCACAGGATGTCAATGTTAGGGCGGAGAATGAGTAAATTAACATGTGACTGGTTATATGATTTATTAACTTCGCCAGAAACTAGTAAATTTATCATAACACCCCCTATTCCGTAATATAAATCTGATTATTTTCAGTTGGGAAGCACAACTACTGCCTTCCTGCCTGTCCGTCCGTTCCGCCCGCCCGCCCGGCCTCCCGCCTGCCTGCCTGCCTGCCTGCCTGCCTGCTTGCCTGCCTGCCTGCCCGCCCGCCCGCCCGTCTGCCCGCCCGCCCGCCCGCCTGCCTGCCTGCCTGCCTGCCTGCCTGCCTGCCTGCCAGCTGCCTGTCTGCCTGTAAATATTTTTACATTTCTGACAAAGCCTTGACGTCCTAACAGTAGGGTGTGGAACTTCTAGTATAATAACACAACATTTAATATACAGTTCACCCTGTCTATAGCGACCATTTAGTTTTTGGGGCCAAATGATGGTGGCTGACCGTGGCTCTTTAAGATTGATGGTCCGTACACCACCTGTCTAAAGAACCTCCGTCATTTAGCCACAAAAGGGCATGCACAATAGCAAAGAATTTCTATTAATCGACCGCATGTTTTAGGAACATAAATCTCTATCTGCCACAATAGATTAAACTTATCCGATGTCGGAGAAAATTAATTAATTATAATAATTTTCAACTACATTCCTCAGGTACATGCACGTGGAGATGTTTGTCTAGTGCACGCGCTGATCGCGGTAAATGTTTATCTGTCTGCCACTTCCTATAAGTTAACTAGGTAGATATATTCAAGTCCACGCTCTAAGAACTGCGCTTTATGAATCATAACGCAGCAAAATTCACTTTTATGCCCACCCCGCCCCACCCTTCCCAATTTATTTAGATGATATACACAGCTGCCGTATACCTAGTCAACCCCGTAGTATGCGACCACCTTATGGAGGGGATCACGTGTCTTAAGTAACGACAATCCTTTTGTAACCGGATTCAGGTGGTCGGCCGAGCAGGTTTGAGTCCCGTTGACTGTATCCGGAGATCAATTGCATATTTTGAAAACGATTTCGACTAAACGTGTTGCTGTATATTGCCAGGCATGCTGTATTATCAAAGATATACAGACTATATCCATTCTACGTACACTTCTATACACATGTCGTCTCGTACACATAGTGATAAAGTAATGAATGGATCCGATGTGTAATGCAAGTATCTGACGTCATAATTAAAATGTGCGACTTGTTAGCTGACGTCACAATCAAATGGCACAGGTAGGAAACGAAAGAAGCAAGGGTACGGTAGCAACGGTCTGATGTGTATGCCTTCGTGCGTGAGTGCGTGCGTGTGGGGGTGGTGTGAATGTACAATTTCACAAACATTCTGTGGATTTAAAAAAAATAATAACGACTTGGAGCTGTATGGCAGCAACAGCTACCAGTGAAATTAGTTTCGAAATACTCAATAGTTTACTCTATGACGTAAGTCAGACATAAAAACTGCAAAGGTTCGACAGTCGCTGCCTGGCACAATTTCATAATCATTCTGATAGTCAGCGACAGTTCCCAGGCAAATAATTTTCAAAAGATTTACCTGTATAACTATCTTGAATTTGAGATTTTTGGAAATATATGGTTCGTAGTGATAAAATCGATTGAAACGAGCGTACAGAGTGGGCGGGGCTTAGCCAGAAATGGGCGGGGAATAGCTAGAAATGGATACCGCTAATATGTCGTTAGCTTTAACCTTTTCCCCGATAACGCAGCGTACTGGGCCGACGCTGGGCCGATACTGAACGTATCGGCATGTTATCGGTCCGGCATTTGCCCAGTAAGCCGCGTTATCTGTGTTTGAACACTGAATTTCCAGAATTCCACATTTCAGGCATCTACATGTATACAGGTAAGCTGTTGAACATTTTTGAAATTAACTTGACTAGAACCAGTTGCTGATAACAGATATTTGTATGCTAAATAAGCTGTCGAATTGGGCATTTCTTGTTCAATGGCTTAATTAACAGCCGATTACGTTGGATGTAAGAAATGTTCTGTTGAATATTTTGGAATTAATTTGATTCAATGGCTTCCAATCAAATTAACTCCAACATATTCAACAATACGTTTTATTTTGTTTGAGAAACGTGTTAAGTTATTTCTAAAGCTGCGCTGTACACTTAGCATAGCGAACGCGTTCGTATTTATCTTGGAAGTAGCGTAATTCATTGATTCAGCGCCAATGTATATAGAAGTATTATAGAATGCAGCAGGGTGGATGGGGGTGGGCGGCTGATATTTCAAGAAACAACACAGTTTTTTTGGCCATGTGACAAAGTAGAATATCCATTTGTATTAGATGTTCTACTTACACAACATCTGCCCGCGGCTGTCTAGGTATATATGTGAAATAAGCGTCCTCAGAATCTCGACGCATGGAAAAATACTTGGGTAGTAGTAGTAGTAGTAGTAGTAGTAGTAGTAGTAGTAGTAGTAGTAGTAGTAGTAGTAGTAGTAGTAGTAGTAGTAGTAGTGGTAGTAGTAGTGGTAGTGGTAGGTGGTGATGGTGATGGTGGTAGTGGTAGTGGTAGTGGTAGTGGTAGTGGTAGTGGTAGTGGTAGTGGTAGTGGTAGTGGTAGTGACAGTAGCAGTAGCAGTAGCAGTAGCAGTAGCAGCATTATTTGATCTTAAATTACTTGTTTAAATTTTAAATTAAATTTAATCGTACCGCGTGCCTGTGTCCGGCCGCTGAGCTGCTTCTGAGTAGGGTGAGGAGAACTAGTGCCACGCCGATGTCCAGATACATTCCGACCACACGTGTCCTCACGTTCTGGTCACTCTCTCCGGACAGTATATGTCCTCGTTTCACGGTCACTCGATTGTCCGAATCACGGACAAAGACTCGCCACTGCCATACATGTTTAAAGACTGGAACTCAAGGCATGGCTGAGATATTAGAATTCTGCGATTTTTTCGAACTTTCTGAAACCCACTATGAATTGATTTTATCTGTAATCTGAGTGGCGCGCACATTGTCCGCATCACAGATCGATGCCGTCTACACTACTGTTTGATCGTCACTAGTTTATTGAAGGAGATAAAGCACACAAATTCACTATCGATTTCCAATGCATATCGTTACCGGTCTACACGCTGTCTGAGTTACCTGACGAATTACAAACTAGTAATAGGTGTATACATTTAGGTTTTCTTATAGCAACAGGAACCTATCAGTACAGCTGATGTTGGCTGCTGAGTCGGAGTGCCTAGCGTGTGTAAGCTTTATAACTTCCTGACTAACTACTACCTCGATGACTGCTGCTTAGTCGGTCGGGAAGATCCGTATCCTGGCAGACAGACAGATCTATATGTGAATATTGCCAAGTCGTGTCTGCCGTTGTTGTCTGCGGGCCCGTAGGCAGTCCTGCTTTCTGCCGCATGTGTATGAGAAGAGTGAGGGCTATAGGCCCACTGCGCGCTAGAGCTGACGACCGACACCTCTAATCCTTACCTTGAGGCATTGCTGCCAGTTCACCCGTCGCCACTACGGGGATTTACGGTGACAACAGTGCCATATATATGTATTAGATAGAATTTCTCTAGGGAGACTGAATAGATCTCGTATTCGAATATAGATGTCATTAGATATTGATTAGTGTCTGTGTATAAAGGGATTATCGTGTAAGTATGCACTTAAATTACTCATCCATTCGACACATTCCATTAAAACTGTCAACGCGCCGAATATGCAGCCCGGAGACGTGATAATCACAGCCATTTTACAGTCGGACAATTACAAGTATCTAGTGCATAGAACTCAGTACGTGCGGCGGAACCCCGGGTCCCCACTCCAAATTCCTTTTAGGGGGGTGGGTGGGATAAACACATGCGATGCCCCCCCAACCCCCAATAAAACTGACGCATAGTGAGGACAGATATATGTTTTAATTGAGCATTTTGTGAAAAAGCCCGACGAAAATCGGTCCAAGTGTGGACCAGTAAATGATTTCAGATATAGTGCTATCTCGAAATATTCCCATAGTTCCAAGAATAATTGTGTACGAGTGGGCGTGGCACATTACTAGATCATAAAACCTGCAGTATGGTAATAAGTATATCGTTAATGGAAAATATGACATGAATGACGTAATATCCATCCCACAATCCTTTGTAATCCTAAAATTTGTTCAAGAAAATTTCAATTTTGTTATAGAAAATGTCCACTTGCAGATCAAGAAAGGCTATTTTTGAGAATTTAACACTGGAATGACTGGCTCGATTATCGAGGCAGTCATTCCAGTGGTATATTTTCAAAAATAGTCGGCTCTTGACCTGCAAATGAATATTTCTCAGGATCAGTTTGAGTGCTAAAATTGGAACGCGCATTTTTTAATGGGCGTGGCATATTTCAACATCTCAAAATATGTGAAATAAATTCATATAATTGGATATTTATGCTGTAAAATTGGATATAATTTAGTAATAATGAGACTGGTGATGTTTTGGGATCGAAAACGTCTCAACATGGCCGGATAACGACGGCAGCAGTTGACAATATTGATCACAACCCCAGCGTGGCATATTTCAACATCTCAAAATATGTGAAATGAATTCATATAATTGGATATTTATGCTGCAAAATTGGATATATTTTAGTAATAATGAGACTGGTGATGTTTTGGGATCGAAAACGTCTCGACATGGCCGGATAACGACGGCAGCAGTTGACAATATTGATCACAACCCCAGCGTGGCATATTTCAACATCTCAAAATATGTGAAATGAATTCATATAATTGGATATTTATGCTGCAAAATTGGATATATTTTTAGTAATAATGGGACTGGTTATGTTTTGGGATCGAAACCGTCTCGACATAGCCGGGTAACGACGGCAGCGGTTGACAATATTGATCACAACCCCAGCTCTACTGCTGCCTCTAATGCTGTTAATGGCACATGGAAGTCATTTCTCCGACACCAGACAACAAACTGTGATGGAATCGACCGTGGTAGAGCAGTTCCGCAGTTAGAGTCTTCTAACTAAATAATACCATCGCTTCCAAGCGTCCCACCTGTTGCCCTGAGAAACAAAGATCTACTCGACTCTCTGCTTAATGGATTGATGACCGTCAATGGTCGGGGTAATCAAATATTCACTTGTAGATGGGAAGTCATGGTAATACAATTAAATGCCTCTGAAATAATCTCTGGAATGAATAGGAGAACTGAGTCCGCTGGAGGCTGAGTACACCCCCAATATAAGCGCTTGGGGACGTACATACGGACAGATGCACCTACGGATGGACAGATGGGATTTTTTTTAAAGAGTAGGCACATCTTTTGGTGGCGTACAATCATTCTGTCAAATTGTAAACAAATCTCTCTCAAACTGTAGGAGTTGCAACGACAACACTTTCGGGATGTGTGGACGTCCGGACGTACCTACGGACAAAGTGTTAAAATCGATTCAAAAGTGGGCGGATACTTAGCTGGAAATAGGCGGGGCATAGCTGTATATGGATCCATGTATTCCATCAGTTCTGCCACTCTTCCTAGATGAGTAAAAAAATTGGTGG
Source organism: Chaetoderma sp. LZ-2023a (assembly GCA_034401795.1). Classification (NCBI taxonomy): domain Eukaryota; kingdom Metazoa; phylum Mollusca; class Caudofoveata; order Chaetodermatida; family Chaetodermatidae; genus Chaetoderma; species Chaetoderma sp. LZ-2023a. The sequence goes on from CM067372.1 coordinate 141,316,267, forward strand.
CTTTTATTCAGCAAACACTCGATTCGTACAGAGAGCAGTTAACTGCCTGTCTGCTGAAAGCCACCAGACAATTAATTTCAATGGACAATAAGTCTGGATCTGCTGAGTATTTAGTAAACAATTTGACTGAAAGTTGTTGGTGGCTTAGCCACCAACAACTTTCAGTCAAATTGTTGTCTAAATATTAAGCAGATCCCGAGTTAAACCCCATGAAAAAAGTGGTCTACAGAAATTCAGCTGGCGAAAAGTTAAACTTCTGAACCCGGCTTATTTCCCAGTACAGACAACGGACCATCCATTGTCCGTGATGGGCAAATTAATTCACTGGAATTGGCCAAACACTTATTAGAGAAAAAACATTAGTTGTCAGCGTATTAAAATGGCTCGTTGAAAGTTCTGGCAGATTGGGTAGATTTTGTCGTAGCTAGACAAATGCCCTTACCCGTGCAAGCATTGCATTAACAGGAACAGCATGATCATGCGTATATCCTTCACATGCAATGTATGTATGATTACTGTATTCTGCGGCTGTAGTAGTAGAAACAGCCTACAGCTGCAATCAGTCCTTCTTCGCTTTTGCACACCGTGTCTTGTCCTCAGCCGAAATCCTTAGCTTCCTCAGGTCCATTCTTGACCTGAGTGTACCGAGTCATGCTTTCTTGAGGTCACCTCGTAGCATGCTTAGCATGTTTATGCAATGACGTCCTCTCCTGGTGTTATATTTGCTGGCTCCGAGTAGGGCGAATTCCAAGGCTCTCTGTGCTGGTATCTCTTCTGGCATCCTTAGCACATGGCCAAACATGGACCATCTTTGCTGGGCGACCTTTACAGACAGCGCCGACGTATTACACATCTTGTATAGTGCACCCCCGGAAATTATGCTGTCTGGCCATCGGTGTCCAGTGATGGTGCATAAGTGTTTGCGGTGGCAGGCGGCGAGTTTGTCTAGAGCTGCCTTTGGAGCTGCCCAGCTGTTACAGTTATACAATATCAAGGATACGCAGGTTGCATTGTATAAATGTAGCCTTTTTATCAAGCACATCTTTGACCTACGAATCCGTAGCTTCCAGAAGGACTGGAAAACTATGTTCCTCATGACACAGCGTGCAGCAATGTCAGCAGTACTGCAAAGCAGTGAACCCAGGATTTTGCTTTTCCTCCACGGTTTACCGCCACGAAGTGGATCGTCATTTTCTTTAGTTTAATGCTTTGTAGATAGGTATATGTGGGTGAACTGTTTTGGATTCATTCATAAAGAGATTCTCAATTTTTAGTTTGCTTGCAGCTATTAGGAGAAGTTCATCAATGGGTTTCTTTTCCTCGGCTATGAAGTCCACATCGTCAGCATGTAATGTAAACCAGAAAAACACACCAAATTACAGCGAGTGTGTTACTTATCCTCATTCACAAAGCTTTAGATGCATATCCAGATAACCAAGATATGACCCATTGTAAAATTAGATGATTCGCGCTATCGGAGAATTGACTGTTCCAGTTGATCCATCCATCATATGACGTCATAATCAACTACGTGACGTGTAGGATGGCGTCATAATCAATGACGTACAGATAAGTTCGTCACGAACGCTTAATTGATGACGGACTAAGCATTGTTGTGCGAATTGTATGTCTTTACTTTTAATAAACATCCTGTTGAATATTATGAAACTAATTTGACTGGGCGCTGTTGCTGCCATAGTTTTCTGGAACTTGATAGTCGCGGAGTTCAGAGATTGATCGATCCCAGCACGGGCAAGTCTGGGTGGAGCTTAGCTAAAGATGGGCGAGGTATAGCTAGCATTATGTAACTTGAGCTTTTAGACCCGGTTTATATACGTCTATCAGGACTACCCGATTTTGGAGCCACCCCATATCTGTTTTTAGGTGCGGGTAGTATCTCAATAAAGCGCCATGTCTTTTAGTTAATTCATTAGTTAGTTGGTCAATCGGTTGGTCGGTCGGTCGGTCAGTCGGCCGGCCAGCCAGTCAGTTGTTCGATCGGTTGGTCGGTCAGTTGGTCAGTCAGCTGGTCGGTCGGTATAAAGACTTATCATAAACAAACCTCTTCTAGCCGTTATCAAAACGTATTGCCCATTGTAGTTTATCTTTAAAATGGACAGTTTTCCGTTAGAGACGGCTCTTTGATGTTCTCTTAGCTTATTGTTACAGACGGATTTGCCAGTAATTAGGAACTAACTAGACAGCGAGCAAGCTTTGTACCAGTTTCAGAGTATTTGTGTATGCGAATGGCCAGGATTTATGTCTGCCAAATTATTTTGCTACAGGTATTCATATTGATGAATGGCATAAAACATGCATGGCAGAACATTGCCCGCTTACTCAGTCGGGCAGTCGGTTGCTAGCTGGTTGGTTGGCTGGCTGGCTGGCTTGATTGTTTGATTGATTGATTGATTGATTGAATAATTAATTGATTACTCGATCGATCGATCGATTGATTGATTGATTTCCAAATGATTATCTTCTGGATAGGAACACCAGTTCGCACTGTCATTTTATAGACTTGTTTACACCACACAACGTACCATCTTGAGTAGTCAGGAAATAAAATAGAAGATAACTAGATGATAACAAATATACACTACAGTATAAATTTGTCACTTATGTATTTGACATCATCATCAATTGCGTCCTATGTAGGATGACATGATGTCACAATCAGAGAATGACGTATCATGAGTCCGTCACGAAGCTCTAAAAGACCGTCAAGTGCACGAATTGTATACCTTTGATGAATTTAATAAACATTCTGTTGAATATTTTGAAACTAATTTGACTGAGATATGTTGATGTCAACGCCAGCAACAGCCCTCACGTTAAATTAGTTTCAAATTATTCAACAGTTTATCCGCATAGTTACCTTGAGATTGGGAACCTGGTAAATCAGGGGTCAAAATATATGGATTGATTTCAACACACGTACATAGTGACCGGAGCTTAGCTAGAAATGGGCGGAGCATAGCTAGAACCGGCCCCCTCTATAGTTGACGATGGTGCAACTGGAGGAGCTGATGTATCTCAAGTGCCAATGATAAATGTTTGTTAACTGTTAGACTACTGCATGCCACCAGACAATAACAATGGGCACTATCTCTGGTTATGCTGAATATTTCGAAAACAACTTGACTGAAAGTTGTTGGTGGCTTAGCCACCAACAACTTTCAGTCAAATTGTTTCCAAAATATTCAGAATAACGAGAGTTAAACCCCATGAAAATGTATTCTGCAGAAATTCAACAGGCAGAAGGTAATAACTGCGGGTTTGTGCTTCCAGTGAGTAATCTCAAAGTAGCTGGTAATCAGATAAATATGCTTCAGAGAAGGTTTTTCATTGGACGGAATGCGCATATTGATATAGTTTCAAGAGCTATGTAGCACAGAGGACATATTGAATCAACAATATTCATAGTGAATTTTACAATATGTGATTGGACTAAACGAGTGTTGATAAAAAAAAAAATCAAAGATTAGTCACTTAGCAGCGTCTTTCGCCATCGGAATCACTATCCAGTATATTGATAGATGTTTGGAAATGGTCAACTGGAAAAGATTTTATATCACAGATTGAAAGTGTACATTCCTGAACACAAGCTGCGATTTACTTACAGTAATAACCAGTTTATCACTACCAACAGGATTTATAGCATTCTGGACCTGGTATTCTTCTACATGTTTTATGTGTATCATCGGCCATATGCTGTATGTATGATTACTGCGTTCTGCGGCTGTCGTAGTAGAAACATTCTACAGCTACAATCAGTCCTTCTTCGCTTTTGACCACCATGTCTTGTCCTCAGCCGAAATCCTTAGCTTCGACAGGTCCATTCTTGACTTGAGTGTACCGAGTCCTGCTTTCTTGAGGTCACCTCGCAGCACGCTTAGCAGATTTATAGTGACGTCCTCGCCAGGCTTTGCATCTGCTGGCTCCGAGTAGGCGGTTTCCAAAGCTCTCTGTGCTGGTGTGTCTTCTAGCATCCTTCGCACATGGCCAAACATGGACCATCTTTGCTGGGCAACTTTTACAGGCAGGGGCGACGTATTTGCGGTGGCAGGCATCAAGCGTGTTTAGCGCTGCCTTTGGAGCTGCCCAGCAGTTACAGTTATACAACATTAAGGATACGCAGGTTACATTATATACACGTAGTCTTTTTGTTAAGATCATCTGTGATCTACAAATCTATAGCTTCCAGAAGGACGGGAAAGCTATGTTCCCCATGACGCGGCGTGCAGCAATGTCAGCAGTATTGCAAAGCAGTGAGCCCAGGATTTAAACTTTTCCTCCATGGTTCGCCGGCACGAAATGGATCGACATTTTCATTAGTTTCATGCTTTATAGATCAGTATATTAGTCCAGTAGCCAGATGCTGAAAAAATCATTTTCGTGGTCCACTCCTGGCAACATATTGTTGATGCCAAAACATCTTAGTACATACCTTGGCGTCTAGGGAAATTCCTGTTGCCATGTGCAACTCATATTAATTAATCCTAATTAGATTTAATTAGATAATACCCCTACTTAAAGGGGTACTATTTCGAAAGACGGGGAAAGTCACAGATAAATACATTTAAAAATTGGTTGAATTAGGCTAATACATCAAACATATTTACCTAGCTATGTTGGTTGAGACAATTAAGATTGTTTGATAATAATTAGACTAATTAGTATATTTATCTGATTAAAATCGCCATTTAATTAATTTGCATACTTTCCTAGAATATGGCAATGAATAGTGTTTAGTCGCTTACCTCAAAACACTTTCATCTCTGTATTTTTGTGGGTAACCGCCATTAAATTTTGCTAATTATGCCGATTAGTGAATATCTCAATTAAATCGGGAAGTTATTTTGTGAATGTAATGAGCCGTGGCTTGAAATACTTCCTTTGTTGGAAATTGTTGCCTAATAAGATTTAGCTGCACTTATTATTTTATTGCCGGCAAATTCCTTTTACTTCTGAATTGGAAGGTTGACTTAATTGTGTTATTAGTAATTAATACACGGTCTAGCCTTTTTATGATAATCAAGTTGGAAGGAGTGGTCACACTAGACAGGTGGTTTCTTAATTACAGTATATACAGGGGGGGGGGTCAAGACATAATACCATTCACACAAATTGTTGCGGACCATAATGACGTTTTAGAAGAAACTTTGGGTTCAAAGAATGCCACACATTGTTCACATATGATTGTTCTCCAAAGTGTTTCTGCATTAGAAGGACCATCTGCATATAATCCTACACTGGTATCACAGCAATAATGATCTTTACAACATATTTCAAAACAGTCTATAATGACACATGTTCGACAAAAGCAAAAACAGTGTCCACCAAAATACCGAAAACCCCAGTGTTTATTAGAGGTCAAGTAATGACAAAGCATAGAAATCGAATGCGTCCTTTCATAGTTGCTCCCAGAAATTAAGCTTCATTTATGCACTGAAAGTGACATTCAGCCAGTCCCAGCATGGTCAACATTCAGCAGTGAAATGTCAACAGTTACTGATATATTAATACAGTTGGTCATTGGTCATTGTCTGGTGATTGATGCATCACCTACATACCTCAATTGTGTCTACACAATATTGGATATAGCATGTTGCATCACAATAGAGATGGCCAAAGACAGGGTTCTTATACTTGATGAGGCTATATACTCTAAGGCAATTGAAATAACAAGCCAATCAGAAGAGTTTGCCGATCGTATCCTTAGTCTTGGCGGAATTCATATCATGGCTTTTCTGGTTGTAATTTGTAAGCGTATGTAGTCCTATGGATTCGACGATAACCTTGCAGAGAATGGTGCCTTTGCTGAAGGATCTACAGTGACTGGAAAGTATTGCAACAGAAGTACCAGGGCTCACAAGTTGGTTGCTGAAACATTGCAGAGAATAAAAAAAAATACTTGAGGATGTACAAATATCTTCAGTTACCCACCGTGAACCACAATTGCAAGTCAAAGGGTTTTGTGAGGCTATGAAAGAATAGTGAGAGAATACTTGAATATGTTGAGACACTGTATGCCAAATCAGTTTGTTCCTACAGGAACTGGATGAGCTAAAAAGGGCTGTGGAACATCAAGTGTGTTTAAACTCTGGAATGAGTAGTGACGGTCTATATTCTTATCGCATTCATACGAACTGAAAGATCAGCGAAATGGTAGCTCCACAAAGAAGCATTTTCTAAAATGCTATGTTATTTCTATGCATATAATTGGTCCAATTATTCAAGATATGTCACTTTATATCTAGCTCAGATGGAACAGTTGATTACGCACGCTCAAGAATCCATAACAGTTCATGAATAGCCAGTTTATAGTGTCCTGATCAAAAGAAAGATTTTATAAATCTCCTGATTTGGCCCTGGAGCAGAAGATGAATTGAGACGCAAAGAACCATCTGCCTGGATATTAAGCTTCTCCCAGGCTGCAGAAACAGTCCACTTGTGGATATAAACTGCTGACATCCAACATGGTTGCGGTTGGACCTGATATGCAAACACAAAGAACCAGGCTCTGCTCATATTGCAAAGGATGGGCAGGATGCTCGAAATATATGAGCACAGATTTTAGACTAAGTCAACCATTTTCATGCTACATTGCTTTCAAACCTGAAGTCACAAGAAGTCGTACATAGTGAGAAAGAAGAACATCTGACCAACGCAGTGATGATTTGACAGAAGTATTTGAATGATGTTATCTGTTCTCGATTGAGTGTTGTTGAAGGAGTCTACAATCTCATAAAACTACAAAACCTTAAAAACTTTGACAGTTTGCGCAAGAAGAAAATTGGAACACAATCTAATATATTCCATTTTACTTCTGACAGGGGTATTTTATCACATCTTATTATCATAGCACATGTCAAAGTGGTTGATCTTGAAGATTTATTCTCATTTGAACTAGCAAACATCCCACTTTCAATTGCAACATCTGATGTAAACACTACAAAGAAATAGAAGTTTGTGTTGTTACATCTGTTGGCGGAATCTATCACAGATAATTCAGACGATGTTGCAGCAGATTGTGCTGAGAAAGGCTGTATAGTGTTTGACTTGATTACCATTATCCAAGCCTCCAGTGCAGGCGAATCATCATGTTGTATCATTGTGCAATCTGCATCTGAGATGTCGAAACTAATCTGGCGAAAGCATCGATAGAGAGGATCGATGTTATTTGCGACATGCATGATCGCAGTAATGCAATTAAACAAGGAGAACACATGCGGTGAAGTGGAAATACTGGAATCATTATACACATAAGCAGGCCATCAATACTTTAGGGAAAACAGTGGGACAAGTTTATTAGTCATTCCAATAATAAAGCATCATTGCAAAATTTCCTCCTAGATAGATATCCCTATGCTCAACACCTGCACCAAATCTAATGATGATAGCAGGTTGCAGTAGACACGATGGCTCTGACTGCACGTTGATTACAGCCGTCAGTGAACCAAATACAGTATCTCGCTTAGCGTGCTCATTATGCCCTCAATCAAGGGTAGGCCAGCAGAACAATTGATAGTCCTAACATAGATATGCTGATATTGTGCGTGGAATATGCTTCGACCTTCTACGAATCCACCAAGTTCCATTGATTTGAACTGTGTTGCTACGGCCATGTGTCCTGCTGCCACCAATACACTACTTGGTATGCACACTCTTACGGGATGTAACACTACATCAAGCTCTTACGGAATAGGCAAAGTAATCGTCCTCCACACACTTAAGCGGTTCAACACTTTACTCGTTGGATTAGGTGAACCATTTGAACTAACTGATGACATTCTTAAATTGGCTATCGCTGATAGATCTAGAAATTTTATTTACGCAACTATTAATTCACGATATGTAAGAGCATGCTGAACATATGAGCTCTTTCTATTTGGATTGTTTCGTAGATATAATGCTTCCCTAAATTGAAAAACTCACCCGGTCACAAGAGTTTCCAGAAAAAGAACACACAATAACAAATATATGTAAACGGGTTTGGAATTCGTGTATAAAAATCAGTAGGTGGTCATAATACATCCGGACAGTTATATATTACAACAAAAATATGGAAAATTTCAAAATTTATTTATATCTCGGCGCTAATACCCCTTTAAGCATGCAGAGCAGTATGATGTACATTGTTGCTCGAAAACTTCTACAGTCGTACATGTTAACAGATTGCCATACGTAGAATTTTTGAAGATTCAGAAACAAAATATGAACCTGCCATAATGCTAGTACACTCCTCTTCACATACGGAGAGCTAATTATTAAACCGGACGAGATCATTAGAAGGTTTACCGACAATACCATCACTCGAACATCATTGATGGGTCACCGACTGTTGTCCACTTTTGACAAAGGGTCTTTCTACAACGAAACAGCTTCTTTCACTACAGACTTACAAGTGAAGGAGCGGTTCTACAACGCGATGCAGCTACCGAAAATGATCTTCGGTGCACAGTAGCACGTGGATGCGGCCACGACTCGTGTAGCCATGGTGCGGTTCGAGAAAATTAAGTATGGCTATTTTTCGACTCTTCATAATCAAACTGTTTAAGAATTAATTGACAGAGTTGCACTTGGCAACAGGCATTTTTGAATGCGTCAATGTGTCTAGTTACATGTTTGAGTTCAGAAATTTGTTGCCACGGTGGACAACGAAAATCTAAAATAAGCCCTTTTTCAGCATCTGGTTACTGGACTATTTGTGGGTGAACTCTGTTTTGCATTCATTCATAAAGAGATTCTCATTTTTTAGTTTGCCTGCAGCTATTGGGAGAAGTTCATCAAGGGGTTTCTTTTCCTCGTCTGTGAAGTCCACGTCGTCGGCATATTCCATCTCTAGTGGCATGCCCAGTATTGTCACTGGGGGTGGAGTGGGTGGGGGATTAGTCTTGTGGCACTTTCCAGCACGGATATCAATGCAGCAACAGGTGAAAAGCACCGGAGATAGACCATCTCCCTGTGTGGCGCCAATGGACCTTTCTATGTTTAGCTATACCCTGCCCATCACTAGCTAAGCTCCACCCACACCTCGCCGTGTTAGGATTGATAGATCCCCAATTACCCTAGCTATCAATTTCCTTAAAACTATACAGGGAAGCTGTTGAATATTTTGTAACTAATTTAACTGGGTGCTGTTGCTGCCTATGGCAACAACAACGCCCAGTCAAATTAGTTTCAAAATATTCAACAGAATATTTATTAAACAGTAAAAGCAAACATTTTGTACAACAACGCATAGACCGTCTTCAAATATGCGTTCGTGACGTACTTATCGACGTCATTCATTATGATGTCATTGTACACATCACGCAGTTCATTATGACGTCATATGATGGGTGGGAACTCTGGAAAGGTGAATTGATGTCTCCACATCTACAGACTTCACTGACTTGAATCGTACTCTCAGCTTGGTGTTTGCGAGTAGTGGTCTCATTAGTCGTAGCTCATCTTCATAGCAACTGGCCTGGCGTAGTACATCTAGAATCTTTGAGTGTTTAATCGTGTCAAAGGCGCATGACATGTCAATGCCCGTTTTATGGTAATCCCAGTGTCTGGACATGACTACTGACACAAGTACGCGTTGCGCCCATATAATGTCTGTACAGCTTCGTCCACGTTTGAAGCCATTTTGACATGATCCGGTGAAGTCATCAATCTTGTCTCCTGTATAATTGTCTTGAGATTGAGACATGGAATTTCAAGAGTTAAAAGTAAGACGAAAACGTGTAGTGCTGTCCGAATATGACAAGATGCGAAACAATAAACAATAACAGATCTATAGACCGATTGACCGCCCATACGACATCAGCTGGTCGATATGGCTTACAGGCCTTTTGGTAACTGTGTATCCGTGGATCAGGGACACATCTGACCAAAAACTTACGGTTGTATGACGCGAACTGTGTATCACTGACGCGGCAACGGGTAACAACTGGAAAGCGCAGAACGCAGTTCTAGATAAGCTTGGTGCACGCCAACACAGACGCATTCGTACTATAACCAATATCGCTTGCTGAACAGTATAATCTCCAACCACGAGTTATAGTAACTATGCGCAATACATTCCCACTGTCAGTGAAGGTGGACCAACAAAGATGGTTTGGCCATGTTCTGTGGCTGCCACAAGACACCACCACACAGAAAGCCTTGGAATTTGCTTTACTCGGTACCAACACCTCGTAGAAGAAGCCACAGGCACTGCACAAACGTGCTGAGTGTGCTATACATACCGATCTAAAGGAAACCGGACTGGGTAAAGTGACGACCAACAAGAACCTGAACGAGCCAAGGCCTCTCAATGAGGAGAGGAAACTGTTGCCAAAGAAGAGGCTCTGATTACAGCTGCAGGATGTCTTCAAACTACTGCAGTAGCAGAACACAGTATATCGTCGACGTTGTCGTCGTCATCGTCGTCGTCGTAATCAAGTTATTTATTTGTATGTAGAGCACAGCTACAGAAATAATTTTCTGTTTCCAAAACAACACAGAACATACTGTTAATTATGTGAACGTAATTTGACAGTAGGCCAGCAATGGCTTTCAAATCAAATTAAGTACAAAATATTCAACAGCACATTTCTTACATGGTGTTCAAAATTGTACCAATTAACATGTCCGATTTTGATTTGGAAACATTCTAACCTATTTATGATCTGTACTGTATGTCTACGGTAAAGAGACGAAATCAAGAATTTTGATTACGAAAATATAGGAAATCACCTTTCTAACTTATCTTGTCTATATGGTGAAATGTGTCAATCATTGATGATTCTATACAGCATCTGTACCAAATGTCGATTTCTGATGAAACCATTCGAATCACTATTAAGACAATTTAAGAATCCAGTTTAGCCACCAATCACATGACGTCATAATCAACTACGCGACGTGTAGGATGACGTCATAATCAATTACGTGATGAATGAGTCGATTTAGTCCGTCTTAAACACTTAATAGTTTGGCAAGTTGTACGAATTGTATGTCTTTACGATTTAATAAGCATGCTTTTGAATATTTTGAAACAAATTTGACTGGGCGCTGTTGCTGCAATGGGCAGCAACAACATCCAGTCAGATTAGTCTCAACTCGAAATATTCAACATCTTACCTGTAGATTTCTGGAAATTGAGATTCAGAGAGCGCAAGGATCGATTGATCCCAACACGGACAAAGCGTGGGTGAAGTGGGTGGGACAAAGCGTGGGTGGAGCTTAGCTAGAAATGGGCGGGGCATAGCTAAAACTGTCATCCATTGTCACACATCGCTATTATGATTAGAACAATTTGCGACAATGCCATTACGTACCGTAGTATTATGTGAAGATCAGCACTTTTATGATGAAAGGGATGGAGAATGGACTTGGTTAGTGGGTGGTGTCATGTATTCGTTTTACCATATACAGTGTCTAGGCCTAAATAGTGCAGGGATACAAAACGCTCATGCACGCACGCATGGGACTACTATAAATACAGCTGTCATTGATATATGATAGGAAAGCTATATTTTAATATATGGGCATTGATTCTTATTTTCCGCATATTTTATACCCGGCACGTATACTTGGTGTGCAGTTTACTCCTAGCATAGTCTATGATCCCTGTCTAATCGTCGCACGCCGCCGTAATAGAGCCATGTTCGAAATCCTTCAGACCACACACAATAATAATAATAATTAGAGCTTTTCAGGCCGATCCTACAGCAGGACCTTGTCATCACACATAGAACACGCAGTTAGTTATCGTTGTAAAATTAATCTGATTGCTCTTTGTGACTGGCGGATTTCTTTACAGCAGTGGGGGAGGGCAAGCACCATTAAGCCCTGGGACAATTTTAATCCCAACCACAGGATTGTGGGTCATAAATAACTAGTCGCAATGAACGCGTGAACAATTTCCCCTACGGCAGGTTTAGCTGCACGTCTTAGGAACGGCCGGATTAATGGTTAAACTGGCTGGAGGATAATGGGAAGGGGAGACGGGTCGGTGGGGTGCATGGGAAGGGTACGGTACCGTGGGTTGGTGTGGTACTTAAAAGCCACCTCCCAGTTTCTGTAGCTAAATATTTATACTTTTTGGCCCCTTACATTATATTTAGCCTACCTCTCAAAAATATGTGACCGCTCGAAATCACTGGGTTGGATGTTTCCGTCTTGTTTAATCCTGCCCAATACTATTAGGGCAATACTATTAGGGAGAAAACCCCTTGCACATAGATTAAGTAATGGAGATAGTTCGTATTCTATGTTCTGTCACACCCACACCCCTACCTAAATACAAGTACGAGTTCGAATCGATTCTAAGCAGGGGTCGCGTTGACATTAACATATCTCCTATATAATATATCTCTTATCAATTTGTTCAAGTAGTATTTCCAGGTCAGCTGTTAGTGGTATATGTCACGACAATGTAAGGTGTTGTTTTTCTTGTGATAGATTTGGCCCATTCATGACAAGAGCGATTGTTTTAGGTTTAGATGACTACGGCCCATTATAACGCAGGTTACTGGGTTGTAATGGACCAATACCGGGCGGTATTGTTCCAGTACCGACACACTAACCTGCATTATCAGCTGTGTATGTGCTCTTTTTCTCATTCGTCATTCAGTCTTGACACTCGTGTTCTAAGTATTACAGGGCACGTTGAAGTCATACTGCAAGAATGCATGCTGCATGACACTGACAGGCAGAGGATTTAGCCTAGAAGGGTACCTCTTATGAAGTTATAGGCGCTTTCTCCAATTATAGGCGCCAATGCTGTCTATCATTATTATTTATATGAAAAAGCTGTTATTGCTATTCATTTTTACCATTAATTTACCGGGGACAATCGTTTGATATGTGTCAACTTCAAATTTGGTCCTTAATAATGCACATTTAGACTAGATGCCCTCGAAAGAGGTCAGATTATACTAAATAGTGTTAAATTATGCATGTCGCAAATGCCCACTGCCTTTAATTGGTGCCATTTTCATCTAAATCTATTGAGAAATTCCCATGACGCCCCGCTCCATTAAAGACAAGTATGCCTCATTTTCAATACGCTTTATACTGGGTGCATTTCCACCACTTTGTTCAAAAGATATTACATGCTGAACCCGTGTCGCAAATTTTTTCTGAAATCTACGTTACCAAGCTAAACTGGATGGCCTGGTTAGGGTAGTGAGGGAATTTTCAATATTATTATCTGTTTTAGATCGTGAATTCATATAGTTTAAAATAAAGTATGGTCTATGACTCCAAATCCTTCGCGAAATTTGAGGGACAGTCTAAGACTGCACAAATCGAAAGGGGACAAATGGGAATGAAATCTACGTTACTATCGTTTTTCACACAGAGAGAGTCGGGCCCATTGAGCTTTATAAGGTGTAATATAGTGACTGTGTTCAACTTTCAAAATATATGTTTGCTCCATGAAATACTCTTGTCTATGATTTACTATGGTTGATTTTATGCATGGATGAAATATACGTTACCGCAATCTACGTTACCGAACACGGCTGCAAGTACCGGATATTAATTTTACAGCTGCTGCGCTATATATTATTTTGACGTTTGACCTCCAGCATCGTGATCGTGTGACTGTGCGTCATTGCAATGGTGTTTTTCAACAGACGACCATCGTTTACTTGCATAAATCCGTACATTCAGGTTAGTAGAGATAGTGTTAACGGTAATTTGTTACTCTCTGGTACCTTACATATACATAGCGCATGGGTGTAGTTTATGAATACATTTAGATTCCAATATATCGAATGGTTACCGAGATTATTGTCCCTTGATTTAGATATGTTTAAATATAGTTTGTTTATCTCTAGGAAATCTACGTTACCGTTGGTAACGTAGATTTCATTCATTTAATACCTGGTAAACATTTGTTTGTTTTAAGATCCATTTCTATAAGTGCTTCTAATCAACTTAACAAGAACAAGAATAGGAAGTGCCATTAATTAGAACTCGAATTGGATAATTATGTTTTTCTTGTTATTAATACAAATGGCTCAAATAAATTTAGATCTCATACATTTGGTATGAATTCCACTACTCTATCAATTGACTTTCCCAAACTGATACCTTTCAAGCTTGAAACAATCTAATCAATATTACGCATAAATATTGAGTCTGATGTAAGGCCTAGTCCCATATTTTATTGTAGTTTGTGTATTCATTTATTAATATGGACCTACCATCGTTTATGAAATTTACGTTACCATCGGTAACGTAGATTTCATGCATATAATACACGACATAGACCTGTCCGCTTTCCCTTTGGTAAGGAACATTTTAGCCGTGTCTAGCAGCACGTAAATTGCAATATAAATAGAGTCACACTGGGAATATGTCCATTTCAGCCACTATGGGGAAAACACGAGCTGAGATACAGAGGGCGTATAGGGAAAGGAAGAAAGCTCAAGATGAAATCGCATGGGCTGAGAAAGAAAGAGCACGGGTGAAAAGGTACTACACGCCAAGCCAAGACCTGTCCAGGAGGGAGTTACGAAAGCGGAGAGAGAAGAACAACATCAATCTTAGACGTCACCGTGAAAGTGTCAAGGTGGGCCTATACAGAGAAAATGTTTTCCCCCGTAAATGTGGGTGGGGAGGGTTGGGGTCCACTAGCACATACCACATGGAGAGGGCTGTTTTTGGACATTTATCACTGGAATCACTGTCTCTTTCATCGAGCCAGAGTTTCCAGTGATATATTTTCAGGAGTACTCTTCCATTAGTCCGCAAATAGGCATAGTCCGCAAATGGACAGTTATCAATGCCATGGCAATGAATGTGCCATGTTATGAACTAAGTGGAATGATATTGTCTCGGTATGTAACCCTTTAAGGATTACATTTAATTTGGAAATCTTCATTTTGTCAGAAAAAATTGTAGTTTGTGGGCAAGGAGAGGACTATTTATGGAAATGTATCATTGGGATGTCTGGCTCGGTCACCGAGTCGGTCATTTCAGTGGCATGTTTTCGGCGGTTGTCCTCGCATGGTTTGCAAATAGGCATTTATTAAGGTCAATGCAGAGGCCGGAGATGACTGTTATATTTGATTAAAGGGGTCCGGGGCGCTAACAAAGTGAAGCCTGATATTAATAAGACATCTGACAATTTTAATGCTGTACATTGTATATTATGAAAATCGTATATTCTTGTAACTGTCGCCATATCTTGTCAATACAAAATTGTCCGCATATTCTGTCACAGCGATGGCCTGAGAGTAATGAAGAAAACAAAAGAGCTGAACCACCAATTTCAGAGCACAATAGCTCCAGTCATTGTATAAGTAAATATGCGGAGTGCTGTCTGCCTACATGCCTGCCTGCCTGCCAAACAACCACCCGACCATCCTCCTGTCTGCCTGCCTGTTTGTCTGCATGCCTGCCTGACTGCCTGGATGTATGTCCCTCTCCAAATTTAAAACAAAAATGTGGAACTACGAGAAGTATAGGTCGAAGCTTAGAAATCATACAAACCCACGCCAATGTAAAAAGGAAACAGAAATTTTTCTAAATATCTAGATTTAAAAAAATGGCAAAATGGAAGGGGAGCGCATTTGCAATCTCCGATTGCTCTTGTGTATTTCAGGATCACCGTGCTGGGATACAAGACGACCTAGATACGACAATTGCCAGCGATATTGGCGAGAATTCAGTGGAGTCCAATTGTTCAACACCACTGGGACACATAGAGCAACCAATGGTAGTGCGTCTGCCATTTCAAAGAGATATACAAACCAAGCGACCAAGAGCACTCGGAAGGGCATACAAAACCATTGAGAAATTGAAAAAACGATGTAGACGTACTGAAAAACGACTTGAAAGGGAGAGGCGCAAATCGTCACCCAAAAGTGGTATTGAGATGACCGAATTGACGCCTAAAAGCAAGACACGGGCAGACATAAGTGTGCTCCAGTCTACCCGGAAACGTGGAAGAAAGTTGGTGTCGCGCAAACTCCTCTTAGCAAATGTAATTTGTCAGGAAATTAAAGATTCAAAGGATGGCAACTCTAGGGGTACTATCAAACTGTTGCACAAAATAGTCAGTGGCAAGGTTTCAAAGAAATATAGATTGTTAAGGACACTCCACAAGGAAACTGGTCTGTGCCGCAGGGCACTAGGAAACGTGACGGGAAAGGGTCTTCCAAAACTCCAGGCGAGGTACTGTTCTCTTATTGCTCGGGAGAGTTCTGTAGTAATCAAGTTCCTACAGCGCGAGGACAACTCGAGAACTATGCCGGGGAAGAGGGATGCCGACAAAGACGAGACAGGAAAAATGGAGCAACGTTTTGTGTTGAATGACTACTTAGGGAACCTGCATTCGAAGTTCACTTCGGAAAATATAGGACTTAAGATCTCCTTGTCATCATTCTGTAGAATTCGCCCTCCGAACATTCGCACTGTCAACTTCGCAAGTCGCAATATCTGCCTTTGTATCAAGCATCAGAACATGGCCATGCTGATGCCGTCCATGAGAGCCCAAGGTCTACCTGTACACACGAACCCAGAAAAGACTTTGCAGGCTTTGACGGACACAGAACTTGCTGCTACACTCAACGGATTGCCAGAGAAGCCAGAGGAAATCGCTTTCAAACAGTGGAAGAGTGAACAAGTAGATGGTGCTGGCAAGAAGTTGAAAGTTGCAGATGTCCGGCTTAGCCGTCGGGATTTTATAGACCATGTTATGAGAGAAAATGTAGCATTTCGGCAACATGTCTGTCGGATACATACACAGTTCAAAGCAATGAAGAGCCTGAAGAACAACCTTCCTCCCAATGAAGGGATCCTTCAGATGGACTTTGCAGAAAATTACGTCTGCAAACCACTCAACGAGGTACAGTCGGCATACTGGAACCAGACAGGGGTCACACTTCATCCCATTGTTCACTATTACCAAGATGCAGATGGTCAATTGTGTCACAAGAGTTACGTGATCATCTCAAATGAGATGGATTACAACGCCAATACGGTAATGTGTTTCATGGATAAAATTATTCCGCTGATGAAAACTACACAGCCGAATCTAACAAAGATCCACTATTGGACTGATAGTCCAACATCCCAGTATCGCAACAAGGCAATCTTCAACTGGATTAGCTTGCACCAAACGCGCTATCTCATAGCGGCAACATGGAACTACTGGGAGGCGGGTCATGGCAAAGGGCCGTGTGATGGACTGGGAGGGACGCTAAAAAGAATGGCTGATGAGGCCATCAAATCGAATCCAGATTTAGCAATCCAGGATGCATTTGATTTTCATGCGTGGGCTGTTACTTCAGGAATGGCGATGGAATTTCCTTTCGTCTCAAGGGAAGAGTGCGGCCAGTATATCAAGACAGTTTCTAGTAATGCAATTTTAAGGGCTGTTAAGGGTACCATGAAAGTCCATGCCGTTCATGGTATCGAACCAGGGAAGGTAAAAACACGAGACACTTCTTGTTATTGTGGAAACTGCATCATTGATATTGCAAGTAGCAGTTGCACGTGGGAGGAGCATACAGTAGCCTCAACCCCACCTCCCACGTTACCTGACCTACCTGATAAAGAAGTAATAGTACCAGCAGGTAGACCTAAGAAAACGACAACTAATAAAGGGAAAGCAAAGGCGAAGAAAGGACAGAGCGGTACCAAGACAGGACCAAAGAAACGAAAAATGAAAAACAAAGATGATGCTTGGTACTGCCCCATATGCGACGACAACACAATTGAAGATATGGTACGGTGCATCCGTTGTGCACGGTGGGTACATGTTGAATGTGCAGGGGGCATTGACCCTAGGTTTCTTTGCGACGAATGTGAATAGTAAAGCTCAGTATATATGCTCTTAATCAAGATGAGAATAGTACCGCATTTGGAGTTTTGGAATATCCTCCCTCGCCACGTTTAGCAGTTAATATTAAGTTTTTTAATGAAGCAGCCACATATACCTTGCCTTGTGAAATCTACGTTACCAGTTTAGTTGCCACCATAAACGTCCCATGCAACACGTTGGAATTGTTAATAATATGGCTGGATGTTACTGCTATATTATTTTCTGGTTCTAGGCTAGTTCTTATTGGCGTTCATCTTACCATTATAAGGAAATTATGCTATAGTAATCTACGTTACGGAGCAGAGCAGTTCTTCTGAAATCTACGTTACCATTTGTATTTGTCTGTCAGATGGAAATGAAGATGTATTAGCCGAGGATGGTCACCCAGTTCAAATATCATTATACTTACAACACAATTCAGCACAAAAGGTCAGAGAATCAAATTGTGTATACCATTTAATTTAATAAATTACATTTTGAATGTGTTGATGACTAGAAATTACACTTATGCAATATATCCAAATTGATACTTCAATCAAAATAACCACTGTACCCTGTCAGTAAGCTTTTTCATGAAGGTGAAAACCAGTCTTGTCTTTTTTCTCGTCACCAATTCATTAATTCTGCCATTGCCACTATGTGTGGATGTCAATTTATCCTTTTCAAAAATGGTAACGTAGATTTCAAACTGGAAATGCAGTAGGTTACATTAGGTGTCCATAACTCATTGTCCAATTGACAGATGTTTGTCCCCTTCTAGAATTTTAAGGGGGAGATGTTACCGACAAGGACTATTAAACCACATTAGCAAAAATCGTTTGTTTATTTTTCATCTTTACTAAACCCCATTGGCGCCTATAATCTGAGAACGCGCCTATATGGGAATCGAGAGGACCTGAAAGGCACCATGGGCTTCAGGGAGAACGCTGGTCGACGTAGCTAGGGCCTAGTGCACCATAAACCCGTTTCTTGGTCGGTCATAAACCTACGTCCACCTAATAGACACATTCTATTTTAACCATGCAATTAGAATCTGAAATATCAAATACAAAAAAATAATTCTTAGTGTAAGAAATCATTCTAATGGATATTTTAAAAGTAACTTGACTGTAAGCTGCTGCTGCCTATGACACCAACAGACAGCCAGTTTCAATAATTTTTTTGAAATTAATTTGACTGGGAGCTGTTCCCGTCAAAATTGTTTCAACATATTCAACGGCTAACGTGTATGATTGTCTTAAAATTTAGAGTATGCTACTTCATATGGTTAATCCAAGTCGCTTGCTATTAGATATGAGGTTCGTGGACAAACATCCATCTTGGTTGGTCGCAAAACCTGTTCCATGCGACCAACCAAGAGACGCCTTTATGGCGCACTAGGCCCCTGACTACCTGATTTGTGAAGATCAAATAGGCGGTTTGTCAAAATTATACCCAGTTCAGCGGTACGTGCTGGTAGTGAATGTCATCTATACGCTTTTGGGGCCGAAAGACTAGATACCAGTCGCATCCGACTTTATGCAGAAGATAGGTGTATGTGCCAAATGATTAAATGCTCCGTATCACTGCAATCTCGTATGACATATGGCGTTTATCTATTTCATGAATCCATTTCCTCAGTCAATCATATGACGTCATAATAAACTACGCGACGTGCATGTTGACGTCTTAATCACGACGTCATGAATGATTCGATTAAGCCCATCTTTAACGCTTAATAGTCCGACACGTTGTACAAATTGTATGTTTTTGCTATTTAAGAAACATGCTGTTGAATATTTTGATACTAATTTGACCGGGCGCTGTTGCTGCCATAGGCAGCAACAGCGCCCAGTTAAATTAGTTTCAAAATATTAAACAGCTTGCCTTCATAGTTTTCTGGAAATTGATAGTCAGGAAGTTCAAAGATCGATCGATTCAAACACGAGCGAGGTGTGGGTGGAGCTTAGACAGCGATGGGCGGGGCATAGGTAAAACTCGAAAGGTCCATACCGTGTTGGTTCACGCCTGTGCAAGGTTTGTAGTTTGTGCGTGCGTGCGTGCGTGCGGGCGTTATCTGTATGTACTATTATATTGACAGTTCTCGCATCGCTATAAACACCAAACCAAAAATAGGCTATTTACTATATTTCATGTCAGATCTTGAATTAAATATAGCCACCGCTTTCTAGCTAGGTCCGCCTAGTTCTAGCTATGTCTGCCCATTGCTAGCTATGTCCACCCAGCTCTAGCTATGTCCACCCAGCTCTAGCTATGTCCACCCAGCTCTAGCTATGTCCCTCCCAGCTCTAGCTATGTCCAGCCCAGCTCTAGCTATGTCCACCCAGCTCTAGCTATGTCCACCCAGCTCTAGCTATGTCCCGCCCAGCTCTAGCTATGTCCACCCAGCTCTAGCTATGTCCCGCCCAGCTCTAGCTATGTCCCGCCCAGCTCTAGCTATGTCCAGCCCAGCTCTAGCTATGTCCACCCAGCTCTAGCTATGTCCCGCCCAGCTCTAGCTATGTCCCGCCCAGCTCTAGCTATGTCCACCCAGCTCTAGCTATGTCCCGCCCAGCTCTAGCTATGTCCAGCCCAGCTCTAGCTATGTCCACCCAGCTCTAGCTATGTCCACCCAGCTCTAGCTATGTCCCGCCCAGCTCTAGCTATGTCCACCGAGCTCTATCTATGTCCCGCCCAGCTCTAGCTATGTCAGCCCATTTCTAACTATTTTCCGCCCAGCTCTAGCTATGTCCCGCCCATTTCTAACTATTTCCCACCCAGCTCTAGCTATGTCCCGCCCAGCTCTAGCTATGTCCACCCATTGCTAGCTGTTTCCCACCCAGCTCTAGCTATGTCCGCCCATTTCTAACTATTTCCCGCCCAGCACTAGCTATGTCCCGCCCAGCTCTAGCTATATCCGCCCATTGCTAGCTATTTTCCGCCCAACTCTAGCTATGTCCGCCCATTTCTAACTATTTCCCACCCAGCTCTAGCTATGTTCCACCCAGCTCTAGCTATGCCACACCCAGCTCTAGCTCTGTCCCGCCCAGCTCTAGCTATGTACACCCAGCTCTAGCTATGTGCCCAGCTCCAGCTATGAACACCCAGCTCTAGCTATGTCCCTCCCAGCTCTAGCTATGTCCCGCTCAGCTCTAGCTATGTCCCGCCCAGCTCTAGCTATGTCCCGCCCAGCTCTAGCTATATCCAGCCCAGCTCTAGCTATGTCCCACCCAGTTCTAGCTATGTCCAGCTCAGCTCTAGCTATGTCCCGCCCAGCTCTAGCTATGTCCCGCCCAGCTCTAGCTATGTCCCGCCCAGATGTAGCTATGTCCCGCCCCGCTCTAACTATGTCCTGCCCAGCTCTAGCTATGTCACGCCAAGCTCTAGCTATGTCCCGCCCAGCTCTAGATATTTCCCGCCTAGCTCTAGCTATGTCCCGCCCAGATCTAGCTATGTCCCACCCAGCTCTAGTTATGTCCCGTCCAGCTCTAGCTATGTCCCGTCCAGCTCTAGCTATGTCCCGGTCAGCTCTAGCTATGTCCCCCCAGCTTTAGCTATGTCCACCCAGCTCTAGCTATGTCCACTCAGCTCTAGCTATGTCCAGCTCAGCTCTAGCTATGTCTACCCAGCTCTAGCTATGCCCACCCAGCTCTTGCTATGTCCACCCAGCTCTAGTTATGTCCCGCCCAGCTCTAGCTATGTCCCACCCAGCTCTAGCTATGCCCACCCAGCTCTAGCTATGTCCACAGAGCTCTATCTATGTCCCGCCCAGCTCTAGCTATGTCCACCAAGCTCTAGCTATGTCCACCAGCTCTAGCTATGTGCCGCCCCGCTCTAGCTATGTTCGCCCATTTCTAACTATTTCCCGCCCAGCTCTAGCTATGTCCCGCCCAGCTCTAGCCATGTCTGCCCATTTCTAACTATTTCCCGCCCAGCTCTAGCTATGTCCCGCCCATTTCTAGCTATTTCCCGCCCAGCTCTAGCTTTGTCCCGCCCAGCTCTAGCTATGTCCGCCCATTGCTAGCTATTTCCCGCCGAGCTCTAGCTATGCCCGCCCATTTCTAACTATTTCCCGCCCAGCTCTAGCTTTGTCCCACCCAGCTCTAGCTATGTCCACCCATTGCTAGCTATTTCACGCCCAGCCCTAGCTATGTCAGCCCATTTCTAACTATTTCCCGCCCAGCTCTAGCTATGTCCCGCCCATTTCTAACTATTTCCCACCCAGCTCTAGCTATGTCCCGCCCAGCTCTAGCTATGTCCACCCATTGCTAGCTGTTTCCCACCCAGCTCTAGCTATGTCCGCCCATTTCTAACTATTTCCCGCCCAGCACTAGCTATGTCCCGCCCAGCTCTAGCTATGTCCGCCCATTGCTAGCTATTTTCCGCCCAACTCAAGTTATGTCCGCCCATTTCTAACTATTTCCCGCCCAGCACTAGCTGTTTCCCACCCAGCTCTATCTATGTCCGCCCATTTCTAACTATTTCCCACCCAGCTCTAGCTATGTTCCACCCAGCTCTAGCTATGCCACACCCAGCTCTAGCTCTGTCCCGCCCAGCTCTAGCTATGTACACCCAGCTCTAGCTATGTGCCCAGCTCCAGCTATGAACACCCAGCTCTAGCTATGTTCCACCCAGCTCTAGCTATGCCACACCAAGTTCTAGCTATGTCCCGCCCAGCTCTAGCTATGCCCCGCCCAGCTCTAGCTATGTCCCGCCCAGTTCTAACTATGTCCCGCCAGCTCTAGCTATGTCCCACCCAGCTCTAGCTATGCCACACCCAGTTCTAGCTATGTACACCCAGCTCTAGCTATGTCCCGCCCAGCTCTAGCTATGTCCCGCTCAGCTCTAGCTATGTCCCTCCCAGCCCTAGCTATGTCCCGCTCAGATCTAGCTATGTCCCGCCCAGCTCTAGCTATGTCCCGCCCAGCTCTAGCTATCGCGCCCAGCTCTAGCTATGTCCCGCCCAGTTCTATCTGTGTCAAGCCCAGTTCTAGCTATGTCCCGCCCAGCTCTAGCTATGTCCCGCACAGCTCTAGCTATGTCCCGCCCAGATCTAGCTATGTCTCGCCCAGCTCTAGCTATGTCCCGCCCAGCTCTAGCCCGCCCAGCTCTAGCTATGTCCCGCCCAGCTCTAGCTATGTCCCATCCAGCTTTGGCTATGTCCCGCCCAGCTCTAGCTATGTCCCGCCCAGCTCTAGCTGTGTACACCCAGCTCTAGCTATGTCCCGCCCAGCTCTATCTATCTCCCGCCCAGCTCTAGATATGTCCCGCCCAGCTCTAGCTATGTCCCGCCCAGCTCTAGCTATGTCCCGCCCAGATCTAGCTGTGTCCCGCCTAGCTCTAGCTATGTCCACCCAGCTCTAGCTATGTCCACCCAGCTCTAGCTATGTCCCACCCAGCTCTAGCTATGTCCCGCCCAGCTCTAGTTATGTCACTCCCAGCTCTAGCTATGTCACGCCCAGCTCTAGCTATGTCCCGCCCAGCTCTAGCTATTTCCCGCCCAGCTCTAGCTATGTCCCGCCCATTTCTAGCTATTTCCCGCCCAGCTCTAGCTTTGTCCCGCCCAGCTCTAGCTATGTCCGCCCATTGCTAGCTATTTCCCGCCGAGCTCTAGCTATGCCCGCCCATTTCTAACTATTTCCCGCCCAGCTCTAGCTTTGTCCCACCCAGCTCTAGCTCTGTCCCGCCCAGCTCTAGCTATGTACACCCAGCTCTAGCTATGTGCCCAGCTCCAGCTATGAACACCCAGCTCTAGCTATGTTCCACCCAGCTCTAGCTATGCCACACCAAGTTCTAGCTATGTCCCGCCCAGCTCTAGCTATGCCCCGCCCAGCTCTAGCTATGTCCCGCCCAGTTCTAACTATGTCCCGCCAGCTCTAGCTATGTCCCACCCAGCTCTAGCTATGCCACACCCAGTTCTAGCTATGTACACCCAGCTCTAGCTATGTCCCGCCCAGCTCTAGCTATGTCCCGCTCAGCTCTAGCTATGTCCCTCCCAGCCCTAGCTATGTCCCGCTCAGATCTAGCTATGTCCCGCCCAGCTCTAGCTATGTCCCGCCCAGCTCTAGCTATCGCGCCCAGCTCTAGCTATGTCCCGCCCAGTTCTATCTGTGTCAAGCCCAGTTCTAGCTATGTCCCGCCCAGCTCTAGCTATGTCCCGCACAGCTCTAGCTATGTCCCGCCCAGATCTAGCTATGTCTCGCCCAGCTCTAGCTATGTCCCGCCCAGCTCTAGCCCGCCCAGCTCTAGCTATGTCCCGCCCAGCTCTAGCTATGTCCCATCCAGCTTTGGCTATGTCCCGCCCAGCTCTAGCTATGTCCCGCCCAGCTCTAGCTGTGTACACCCAGCTCTAGCTATGTCCCGCCCAGCTCTATCTATCTCCCGCCCAGCTCTAGATATGTCCCGCCCAGCTCTAGCTATGTCCCGCCCAGCTCTAGCTATGTCCCGCCCAGATCTAGCTGTGTCCCGCCTAGCTCTAGCTATGTCCACCCAGCTCTAGCTATGTCCACCCAGCTCTAGCTATGTCCCACCCAGCTCTAGCTATGTCCCGCCCAGCTCTAGTTATGTCACTCCCAGCTCTAGCTATGTCACGCCCAGCTCTAGCTATGTCCCGCCCAGCTCTAGCTATTTCCCGCCCAGCTCTAGCTATGTCCCGCCCATTTCTAGCTATTTCCCGCCCAGCTCTAGCTTTGTCCCGCCCAGCTCTAGCTATGTCCGCCCATTGCTAGCTATTTCCCGCCGAGCTCTAGCTATGCCCGCCCATTTCTAACTATTTCCCGCCCAGCTCTAGCTTTGTCCCACCCAGCTCTAGCTATGTCCACCCATTGCTAGCTATTTCACGCCCAGCCCTAGCTATGTCTTCCCATTTCTAACTATTTCCCGCCCAGCTCTAGCTATGTCCCGCCCAGCTCTAGCTATATCCATCCCAGCTCTAGCTATGTCCACCCAACTCTAGCTATGTCCACCCGGCTCTAGCTATGTCCCACCCAGCTCTAGCTATGTCCACCCAGCTCTAGCTATGTCCCGCCCAGCTCTAGCTATGTCCAGCCCAGCTCTAGCTATGTCCACCCAGCTCTAGCTATGTCCACCCGGCTCTAGCTATGACCCGCCCAGCTCTAGCTATGTCCACCGAGCTCTATCTATGTCCCGCCCAGCTCTAGCTATGTCAGCCCATTTCTAACTATTTCCCGCCCAGCTCTAGCTATGTCCCGCCCATTTCTAACTATTTCCCACCCAGCTCTAGCTATGTCCCGCCCAGCTCTAGCTATGTCCACCCATTGCTAGCTGTTTCCCACCCAGCTCTAGCTATGTCCGCCCATTTCTAACTATTTCCCGCCCAGCACTAGCTATGTCCCGCCCAGCTCTAGCTATGTCCGCCCATTGCTAGCTATTTTCCGCCCAACACTAGCTATGTCCGCCCATTTCTAACTATTTCCCACCCAGCTCTAGCTATGTTCCACCCAGCTCTAGCTATGCCACACCCAGCTCTAGCTCTGTCCCGCCCAGCTCTAGCTATGTACACCCAGCTCTAGCTATGTGCCCAGCTCCAGCTATGAACACCCAGCTCTAGCTATGTCCCGCCCAGCTCTAGCTATGTCCCGCTCAGCTCTAGCTATGTCCCGCCCAGCTCTAGCTATGTCCCGCCCAGCTCTAGCTATATCCAGCCCAGCTCTAGCTATGTCCCGCCCAGTTCTAGCTATGTCCAGCTCAGCTCTAGTTATGTCCCGCCCAGCTCTAGCTATGTCCCGCCCAGCTCTAGCTATGTCCCGCCCAGATGTAGCTATGTTCCGCCCCGCTCTAACTATGTCACGCCAAGCTCTAGCTATGTCACGCCAAGCTCTAGCTATGTCCCGCCCAGCTCTAGATATTTCCCGCCTAGCTCTAGCTATGTCCCGCCCAGATCTAGCTATGTCCCACCCAGCTCTAGTTATGTCCCGTCCAGCTCTAGCTATGTCCCGTCCAGCTCTAGCTATGTCCCGGTCAGCTCTAGCTATGTCCACCCAGCTCTAGCTATGTCCACCCAGCTCTAGCTATGTCCACCCAGCTCTAGCTATGTCCCGCCCAGATCTAGCTATGTCCCACCCAGCTCTAGTTATGTCCCGTCCAGCTCTAGCTATGTCCCGTCCAGCTCTAGCTATGTCCCGGTCAGCTCTAGCTATGTCCCCCCAGCTTTAGCTATGTCCACCCAGCTCTAGCTATGTCCACCCAGCTCTAGTTATGTCCCGCCCAGCTCTAGCTATGTCCCACCCAGCTCTAGCTATGCCCACCCAGCTCTAGCTATGTCCACAGAGCTCTATCTATGTCCCGCCCAGCTCTAGCTATGTCCACCAAGCTCTAGCTATGTCCACCAGCTCTAGCTATGTGCCGCCCCGCTCTAGCTATGTTCGCCCATTTCTAACTATTTCCCGCCCAGCTCTAGCTATGTCCCGCCCAGCTCTAGCCATGTCTGCCCATTTCTAACTATTTCCCGCCCAGCTCTAGCTATGTCCCGCCCATTTCTAGCTATTTCCCGCCCAGCTCTAGCTTTGTCCCGCCCAGCTCTAGCTATGTCCGCCCATTGCTAGCTATTACCCGCCGAGCTCTAGCTATGCCCGCCCATTTCTAACTATTTCCCGCCCAGCTCTAGCTTTGTCCCACCCAGCTCTAGCTATGTCCACCCATTGCTAGCTATTTCACGCCCAGCCCTAGCTATGTCTGCCCATTTCTAACTATTTCCCGCCCAGCTCTAGCTATGTCCCGCCCAGCTCTAGCTATATCCATCCCAGCTCTAGCTATGTCCACCCAACTCTAGCTAGGTCCACCCAGCTCTAGCTATGTCCCGCCCAGCTCTAGCTATGTCCAGCCCAGCTCTAGCTATGTCCACCAAGCTCTAGCTATGTCCACCCAGCTCTAGCTATGTCCCGCCCAGCTCTAGCTATGTCCAGCCCAGCTCTAGCTATGTCCACCCAGCTCTAGCTATGTCCACCCAGCTCTAGCTATGACCCGCCCAGCTCTAGCTATGTCCACCGAGCTCTATCTATGTCCCGCCCAGCTCTAGCTATGTCAGCCCATTTCTAACTATTTCCCGCCCAGCTCTAGCTCTGTCCCGCCCATTTCTAACTATTTCCCACCCAGCTCTAGCTATGTCCCGCCCAGCTCTAGCTATGTCCACCCATTGCTAGCTGTTTCCCACCCAGCTCTAGCTATGTCCGCCCATTTCTAACTATTTCCCGCCCAGCACTAGCTATGTCCCGCCCAGCTCTAGCTATGTCCGCCCATTGCTAGCTATTTTCCGCCCAACTCAAGTTATGTCCGCCCATTTCTAACTATTTCCCGCCCAGCACTAGCTGTTTCCCACCCAGCTCTAGCTATGTCCGCCCATTTCTAACTATTTCCCACCCAGCTCTAGCTATGTTCCACCCAGCTCTAGCTATGCCACACCCAGCTCTAGCTCTGTCCCGCCCAGCTCTAGCTACGTACACCCAGCTCTAGCTATGTGCCCAGCTCCAGCTATGAACACCCAGCTCTAGCTATGTTCCACCCAGCTCTAGCTATGCCACACCAAGTTCTAGCTATGTCCCGCCCAGCTCTAGCTATGCCCCGCCCAGCTCTAGCTATGTCCCGCCCAGTTCTAACTATGTCCCGCCAGCTCTAGCTATGTCCCACCCAGCTCTAGCTATGCCACACCCAGTTCTAGCTATGTACACCCAGCTCTAGCTATGTCCCGCCCAGCTCTAGCTATGTCCCGCTCAGCTCTAGCTATGTCCCTCCCAGCCCTAGCTATGTCCCGCTCAGATCTAGCTATGTCCCGCCCAGCTCTAGCTATGTCCCGCCCAGCTCTAGCTATCGCGCCCAGCTCTAGCTATGTCCCGCCCAGTTCTATCTGTGTCAAGCCCAGTTCTAGCTATGTCCCGCCCAGCTCTAGCTATGTCCCGCACAGCTCTAGCTATGTCCCGCCCAGATCTAGCTATGTCTCGCCCAGCTCTAGCTATGTCCCGCCCAGCTCTAGCCCGCCCAGCTCTAGCTATGTCCCGCCCAGCTCTAGCTATGTCCCATCCAGCTTTGGCTATGTCCCGCCCAGCTCTAGCTATGTCCCGCCCAGCTCTAGCTGTGTACACCCAGCTCTAGCTATGTCCCGCCCAGCTCTATCTATCTCCCGCCCAGCTCTAGATATGTCCCGCCCAGCTCTAGCTATGTCCCGCCCAGCTCTAGCTATGTCCCGCCCAGATCTAGCTGTGTCCCGCCTAGCTCTAGCTATGTCCACCCAGCTCTAGCTATGTCCACCCAGCTCTAGCTATGTCCCACCCAGCTCTAGCTATGTCCCGCCCAGCTCTAGTTATGTCACTCCCAGCTCTAGCTATGTCACGCCCAGCTCTAGCTATGTCCCGCCCAGCTCTAGCTATTTCCCGCCCAGCTCTAGCTATGTCCCGCCCATTTCTAGCTATTTCCCGCCCAGCTCTAGCTTTGTCCCGCCCAGCTCTAGCTATGTCCGCCCATTGCTAGCTATTTCCCGCCGAGCTCTAGCTATGCCCGCCCATTTCTAACTATTTCCCGCCCAGCTCTAGCTTTGTCCCACCCAGCTCTAGCTATGTCCACCCATTGCTAGCTATTTCACGCCCAGCCCTAGCTATGTCTTCCCATTTCTAACTATTTCCCGCCCAGCTCTAGCTATGTCCCGCCCAGCTCTAGCTATATCCATCCCAGCTCTAGCTATGTCCACCCAACTCTAGCTATGTCCACCCGGCTCTAGCTATGTCCCACCCAGCTCTAGCTATGTCCAGCCCAGCTCTAGCTATGTCCACCCAGCTCTAGCTATGTCCACCCAGCTCTAGCTATGTCCCGCCCAGCTCTAGCTATGTCCAGCCCAGCTCTAGCTATGTCCACCCAGCTCTAGCTATGTCCACCCAGCTCTAGCTATGACCCGCCCAGCTCTAGCTATGTCCACCGAGCTCTATCTATGTCCCGCCCAGCTCTAGCTATGTCAGCCCATTTCTAACTATTTCCCGCCCAGCTCTAGCTCTGTCCCGCCCATTTCTAACTATTTCCCACCCAGCTCTAGCTATGTCCCGCCCAGCTCTGGCTATGTCCACCCATTGCTAGCTGTTTCCCACCCAGCTCTAGCTATGTCCGCCCATTTCTAACTATTTCCCGCCCAGCACTAGCTATGTCCCGCCCAGCTCTAGCTATGTCCGCCCATTGCTAGCTATTTTCCGCCCAACTCAAGTTATGTCCGCCCATTTCTAACTATTTCCCGCCCAGCACTAGCTGTTTCCCACCCAGCTCTAGCTATGTCCGCCCATTTCTAACTATTTCCCACCCAGCTCTAGCTATGTTCCACCCAGCTCTAGCTATGCCACACCCAGCTCTAGCTCTGTCCCGCCCAGCTCTAGCTACGTACACCCAGCTCTAGCTATGTGCCCAGCTCCAGCTATGAACACCCAGCTCTAGCTATGTTCCACCCAGCTCTAGCTATGCCACACCAAGTTCTAGCTATGTCCCGCCCAGCTCTAGCTATGCCCCGCCCAGCTCTAGCTATGTCCCGCCCAGTTCTAACTATGTCCCGCCAGCTCTAGCTATGTCCCACCCAGCTCTAGCTATGCCACACCCAGTTCTAGCTATGTACACCCAGCTCTAGCTATGTCCCGCCCAGCTCTAGCTATGTCCCGCTCAGCTCTAGCTATGTCCCTCCCAGCCCTAGCTATGTCCCGCTCAGATCTAGCTATGTCCCGCCCAGCTCTAGCTATGTCCCGCCCAGCTCTAGCTATCGCGCCCAGCTCTAGCTATGTCCCGCCCAGTTCTATCTGTGTCAAGCCCAGTTCTAGCTATGTCCCGCCCAGCTCTAGCTATGTCCCGCCCAGATCTAGCTATGTCTCGCCCAGCTCTAGCTATGTCCCGCCCAGCTCTAGCCCGCCCAGCTCTAGCTATGTCCCGCCCAGCTCTAGCTATGTCCCATCCAGCTTTGGCTATGTCCCGCCCAGCTCTAGCTATGTCCCGCCCAGCTCTAGCTGTGTACACCCAGCTCTAGCTATGTCCCGCCCAGCTCTATCTATCTCCCGCCCAGCTCTAGATATGTCCCGCCCAGCTCTAGCTATGTCCCGCCCAGCTCTAGCTATGTCCCGCCCAGATCTAGCTGTGTCCCGCCTAGCTCTAGCTATGTCCACCCAGCTCTAGCTATGTCCACCCAGCTCTAGCTATGTCCCACCCAGCTCTAGCTATGTCCCGCCCAGCTCTAGTTATGTCACTCCCAGCTCTAGCTATGTCACGCCCAGCTCTAGCTATGTCCCGCCCAGCTCTAGCTATTTCCCGCCCAGCTCTAGCTATGTCCCGCCCATTTCTAGCTATTTCCCGCCCAGCTCTAGCTTTGTCCCGCCCAGCTCTAGCTATGTCCGCCCATTGCTAGCTATTTCCCGCCGAGCTCTAGCTATGCCCGCCCATTTCTAACTATTTCCCGCCCAGCTCTAGCTTTGTCCCACCCAGCTCTAGCTATGTCCACCCATTGCTAGCTATTTCACGCCCAGCCCTAGCTATGTCTTCCCATTTCTAACTATTTCCCGCCCAGCTCTAGCTATGTCCCGCCCAGCTCTAGCTATATCCATCCCAGCTCTAGCTATGTCCACCCAACTCTAGCTATGTCCACCCGGCTCTAGCTATGTCCCACCCAGCTCTAGCTATGTCCACCCAGCTCTAGCTATGTCCCGCCCAGCTCTAGCTATGTCCAGCCCAGCTCTAGCTATGTCCACCCAGCTCTAGCTATGTCCACCCGGCTCTAGCTATGACCCGCCCAGCTCTAGCTATGTCCACCGAGCTCTATCTATGTCCCGCCCAGCTCTAGCTATGTCAGCCCATTTCTAACTATTTCCCGCCCAGCTCTAGCTATGTCCCGCCCATTTCTAACTATTTCCCACCCAGCTCTAGCTATGTCCCGCCCAGCTCTAGCTATGTCCACCCATTGCTAGCTGTTTCCCACCCAGCTCTAGCTATGTCCGCCCATTTCTAACTATTTCCCGCCCAGCACTAGCTATGTCCCGCCCAGCTCTAGCTATGTCCGCCCATTGCTAGCTATTTTCCGCCCAACACTAGCTATGTCCGCCCATTTCTAACTATTTCCCACC
Organism: Chaetoderma sp. LZ-2023a; assembly: GCA_034401795.1. Lineage (NCBI taxonomy): Eukaryota > Metazoa > Mollusca > Caudofoveata > Chaetodermatida > Chaetodermatidae > Chaetoderma > Chaetoderma sp. LZ-2023a. Next base: position 141,347,155 of record CM067372.1, read on the forward strand.
CAGCTCTAGCTATGTTCCACCCAGCTCTAGCTATGCCACACCCAGCTCTAGCTCTGTCCCGCCCAGCTCTAGCTATGTACACCCAGCTCTAGCTATGTGCCCAGCTCCAGCTATGAACACCCAGCTCTAGCTATGTCCCGCCCAGCTCTAGCTATGTCCCGCTCAGCTCTAGCTATGTCCCGCCCAGCTCTAGCTATGTCCCGCCCAGCTCTAGCTATATCCAGCCCAGCTCTAGCTATGTCCCGCCCAGTTCTAGCTATGTCCAGCTCAGCTCTAGTTATGTCCCGCCCAGCTCTAGCTATGTCCCGCCCAGCTCTAGCTATGTCCCGCCCAGATGTAGCTATGTTCCGCCCCGCTCTAACTATGTCACGCCAAGCTCTAGCTATGTCACGCCAAGCTCTAGCTATGTCCCGCCCAGCTCTAGATATTTCCCGCCTAGCTCTAGCTATGTCCCGCCCAGATCTAGCTATGTCCCACCCAGCTCTAGTTATGTCCCGTCCAGCTCTAGCTATGTCCCGTCCAGCTCTAGCTATGTCCCGGTCAGCTCTAGCTATGTCCACCCAGCTCTAGCTATGTCCACCCAGCTCTAGCTATGTCCACCCAGCTCTAGCTATGTCCCGCCCAGATCTAGCTATGTCCCACCCAGCTCTAGTTATGTCCCGTCCAGCTCTAGCTATGTCCCGTCCAGCTCTAGCTATGTCCCGGTCAGCTCTAGCTATGTCCCCCCAGCTTTAGCTATGTCCACCCAGCTCTAGCTATGTCCACCCAGCTCTAGTTATGTCCCGCCCAGCTCTAGCTATGTCCCACCCAGCTCTAGCTATGCCCACCCAGCTCTAGCTATGTCCACAGAGCTCTATCTATGTCCCGCCCAGCTCTAGCTATGTCCACCAAGCTCTAGCTATGTCCACCAGCTCTAGCTATGTGCCGCCCCGCTCTAGCTATGTTCGCCCATTTCTAACTATTTCCCGCCCAGCTCTAGCTATGTCCCGCCCAGCTCTAGCCATGTCTGCCCATTTCTAACTATTTCCCGCCCAGCTCTAGCTATGTCCCGCCCATTTCTAGCTATTTCCCGCCCAGCTCTAGCTTTGTCCCGCCCAGCTCTAGCTATGTCCGCCCATTGCTAGCTATTACCCGCCGAGCTCTAGCTATGCCCGCCCATTTCTAACTATTTCCCGCCCAGCTCTAGCTTTGTCCCACCCAGCTCTAGCTATGTCCACCCATTGCTAGCTATTTCACGCCCAGCCCTAGCTATGTCTGCCCATTTCTAACTATTTCCCGCCCAGCTCTAGCTATGTCCCGCCCAGCTCTAGCTATATCCATCCCAGCTCTAGCTATGTCCACCCAACTCTAGCTAGGTCCACCCAGCTCTAGCTATGTCCCGCCCAGCTCTAGCTATGTCCAGCCCAGCTCTAGCTATGTCCACCAAGCTCTAGCTATGTCCACCCAGCTCTAGCTATGTCCCGCCCAGCTCTAGCTATGTCCAGCCCAGCTCTAGCTATGTCCACCCAGCTCTAGCTATGTCCACCCAGCTCTAGCTATGACCCGCCCAGCTCTAGCTATGTCCACCGAGCTCTATCTATGTCCCGCCCAGCTCTAGCTATGTCAGCCCATTTCTAACTATTTCCCGCCCAGCTCTAGCTCTGTCCCGCCCATTTCTAACTATTTCCCACCCAGCTCTAGCTATGTCCCGCCCAGCTCTAGCTATGTCCACCCATTGCTAGCTGTTTCCCACCCAGCTCTAGCTATGTCCGCCCATTTCTAACTATTTCCCGCCCAGCACTAGCTATGTCCCGCCCAGCTCTAGCTATGTCCGCCCATTGCTAGCTATTTTCCGCCCAACTCAAGTTATGTCCGCCCATTTCTAACTATTTCCCGCCCAGCACTAGCTGTTTCCCACCCAGCTCTAGCTATGTCCGCCCATTTCTAACTATTTCCCACCCAGCTCTAGCTATGTTCCACCCAGCTCTAGCTATGCCACACCCAGCTCTAGCTCTGTCCCGCCCAGCTCTAGCTACGTACACCCAGCTCTAGCTATGTGCCCAGCTCCAGCTATGAACACCCAGCTCTAGCTATGTTCCACCCAGCTCTAGCTATGTACACCAAGTTCTAGCTATGTCCCGCCCAGCTCTAGCTATGCCCCGCCCAGCTCTAGCTATGTCCCGCCCAGTTCTAACTATGTCCCGCCAGCTCTAGCTATGTCCCACCCAGCTCTAGCTATGCCACACCCAGTTCTAGCTATGTACACCCAGCTCTAGCTATGTCCCGCCCAGCTCTAGCTATGTCCCGCTCAGCTCTAGCTATGTCCCTCCCAGCCCTAGCTATGTCCCGCTCAGATCTAGCTATGTCCCGCCCAGCTCTAGCTATGTCCCGCCCAGCTCTAGCTATCGCGCCCAGCTCTAGCTATGTCCCGCCCAGTTCTATCTGTGTCAAGCCCAGTTCTAGCTATGTCCCGCCCAGCTCTAGCTATGTCCCGCACAGCTCTAGCTATGTCCCGCCCAGATCTAGCTATGTCTCGCCCAGCTCTAGCTATGTCCCGCCCAGCTCTAGCCCGCCCAGCTCTAGCTATGTCCCGCCCAGCTCTAGCTATGTCCCATCCAGCTTTGGCTATGTCCCGCCCAGCTCTAGCTATGTCCCGCCCAGCTCTAGCTGTGTACACCCAGCTCTAGCTATGTCCCGCCCAGCTCTATCTATCTCCCGCCCAGCTCTAGATATGTCCCGCCCAGCTCTAGCTATGTCCCGCCCAGCTCTAGCTATGTCCCGCCCAGATCTAGCTGTGTCCCGCCTAGCTCTAGCTATGTCCACCCAGCTCTAGCTATGTCCACCCAGCTCTAGCTATGTCCCACCCAGCTCTAGCTATGTCCCGCCCAGCTCTAGTTATGTCACTCCCAGCTCTAGCTATGTCACGCCCAGCTCTAGCTATGTCCCGCCCAGCTCTAGCTATTTCCCGCCCAGCTCTAGCTATGTCCCGCCCATTTCTAGCTATTTCCCGCCCAGCTCTAGCTTTGTCCCGCCCAGCTCTAGCTATGTCCGCCCATTGCTAGCTATTTCCCGCCGAGCTCTAGCTATGCCCGCCCATTTCTAACTATTTCCCGCCCAGCTCTAGCTTTGTCCCACCCAGCTCTAGCTATGTCCACCCATTGCTAGCTATTTCACGCCCAGCCCTAGCTATGTCTTCCCATTTCTAACTATTTCCCGCCCAGCTCTAGCTATGTCCCGCCCAGCTCTAGCTATATCCATCCCAGCTCTAGCTATGTCCACCCAACTCTAGCTATGTCCACCCGGCTCTAGCTATGTCCCACCCAGCTCTAGCTATGTCCAGCCCAGCTCTAGCTATGTCCACCCAGCTCTAGCTATGTCCACCCAGCTCTAGCTATGTCCCGCCCAGCTCTAGCTATGTCCAGCCCAGCTCTAGCTATGTCCACCCAGCTCTAGCTATGTCCACCCAGCTCTAGCTATGACCCGCCCAGCTCTAGCTATGTCCACCAAGCTCTATCTATGTCCCGCCCAGCTCTAGCTATGTCAGCCCATTTCTAACTATTTCCCGCCCAGCTCTAGCTATGTCCCGCCCATTTCTAACTATTTCCCACCCAGCTCTAGCTATGTCCCGCCCAGCTCTAGCTATGTCCACCCATTGCTAGCTGTTTCCCACCCAGCTCTAGCTATGTCCGCCCATTTCTAACTATTTCCCGCCCAGCACTAGCTATGTCCCGCCCAGCTCTAGCTATGTCCGCCCATTGCTAGCTATTTTCCGCCCAACACTAGCTATGTCCGCCCATTTCTAACTATTTCCCACCCAGCTCTAGCTATGTTCCACCCAGCTCTAGCTATGCCACACCCAGCTCTAGCTCTGTCCCGCCCAGCTCTAGCTATGTACACCCAGCTCTAGCTATGTGCCCAGCTCCAGCTATGAACACCCAGCTCTAGCTATGTCCCGCCCAGCTCTAGCTATGTCCCGCTCAGCTCTAGCTATGTCCCGCCCAGCTCTAGCTATGTCCCGCCCAGCTCTAGCTATATCCAGCCCAGCTCTAGCTATGTCCCGCCCAGTTCTAGCTATGTCCAGCTCAGCTCTAGCTATGTCCCGCCCAGCTCTAGCTATGTCCCGCCCAGCTCTAGCTATGTCCCGCCCAGATGTAGCTATGTTCCGCCCCGCTCTAACTATGTCACGCCAAGCTCTAGCTATGTCACGCCAAGCTCTAGCTATGTCCCGCCCAGCTCTAGATATTTCCCGCCTAGCTCTAGCTATGTCCCGCCCAGATCTAGCTATGTCCCACCCAGCTCTAGTTATGTCCCGTCCAGCTCTAGCTATGTCCCGTCCAGCTCTAGCTATGTCCCGGTCAGCTCTAGCTATGTCCACCCAGCTCTAGCTATGTCCACCCAGCTCTAGCTATGTCCACCCAGCTCTAGCTATGTCCAGCTCAGCTCTAGCTATGTCTACCCAGCGCTAGCTATGCCCACCCAGCTCTTGCTATGTCCACCCAGCTCTAGTTATGTCCCGCCCAGCTCTAGCTATGTCCCACCCAGCTCTAGCTATGCCCACCCAGCTCTAGCTATGTCCACAGAGCTCTATCTATGTCCCGCCCAGCTCTAGCTATGTCCACCAAGCTCTAGCTATGTCCACCAGCTCTAGCTTATGTGCCGCCCCGCTCTAGCTATGTTCGCCCATTTCTAACTATTTCCCGCCCAGCTCTAGCTATATCCCGCCCAGCTCTAGCCATGTCTGCCCATTTCTAACTATTTCCCGCCCAGCTCTAGCTATGTCCCGCCCATTTCTAGCTATTTCCCGTCCAGCTCTAGCTTTGTCCCGCCCAGCTCTAGCTATGTCCGCCCATTGCTAGCTATTTCCCGCCGAGCTCTAGCTATGCCCGCCCATTTCTAACTATTTCCCGCCCAGCTCTAGCTTTGTCCCACCCAGCTCTAGCTATGTCCACTCATTGCTAGCTATTTCACGCCCAGCCCTAGCTATGTCTGCCCATTTCTAACTATTTCCCGCCCAGCTCTAGCTATATCCATCCCAGCTCTAGCTATGTCCACCCAGCTCTAGCTATGTCCACCCAGCTCTAGCTATGTCCCGCCCAGCTCTAGCTATGTCCAGCCCAGCTCTAGCTATGTCCATCCAGCTCTAGCAATGTCCCGCCCAGCTCTAGCTATGTTCCACCCAGCTCTAGCTATGTCCCGCTAAGCTCTAGCTATGTCCAGTCCAGCTCTAGCTATGTCCCGCCCAGCTCTAGCTATGTCCCGCCCAGCTCTAGCTATGTTCCACCCAGCTCTAGCTATGCCACACCAAGTTCTAGCTATGTCCCGCCCAGCTCTAGCTATGCCCCGCCCCGCTCTAGCTATGTCCCGCCCAGTTCTAACTATGTCCCTCCAGCTCTAGCTATGTCCCACCCAGCTCTAGCTATGCCACACCCAGTTCTAGCTATGTACACCCAGCTCTAGCTATGTCCCGCTCAGCTCTAGCTATGTCCCGCCCAGCCCTAGCTATGTCCCGCTCAGATCTAGCTATGTCCCGCCCAGCTCTAGCTATGTCCCGCCCAGCTCTAGCTATCGCGCCCAGCTCTAGCTATGTCCCGCCCAGTTCTAGCTGTGTCAAGCCCAGTTCTAGCTATGTCCCGCCCAGCTCTAGCTATGTCTCGCACAGCTCTAGCTATGTCCCGCCCAGATCTAGCTATGTCTCGCCCAGCTCTAGCTATGTCCCGCCCAGCTCTAGCCCGCCCAGCTCTAGCTATGTCCCGCCCAGCTCTAGCTATGTCCCATCCAGCTTTGGCTATGTCCCGCCCAGCTCTAGCTATGTCCCGCCCAGCTCTAGCTGTGTACACCCAGCTCTAGCTATGTCCCGCCCAGCTCTATCTATCTCCCGCCCAGCTCTAGATATGTCCCGCCCAGCTCTAGCTATGTCCCGCCCAGCTCTAGCTATGTCCCGCCCAGATCTAGCTGTGTCCCGCCTAGCTCTAGCTATGTCCACCCAGCTCTAGCTATGTCCACCCAGCTCTAGCTATGTCCCGCCCAGCTCTAGTTATGTCACTCCCAGCTCTAGCTATGTCACGCCCAGCTCTAGCTATGTCCCGCCCAGCTCTAGCTATGCCCCACCCAGCTCTAGCTATGTCCCGCCCAGCTCTAGCTATGTCACGCCCAGCTCTAGCTATGCCAGGCCCTGTTCTAGCTATGCCCCGCCCAGCTCTAGCTATGTCCCGCTCAGATCTAGCTATGTCCCGCCCAGCTCTACCTATGTCCCGCCCAGCTCTAGCTATCCCTCCCAGCTCTAGCTATGTCCCGCCCAGTTCTAGCTATGTCAAGCCCAGCTCTAGCTATGTCCCGCCAAGCTCTAGCTATGTCCCGCCCAGCTCTAGCTATGTCCCGCCCAGCTCTAGCCCGCCAAGCTCTAGCTATGTCCCGCCCAGCTCTAGCTATGTCCCGTCCAGCTCTGGCTATGTCCCGCCCAGCTCTAGCTATGTCACGCCCAGCTCTAGCTATGTCACGCCCAGCTCTAGCTATGTCACGCCCAGCTCTAGCTATGCCACACCCAGTTCTAGCTATGTCCCGCCCAGCTCTACCTATGTCCCGCCCAGCTCTAGCTATCCCTCCCAGCTCTAGCTATGTCCCGCCCAGTTCTAGCTATGTCAAGCCCAGCTCTAGCTATGTCCCGCCAAGCTCTAGCTATGTCCCGCCCAGCTCTAGCTATGTCCCGCCCAGCTCTAGCCCGCCCAGCTCTAGCTATGTCCCGCCCAGCTCTAGCTATGTCCCGTCCAGCTCTGGCTATGTCCCGCCCAGCTCTAGCTATGTCACGCCCAGCTCTAGCTATGTCACGCCCAGCTCTAGCTATGTCACGCCCAGCTCTAGCTATGCCACACCCAGTTCTAGCTATGTCCCGCCCAGCTCTAGCTATGTCCATCCCAGCTCTAGCTATGTCCCACCCAGCTCTAGCTATGTCCCGCCCAGCTCTAGCTATGTCACGCCCAGCTCTAGCTATCTCCCGCCCAGCTCTAGCTATGTCCGTCCCGCCCACTTTTCACGTGCCTTTGAATAGATTTAACACATTGAACCCTGAATACCCATGATATCAATTTTATGATAACTAAATACGGATAAGCCGTTGAATATTTTGAAACTAATTTGACTGACAGATGTTGCTGCGGTCACCTACCAAGGGACGTATTTCTATTATGATTACGATAGTTAAGTGATAGATCGAATCCCTCCTTTGTGGATTGTCCTTATATATTGCTGAGTCGCTGTCATCAACGCGCATGCTTTAACCCTCCTTGTGGTGTTTAACCCATTAATAGCCAATCCGGTCAGAAACGGAATCTGCAGTGGTATTGACGAATGCCCATTTGCAGCTCAAGAGAAAACTATTTTTGACAATTTACCACTGAAATGTAGTCAATTTTCAAAAACAGTATTCTCTTGGGCTGCAAATGGAAACTGGCTAAGCAAAAACTTTTTTTTAACATTATCCATTTGATGGTCCATGCGGACAAAAACGTCATTAGTATGCGGTTTTGAAGAAAATTCCATTTGCAGGACAACAGAAAGATATTTAAAAAAATTTTATTAGCAAATTTACAATAATCTCCTTGGGCTGCGAAAAGTATAATTTTCTTGAAAAATCTTGACCATTAAAGGGTTAATTGATACGAGTCGCATTTTGAGCGCTTTTAGGCGCTGTTGACACAATAGGGGTTAAAAGGAACATCACGTGACTGATACATTATTTTGGAGATACGTCGCTAGATTAATTGAAATCGTAAATTTCCCTCGCCGCACACTCCACCGACTCTTACCATAAACTGCAACACACGCATTTTTTAATTTTGAACAGATGATTGGACAATATACAAAGAAACCAGGTAGGTATGAACGAGAATGTATCGGTGCAGAAAGTGGAATAATACGCATAAAGCGATAAGTACGCATACGACATCTCGCAAACACACCTGAACTCCTAAAGAACTGGAACAGACCCACTTCCATGATGCCATTGTTTTTGTTCCGCTTTTACGCTTTTCACGCGTGTTTCTACTGGCAGCCGTTATTCATGCCAGTCATATACACACATACGTTTGCCATAAACTAAGAACCATTTGCCGCCTAGAACTCACTTACAAACATTTATTTACGCTGCGTGTAACATCTCGTTGAATATTTTGAAGGTAATTTGTCAGGAAGTTCTCGCTGTGTACAGCGAGAACTTCCAGTCAAATTACCTTCAGAGTTACCTTACAGCCTTTCTGTATGTTTGTCTTGGAATGGAAATACTGTAATTTCAGTATCGAAAGTGGTATCTTGGCAGTGTCTTGGGGATCTTCTCGACATAATGACTGGGAAAACAATCAAATAGGCGAGCTAAAACAAACACAACAACGCCCACCGCAGGCGGTTATTATATTGTGATCGACATTGAATGCACATAGTCAGACATACCATCAACGCCCGTTAAAAACCTGTTATTTACTAACGTTATCACGCACTGATTAGAGCCTCACCTCTGTATGTGTGGTCTAACACTTTGCAAATATTCTTCCGCAGTTTTGTTATGGAAGAACTGTGATTTATTTTCGTAGATATATACATTCGTAACACGGTGGTACGGTATATTTCCTGGATTCCTGAACACACATTTAGTTGCCAAGAAGGAGATGGCTACACTTAGATTGGAAAAGAACATTGGCGCTACTTAATATGTTTATGGTGAAAATAAATTGAATAAAAGTAGGCAACGTTACGACAATGCAGCCTCCAATAGAATGCAGTCCAAACACTAAACATATATTCACAGGTTCACGTGGATGCGAACGCCTATTACATCCAGAAATGTATGACTCAATATCTGACAGTATATCTAAATTTCACAAGTTCTCCCGAGGAGGACACAGAAACGCCCTCGTCGACAACCCCACAACTGGTGGAAGGGTGATACCCGATCCGGAACCGCTCTAGTTGAGTGATCGTTTATGGATGCACCGCTCCCCTACATCATCCCGGTATCATCCCTTGGAAATTATTGGATACTTGTTTGATTAATCATGCAAGGTATGGAAATATTTAATAGGTTGAAAGAAATGAGACATTTTACAATGGGTTGAATGGAACGAAAAGAGGGTTACAAGGGAGTCCAAACACCAAATCAGAAAACAAGATTGCACAAAGACTTCAAGAGTGCTTTCCGATACTGAGAACATGACACAAGTAGAAACATGTCAACCAAATTTCTTTAAAAATACACTCCACATGAAGAAAGGTACACCAAATGTTACGGTATATGGAGAGCTAGGGAAATTCCCACTACACATCAAAATAAAATGCAACATGGTAAGATTATGGGTGGGCTTAGTAAATGGTGGGTATGGAAAATTATCACCAATGCTCTACTTCCTCTGCGTAGACTTTATGGCGAGAAGAAATAAACAAATTAAAAGGATTGACAGGATCAAATCTATTCTAGAAAGCATTGGGAAACAGAACATATTTGTAGAAGAGAATATAAACTGCAAAGAAATAGTCAAACTAACAAAATACTTACTAGAATAGAAATATATAGATATGTGGAGGAGAGAAGTGGAACAATCATCACGGCTACTGTTCTATAAAACAATAACAAGAGGTGTCAGAAGATACCAAATATCTCGCATTTTTAAGGTACGGCAGGATCCGGCTGCCGCAGGAGCCCGGTCTGCCAAGGACTAAATATTCTGCGAAAAAATAATGTCTAAGCCATGTACATATATAGAATTAGATTGCCAATTTGATCCCTAGCCACTGCCCTCAGATTGACTCAAGAACAAAATAATGTGTTGTATTGTAGTCTACTAACTACAAGTTTCAAAATGATATGCGACATAACCCCATTTGATAAAATTTATTTTCTGCCCACCATTTCCCCCACCCCTGCCCCTGGGGATGATATAAAAATTCCAATGTGTCATGCACATCCATCGCCATATGTGTAAGCATACCGAAAGTTTCAAGTTTCTGTGAAATGGTCTAGAAGGAGCTGCGTTACAATCGATTGGTGCCCACTTTCGACCCCGTCAAACTAATTCCTTGTACTGTAGTCTACTCATCATTGGCTTCAAAATAATATGTGACATGGCCACCTTTGGAAAAACTTAATTTTTTACCCCACATTTCCCACCCGCAGGGCCGTACCCCTGGGGTCATACCAAAATTCCGCAAGAGCTATCAGAAGATAGCAAATAGCTTACCTGTACTGTATATTAATTGTACATCACAGGATATGATGGACCACCGGATAGCCTCATTTTGAAATTTGACAATCAACATGCCGATTCAAAACACCCTCATCGGGCAAGCATAGCTTGGAGACTGACCCATATAAGGCCTTTCTGCCCAGGAGTAACCTGAAGTCATTGTAATGTATGACAACTGGCACTCTGGGGCTAACCGAAAGACAAATGGTCCACGCATAAGCAAAGTTCATAGTCTGAAAAAAGAAGAAACATTTTCAAAAACAATCAGCATAATACATATTTGGATGTGAATTGGTCTAGGAGGAGTTACGTTACAATCGATTGGTGCCCAGTTTTGACCCCGCCCCTACCCTCCGTTTGCTCCAAGATCAAAATAATTCCTTGTACTGTAGTCTACTCATCATTGGCTTGAAAATGATATGCGACATGACAGCCGTTGGAAATTTTTTATTTTTGACCCCACATTCCCCACCCCCAGTGCTGTACCCCTGAGGTCATATACAAATTCCAAAAGTCTCATGCACATCCATGGCTATATGTGCAATCATTCCCAAAGTTTCAAGTTTCTATCTGAAATGGTCTAGGAGTTGCATTACAATCGATTGGTGCCCACTTTTGACCCAGCCCCTACCCTCAGTTTGACACAAGATCCACATAATTTCTTGTATTGTAGTCTACTCATCATTGGCTTGAAAATGATATGCGACATGACAACCGTTGGAAATTTTTTATTTTTGACCCCACATTTCCCACCCCCAGGACCGTACCCCTGGCGTCATACCAAAATTCTAAAAGTGTCATGCACATCCCTGGCCATATGTGCAATCACCCCCAAAGTTCAAGTTTCCATCTGAAATGGTCTATGAGTTGAATTACAATCGATTGGTGCCCACTTTTGACTCCGCCTAATACTCTGTTTGCCCCAAGGTTCAAATAATTTCTTGTACTGTAGTCTACTCATCATTGGCTTGAAAATGATATGCGACATGACAACCTTTGGAAATTTTTTATTTTTGACCCCACATTTCCCACCCCCAGGACCGTACCCCTGGCGTCATACCAAAATTCTAAAAGTGTCATGCACATCCCTGGCCATATGTGCAATCATTCCCAAAGTTCAAGTTTCTATCTGAAATGGTCTAGGAGGAGTTGCATTACAATCGATAATTAATGGCCAGTTTTGACATTTTGCCCCATGGGGGGTTGGGGGGGGGGGGTTCAGAACACAATTCCAAAAGTGTCATACCCATCCTTGCACATAGGTATAATCATCCCCAAGGTTTCAAGTTTCAAAAGCAAGTCTTTGCTGATTAAATTGTCATTTGAAAAAAACTTAACCAGCATAATACATATAACCTGGATGCAAATCAGCCATACAATTATCAAAGTTCAAATGCCGAAAAAAATATGGAAAAAGCATGGTATAGAACAAATCTGTGAAGTTTTATTCAAATCGCCCAACCCCTTGTGGGTGTAAATGTCGTTTAAAAAACTTAACGCAGCAAAAACCTATACATGGCTATATAACCTGCATACAAATCAGCCTTAAAATAATCAAGGTTCAAACGGTGAAAAAATCCGGGGGAAAATGTCAAAGTCGGTTTCGTTTTGATGTGGACTAGTCCTAAGCATCGTATAGAACAAAACTGTGAAGTTTTATTCATCTCGGATAATCTCTTGAGAGTGCAAATGTCATTTTTAAAAACCTTAGCACAGCCAAGAATCATAACCCGGATATATAACCCGCAAACAAATTAGCCATACAATAATCAGAGTTCAAACAATGAAAAAATCTGGAAAAAATGTCAAAGTTAATTTCCTATTGATGTGGACTAGCCATAAGCATGGTATAGAAAAAATCTGTGAAGTTTTATTCAAATCGTCCAACCCCTTGTGGGTGTAAATGTCAATTGAAAAATGTCTAACACAGCCAAGAACCATAATCAGCACAAAACCTGCATGCAAATTCACACTAAAATAGTCAAAGTTCAAACGCCAAAAAAATCTGGAAAAAATTTGAAAGTCGATTTCTCCCGAGGACTGTTTGAACTGAATCCATGCGGGCTAACTGAAAGGATAACTGAGGCCCGATTTATAAGTTGAACTTCTCTTGTGCCGTGCCAGCTGAAAATGACAAGAGTCCACTATAAAAATCAACCAGACGTCATTAGCGCGGCGAGACAGAAAGTTCGATATATAAAACGGGCCTGACCTCATCCATCTCTTGATAGCTATTCAGGTGATCTAATATGCCACTCAAACTATGCGGGAAATTTTTGGCTTTTTGTCACGCGGCTAAAGAAAGATATTCAGGCTTTAGCAACTAAATGTTGGTACATTATCTGCCTCGGTATACACTCTCAGTCATAGAAGTGCCATCTATATTTTGACAATGTAGTGTAAAGGCAACCATACAGGTAAGTTGTTGAATATTTTGAAACTAATTTGACTGGAAGTTCTTGCTACCTTAGGCAGCAACAACTTCCAGTCAAATTAGTTCCAAAATATTCAACAATATGAGCATTACATAATACAGAATGTAATGCATTGGCACTTGCATGACATCATATACTATCGCTTGAGGAGACAAACTGGCGGCGGCCACCGTTCAACACTTACGCGATATTACAAAGCAGATAATATTGTTACAGATAAGGAAATGTGACAGGATATGAATGATATACTATCTATATACCATAATCTATCGGTGCAATACAACATTTGAGATGAGATTAGCATCCCTTGAAGTTATTGAGTGAAAACTAATTTCTTTTATAATTTTTCAATAAATCAAGGGGATAACGCTGGCTATTTCACGCGGATTGTGGGAGTATAGGCGGCAATCACAGTCAAGCTCGCGTGTGTAGGAATGCTTTTCCGATATTTGAACTGAATCCGCACAGGTAAGCTAATGAATATCTTGAAACTAATTTGACTGGGAGCGGTTGCTGCGTATGACAATATCTTCCAGTAAAATTAATTTCAAATATTCAACAAAATGTTTATTTATATTGTAAATTAACTAGACATACAATTCATACACTTTCCCAACGAATTTTTCATCTTCGTAAATTTGTTTGTGACGTCAGAGTGACAGATCGGATTTCTCCATTCTATCAGTACCTATCACAGCTAATTGTTATAGCAGCTACAATGAATTACGGCAAGTATTGTAACACCGCTTGCCTTAGCGAATGCGTATTGTACATCAATACATGCATCAACATCAACACCCGCTCCATGTATTCTGATGCCAGAGATTGTGGTTCTTTAGGACATGTAGCGGTAAGACCCGGTCACGTGTTTTAACCCTTTAAATCTCAAATTTATGTAAGAAATTATTTTCATTGAAAATGCCCACTTGCAGACCAAGAGAGACTCTGGATGAAGTCATGCCAGTGGTAAATTTTCAAAAATAATCTCTTGGTCTGCAAATGAAAGCCGTTTTTGGCTGGCTTGCGCTTTAAAGGGTTAACGAACTGGCACCATTTGTCAAGAAAGAGGTACTTCCTCGATGAACTGACCTATGTAGAGATCGCCGTGTTTTTAGTGACCGCTTTGACCCCAGCTATGTTCGTTATTCGACTCCTCGTGCAGGCGAGTCTTAGGCTCGTTGTAGGAGCCGGGTACTGGTATATAATCAATCTCGTGCTCGTACATGTATCATGTGGATATCTGCCAAAACCAGGAGATGCGAAACAATGCCAATACGGAAAACGGAAATCAAAACTCCTGTCACTCAAGTTGATTGGTGAATATTACCATGGTAATGAATTTGAGTTGTGGATTTGCTTTGCGATGTTTGTTCAAATAGTTTGGCCATTCATAAGTGGCAGCACCCGTCACCGCTGTCTGTTTCCAAACATGTACCGCGACAGGTGTGTATGTAACAGCATAGTAATATATTATCTGTTCAACGTATCATGTACCTTCATATAACATATGCTCTATAGCATGTAATAGACAGGAAATAATTATTGTGAAGAGGGCATAAGAGGTAGTTATTAAAAAAACCTCATAAAATAACAGGTGTAGCTATGCGTGGGTGGGTGCGTACGTGCGTGCATGTGTGTACCGCGCAACCCGGCTACAACAGATATTTACTCGTGGGTCCAAAAGATGGTCCATAAGACATATCCCACCATCATCTGGATCCAAAAGCTATTTACCATAGTAAATGTGCGTGCATACGTGCGTGTGTATGTATTAAGAGACCACATATCTTTAGTGACCACTTATTGAAGGCTTATGTGACCTAGATACCGTTAGCTCTCGCATCATCTGCGTAGATGAATATAGACGAGAGAAAATTTCTTAGAAGAGAATGATAATTTGTACATATATCAGCAATCTAAAAGTAGAGCCGTGGCTCCAACGTCGAAACATGATGATGATGATGATGATGATGATGATGATGATGAAATACGTCTCTAAAGTAATGACCGGCCATTTTGCCACGTCATCGTAACGATGAGACTGTTACACAGCCTCAACTTCGGAGACCAAACAGGTCAGGACCCAGTCTATCTCTGTAGTGAACTGTAAATGCCCCACTGTGGATCGTGTTGATTTTGATAGCATCTTAACCCCTGTATCACTAGCTTTATAGACATTAAAAATCAACACGGACAGAGCGTGGGTGGAGCTTAGCTAGAGATGGGCTGGACATAGCTAAAACGGGATTTGTGTATGGCCTTATGCCATTCCGTGGGAAGTTATTGTTGATTTATGGCACCATAAATTTTTGGAGCCATTATATTTTCTTGAAACTGAATTTTGGTGCCAGTTTTTCTTTTGTGTTTTTGGCCCATTTTCCCTCAAAATATCTGACGCGTTGCGTAAGATATGCAAAATTTGGAGGAAATTCTGTTTACTTTGAAAGAAGTATGCCATGCTGCCATTCAACATGTTCGTCATTAACGTTCTCATCTGCTGTTAAAAGAAACATATCCTGGCTAAATTTAGGTCTATTTCTTACTTTATGGACACTAATTAACTAGAGCTGTAGCCGCCATTCTAGATAGATATTTGCTGGCACCATTATTTTAGAATCTATTGTTTTCGGCGGTGCGCAATTGTTGGTATAAATCCATTCCCGTAATGCTAATGATATTCATTCTTATCCTGGCTTCCAAGGTGAGTGCATAGCAAGTGGCTAGCACAGTTCAATAGTAGTTGTATGTTTGTTATGTTGCAAGTGACAACACATATTTATAACAAGTTTACTGAACTGTTGCTGCCTATAGCAACAACATCTTTCCATCAACTTCTCGTCAAAATAATCAGCTAATAATACAATTGTCACTAGGTAATGATTTGATAACAATTTGGTTGAAAATCGTTGACGCAACAATTTGCAATCAAATTGTTCTAAAAAAATAACCAGCAGGGCAGTCAATGTTGTAAGACTTGATGAACATCTTTCAGGCTTTCTGTTTTGTTAGCTAATAAATAAGTGCATGTAAGACTAGCTAGGCCTTTATGATATACTGAATCGAGACCCAGTGTCAGATATGCTCGAAATTTTTGTTCATTTCATTGTCAATCAGGAGGTAAGCATATCATTCTATTCACTGTATGCATATGTTAGAGGCGATCGTGCATGTGTTGGTGGACTGTTTGGTCTTTGCGAACATACTTCACTCTGAAATACGCATATAATATAGGCCTAACTAATCGTGTATGCACTTGTTACCCTAACAAAACAGAAAACCCGCTGATTATTGACAAGGGGTGTACTGCCTTAGTCAGAAATTCCATCTGAACTGGCCAATGTCAGTGATCTTTGTCCCTGGCGCATACAGCTGGCACACATACATATCAAGAGGCCTTGATTTCTGAAGAAGGTTGTAATTCCGTACCAAGTTGGGCAAATGCTTCAAGTATATTTTCCCCAGCCTTGCGAAGGGTATTCCAGCAGCTAACCGTACCTTTACCAGAAGCGTGCCCAATGGTGTCACAGCCTGTACAGCTGGGGAGAGGGCTTTTCTAAGTTTCGAACAACTTGTTCCCACTCCCATTGCAATATATGCAATAACATATGTTTAAAAAAGCTGTGGAAGCCAGGTAATGCAGCAATGAAATGCTCACCTAATCCTTCATATATTGGTTTCAATCTTATGGTGCGACGTTTCTCAGATGTTCCCGTGATGAAGCATGTTTCCATTCCTAGATGTCTAAAATGATACAATGCCAGTATGAAAACATCTGTATCTGGAGACATGATGTGTACGGTACTTCGGCTTCTCGCAGCATCCAATGCATGCAAAACTGTTACTGTATCTGCCTCTTCTTGCGCTGTGGATAGGTGTGTTACATCATGCTCGTTTGGTTTAGCAGAGTTGTGTTGGCACTACAATGACTGTATGTTTACTATTGAAGTTGTCCAAAGTTTTCTGGGCCAAGTGTAGAGTCAGACTATGTTTTGTTTTATTGCTGCATAAGAATTGGTTCAAGCTCTCTTTTATTGGAGTTGAATCTGTACACATGTAATGTCTGTCACTTGCTTTCTTGCTCGCTCGGCGATCTCGGGGTTTCTGCTTTAACGTGACACCAGTATCATAATGATCAAATATAACATGTGTCATGTCATGTCCCCAGACTTTGCTATCAAGCACAGACAGAAAACTATGGGTTATGTATAAACAGGTTTTAACATTTCCGTGTTGGAATGGAGTTTCATGGAGAATAGTCATTCCATCCATGATAAGAACATTCTCTGGTTCAGCAGAATCCTCGATTGTATCCATTGTGTCAGCTTCGAATCTTTCTACCATTTCCTGACTGTCTTCTGCTACTTGTCCAATAACCTATATATGAGCTGCAGACTCCACTGGGACGCTTTCTAGCAAACCCATCAGGCAGCTCTTGTTTTGACAAGGAAGTTCAGTTCCATCACTTGCAAATAAGGAACGTGACACATTTGAAAATTCAAACCTGCCAACTGCGTCTTGGATGTCAATATCTGGCCGAGAACGAGCTGCAATAATCATCCTGGCAAAGAGAGGATGATTCTCCTTTATTTCAACTAGTTTCCTGTCCAGGTAAAAGCGGACTACTTTGCCCGCATCAGTCCATGTTTTCAGCTTTAGCTTTGTCATTCTCTGCCATGTATTTTTATCTCCAGTAATATGCTCTGAAACAAACTTTGTGTATGCTTCTTCGCCAACAATATCACGTAGCAGAATGTCACGAACTACTTCTATGACTGCGTTGGGGCACTTGATGTTGTTTTCCTGCCTTCTAATTGCAGTAGCCGATGTCTGGAAATGATGTGATCGTTTTACTCTTGGTAATACTAGCCATGTTTTCAGCCTCAAGAGAGAGCATTGTCAAATCTAGAGCTATAAGGAAGAAACGTGTTAGTGTTGTCAGCTTTCGTGTTATTTCAGTCAGCCTTCCAAGAACCTTCATTTTGCGATTTTCCTGTTCTAGTGCATGGCCCGCATCAATACTACTAAATCGGATGTATGTTTTCTTCACTGCAAAGTTCTCATCAGCAAACTCTTTCCACATACCTGGATAACTGGTGTGTAGTTCATACATCTTGCCAAATACTCGTGGGATATTCTGTGAATATTTCAATCTATTTTGACCCAAGAAGTGTGTTCGAGAGATACCAAATGCAAAAACCAGAGACCTTCCCGTGATGCTCGGATGAAAAGTAATAAGTTGGATGTCATATCCATGTACATTTTGGTGGATTTCAACATAGGCATAGTTCCTCCCTTACTTCGGCAGATTCCCTCCAGATTTTCAACCAAAGCAATGCCATCAATATTCCACATCATTTCATTGTACGCAAGCAGGGTAGCTTTGTAGTCCAACTCTCCACAGGCAGAGTTAATGTCCGCAGCAATTTCTGAGAGAGCTTCTGGTAACAAGTTCATGTTGTCTGTAAGCGCATCTAACATCATGTAGAACAATGCCTGCAGAGCTGTCAGATGTGCTTCCACTGATTGCGTCATGAGTTTTCCTTCCAAGATTTGTCTGGTTATTGGACCAAACAATCCTGCTTCTATCCAGGCATCGTCTATTCCACTGTTCCCTATGGCAGATCCTATTGTTCGCCGAGTGCATAGTACTATATGGAATTCGCCTGGTCGGAAGATGCATTTCCCTTTGTACTCAGGGTGTAGATTCGATTTTGATTACTTGCATACACACGCCTATGTCAAGAGTTATTACTGTCTTCTTGCTAACTCCTACAACTTCACTGTTAAAATGTTGTGCCATTCCATTGGCGATGCTTGGAGGAGTACAAACCGTTGTTATCTGGCGATCATCCTGACACACTAGTGAATTATACTCTGCCCATGGTGGTATGTTTTGCGATATAGTTTGGTGAACAGTTGTATTCTTACCTGCACAAGCCTCACTAGACGATTCTTCAGTTTCAGGTGGACTGATTGCTTTAGCGTCCCGATACGTCATCGTTTCTGACTCTGGATTGATATTAAGATCTGTAGCTGTCAATATCATTAGACCTCTGTATATATATCGCCATAGTAGCCATGCTGCGTCTTCCACATGCTGCTGCCGAGATATGTGAATATTTTCTCCGGTCTTGAACTCCTTGTAAGCCGGGCTGACCTGTACCAAGACTTGTGATGTGGTACATCTGGCATCAGAAGTGGCTGACTTACGAATGAGATTTCCTCATTTTTGTCTTTCTCCTGTTGTTGGAAAACCACTATTACTGTTCCATGGAATGTATTCTTTCCATCAGGCGTACCCTCCATGCAAAGAATATTGGTAAACCTTTCTTTATACCACGGGAAATGTAAACACCACCTGTAAATGCCATAAGTTGAATTACCGCCTCTGCCAACCGAAATTCGATACACAAGATTCGGGAATAGTCCACACTCACATGGTTAGCATGCAAATAGTCTATTACATGTAAATGCTTGCTTCGGGGATGTGTGTACCTTGGCACCTACCGCCATAACAGGTTCATTCTTTGTAGCATGTCTAAAACCAGCTTCCTGAATCTGTGGACGATAGGACCCCAGTTTACCCGTTTTCATTTCATACATAATAGTCTGTGAAATATTGAGACAGGTTTTGTGCATCATAAGTTCCGAGCGATATTGTGTTTTAGGCTGTGTTTAGGGACCATTAAGTATCCACCATAAAAGTGAATAAAGAATGTTTGGAACATTATCCTCTCGCTCACCATTGTCAAGTGCCATTAAACACAAAAGGTTGCACTCTACATTGAATTCACCTTTCCAGAGTACCCACCCATCATATGACGTCATAATGAACTGCGTGGTGTGTACAATGACATCATAATGAATGACGTCGATAAGTACGTCACGAACGCATATTTGATGACGGTCTATGGGCTATTGTACAAATCGTTTGCTTTTACTATTTAATAAATATTCTGTTGAATATTTTGAAACTAATTTGACTCTGCGCTGTTGCTGCCTATGGCAGCAACATCACCCAGTCTAATTAGTTACAAAATATTCAACAGCTTCCCTGTATAATTTTCAGGAAATTGATAGCTAGGGCATTCGGGGATCGATCAATCCAAACACGGTGAGGTTTGGGCGGAGCTTAGCTAGTGATGGGCGGGGCATAGCTAAAAATGGAAAGGTCCATTGTCTCAAGACGAATAACTTTAGCTGCAGCAAAATCAGTTTGTGTATTTCTGGTAAGTTGAGCTTGGTCAACAGCGAAATTTTAGGTGGCTGTTGAACATACATGTTCTGGTTTATTTTGTAACACCCAACTAAATTCAATATCAGATAAACGGTCCAATGAGTTTCCTTTCATCTGACGGCTCGATAAGGACAATTCACATACACCATGGACACGAAGTATGCCAGTGTATGTATCACAGATCATCGATGACTATGATATCACCACTCTCTAAACGGGCTTTAGCTAAACATAGGAATTCAGTCACTGCTGAAATTATTCTCTCTAAATCGTCATTATACCCTTTCAGTCTGACTATCTTGCTGACGAATCACATATTTTAAGTTTCTGTGGTATTTAATGTCTAACGTCATCTGGATTAATTGGTTGAAGCATCTGTCTTTGTTCAGCTTTGATGAGCACGAGCGTGTAAATCTAGTATGTGGTGTCTTCACTACTACGTGCTCCAATTTCACGAGTTATAGAATGAGAGGGATGGCAACCTTTCTGACAGTGTGAGCACGAGAGCTACCTTCTCATATCGGATCTTTGCACATGCAATTGTATCCTTATGAACTGTTTCTTGGAAACATTGTCTGTGTCACGAAGCCTCACCATGGGAAAGTTGATATGCAGTGACATCTTGTATGTATCAATTTTGTCTCGCCATAGCTTGCACGGCATGCAGCATACGATATATAAATTAAATTTAGTTTTGTTGTTAGTATTATCTAGTTGTTGGCTAGCACACGTGTCCATCATGACAGTTAGTAGTTTGCGGTTAGTTAATCTAGACAACGTCTGCAACGTCCCGTAAGGACAATGAAGAAAGTATAGATTAGTGCAAAAAAATAAAATAAGTAGAGTTAATTTAGCTGAACTTTATATGGATATCAGATTTAACACAATATGAGCTTCACTCGTTTATTTGGTTAAGAATTGCTTTGTGAAACCATACGCGTTATACAGTGAAACATCTTTAACGACTACCTGGTTTTGGGGGCCAATGAATAAGGTTGTTTAACCCTTTGAATACCGAGTTCCCAGAATGCCAAATTCAACATAGCGGTATAAAATATCCAACATAATATTTACTAAATAGTAAGGATTTTTGTGTTAGCTTTTCGACTTGTAATGGTTAAAATATGTGGTATTAAGACCACTGTCTTAAGTATCCATCATATTTTGGGTCTTAAAACCAGTTTACAATAACAAATGGATTATAATGATCAAGTTATAGTCCTTAGTGATTTCTTATCGCCCATAAAGTGGCCGTTGTAGACAGGCTTAACCATAATTTTACAATCTTTATATAAAATTCCTATCGTAAATCGTACACACTACTCGCATACAAATAGAATAGTCGCGTAGAACTTTCCATGGCGATCATTTTGAATGACAGAATTATGTAGTTGTCATAAAAAGTACTCCTGCTTTATATATAGACTCCAAAAATGCATGGTGCCATAAATTTACAGAAAAATCCCACGGGGACTAGATATCCTGCCATAGGGCCACCCACTAAAAGGTATCTCTATTGGTCCTGTTGAATATAGACTATGGTACCTACAGTAGTCATACCCGTAATAGTTTGATCACGGGAGAGAACCACGATGCTAAGCCATGATTTTGAGCTGAGAGTTGTTTCCTTTATGCGGGAGAGACTGATATCGCGATTTGTCTGTCTGTCTGTCCGCCTGTCTGCCAACAACTATGGCACATTTCGCCGTTTGTTAATGGATTAAAACCAAATTTGGCAGATATGTTCCGAGGCAATATCTATTTGGCCTATGAATATGGAGTGCAACGCCGGCCAACAAATAACACAGCTAGAGAGACCTTGTTATATTTTCAAAATATTGAAGCCTATGGGGAAAATACGTTTGTGTTGTCATTTATAAATGGATGAAAACCAAATTTTGCAGATATGTTCCTTCAGGGAATATCTATTTGAACCAAAATAATAGCTCTGCAGACGGTGCATGATCCACCCCTCCCACACACCCTATGATGACAAACCAATGAATGAGAACTATCAGAAAATAGAGATTTTCTTCCTCAGACGCAGACCAGTCATCCTATGAAGTTTTAAAGCAATCCGTTCAGCAGTCAAGGAGTTATCGCTTGGAAACCAATTTTGAAGATGGCCGCCGGTAACAGGGTTATCATTCGGAAACCAATTTTCAAGATGGCAACCCCTTCCCCTCCCTTACCATCCGGAAAACACTGTCGCCCGACTGACCCTCGCCATCACATAATACCCCAAAAATTTCTGGCGCGGTATAAAAATGGTCACATCTTTGAACAGGGGACATAACTCTGGTTCATTAAGGCATTTCTAAGTATTGAAGCCTATGAGGAAATACGTTTGTTTCGTCAATTGTTGATGAATTAAAACCAA
This sequence comes from Chaetoderma sp. LZ-2023a, assembly GCA_034401795.1. Taxonomy (NCBI): domain Eukaryota; kingdom Metazoa; phylum Mollusca; class Caudofoveata; order Chaetodermatida; family Chaetodermatidae; genus Chaetoderma; species Chaetoderma sp. LZ-2023a. The sequence continues at coordinate 141,369,415 of CM067372.1, forward strand.
ATTTAGCAGATATGTTCCTTCAGACAATATTTATTTATCAACATTCCCCGCCTTTCAACAACGGTCATAACTCTGGTTCCTTTATGTCTTGATGCTAATCTCATCTCAAATGTTGTACTGTACTGATAGATTATGGTTTATAGATTCCATATCATTCATATCATGTCGAATTCCCTTATAAATCTGTATCACAATTACCCTCTTTGTAATATCGAGTAAATATTAAACACTGATCGCCATCATTTTGTCTCCTCAAATGATAGTGCATGATGTCATGTAAGTGCCAATGCATTAGATTGTTTATTATGCAATACTCATCCAATTACATATTTTGAAATTAATTCGACTGGAAGTTGTTGCTGTCTATGGCAGCAAAACAACTTCCAGTCAAATTAGTTTCAAAATATTCAACAGCTTACCTGTATGATTGCTTTTATACCACATTGCCACACTATAGCTGCCATTTCTATGACTGAGCGTATATACCGAGGCAGACACCCTAGGTTTTTTCTGATTGGTTGAAAAGTAAATCATGACAGCCATCATAGACTGTAGAAATATATCAACATCTAGCTACTAAAGCCTGAATATCTTTCGCTGATGGCATGATAAAAAACTAACATGTCAGAGATGGATTATGGGTGGAAAATTCTATCACCTGAATGGTTAATATAAGATAAGGTGAGATTGCCTTTAAGTATGGGCAATACGCCCCACTGGTCAATGGGAACAGTTATGCTTGCGCGATTGACAAATGGGGCGTGTTGTGCATTAATTAATGTAAACATGTTTACACTTCAGTTCCCCATCATGGCCCTTGAGACATTTATTATTGCTTACTTCCATCATCTCTGTACCTAGACTAGAACAGACGCCGCTGCGGTTAGATAAAGATTCAAAGGATTCAGGAGACTATCAGCTGGCCACACAATAGCCTCTGAAGCGATTGAGGTTGATAATGTGTGTCGCTGTGTTTGAACTGTCTGACTGCTGCAAGCCACCAGACAATAATTTTAATTGGCAATATCTCTGGACCTGCTGAATATTTTTAGAACAATTTGACTGAAAGTTGTCAACTTTCAGTCAAATTGTTTTCAAATTATTCAAAATATCCAGTTAGCCACCCCCCACCCCTTGAAAATATAGTCTACAGAAATTCAACAGGCAGACAGTTAAGAACCAGTTGCCAGGGTAACCTTTTTAAAGAGGAGTTTGTTGGTATAATTGGATCCCATAATTTGTTACTAATTTAGCTTTTTCAGTGGTCTGGCATAATTCATGGCTTCATGCCATCTATATTAATGGTTCTATGTCGAGCATTGTGCCCCAGTGAAGAAAAGAGTATCTCAAATAATGACTCATGCAAATATGAAAGAAAAATGGCATCTTTGAAAAATAGGCCTACGATCTTACTGAAAACACAAAAATACCTTTGGACCCAAGTTCAGAACCTTTCCAGGTCTCTCTTTAAGTAGTCTAGACCTATATGTTTTCGCTTCAATGTTTATATATATATATATATATATATATATATATATATATATATATATATATATATATATATATATATATATATATATATATAATTTTCAAAGCAGGAAGCTAGAAGAGTGTAAAATAGAATATTGACACAACAATGCTTAGATTTTGCTTATTTGTCTACTCACAATGGACCGTTCAGGTTTATCCATCAACCATATGATGCCATAATGAACTACGTGATGTCCAGGATGATGTCATAATTCATGACGTCATTAATGGCGTGGATAGGTTCATCACTTAATTGATTATGGACTAAGCGTTGTTGTACGGATGGCATGTCTTTCTATTTAACAAGAGACCTAAGGGCCTGTGACGATCACCTGGACCATTAGCATTTGAAGCATTATCATTTAAATGTACATGATTCATTACATTAAACAAGATGGAGAAAAATTGTCACAGGAAATCTACCAATCAAAATTTTGAATGGAAATTCTGGTGCCTACGATCATAGGCTCATTTTAGCTAAGTTTGGTTGAAATTGCTCAAAGTAGTAAGAAGGAGCAATTTGACAATTCCCAGTAAATTTGTAATAAAATGTAAGATTTTTTACAAATAAGATCTGACCAATCAAAATTCTGAATGCATGTTCTAGAGCCTATGATCATAGGATCCTTTTCGCCATATTTGCTTGAAATCAGTAAAGTTGACAAGCAGAAGCAATTTGACAATTTCCAGTAAATTTGTTATAAAATCTAAGATTTTCACCCCAAAAATAGCTCAATCAAAATTCCGAATGGATGTTCTGGAGACTACCACCACAGAATCAATCTAACCAAATTTGACAGAAATATGCCAAGCTGCTATGGCAATTTCAGGTACATTTTTCATATCTACGATTTTCACCCCATAAAGTGATGAATCAAAATTCTGAATAGAGCTTGTGGAGCCTACCTCCAAAGGATCCTTTCAGCCAAATTGGTTGAAATCGGTAAGAATGGTAAGGAGAAGCAATTTGACAATTTCCGGTACATTTTTCACAAAATCTAAGATTTTCAACCAAGAAATTGATGAATCAAAATTCCAAATGGATCTTCTGGAGCCTACCACCATAGGGTCCTTTCAGCCAAAATTGGTTGAAATCGCTCTGGATGGTAAGGAGAAGCAATTTGACAATTTTCGGTACATTTTTCATAAAAGCTAAGATTTTCACCCGAAAGAATTGAGGAATCAAAATTCTGAATGGAAGTTCTGGAGCCTACGACCATGGGGGTACTGCCATCCAAATTTGGATGAAATCGGCCAAGTGGTTAATGAGGAGTAGTGTTTTAAAGCAAAAGTTGACAGACAGCCGATGGACAGTCGCCACGGCATAAGCCCACTTGGCCCTTCGGGCCAGGTTAGCTAATAAACATTCTGTGGAATATTTCGAAACTAATTTGACTGGTTGCTGTTGGTCGCATAGGCAGCAACAGTACCCAGTCAAATTGGTTTCAAAATATTCAACAGTTTACCTGTACAGTTTTCTGGAAATTGATAGTCAGGGTGCTCGAGAATCAATCGATTCCAACACGAGCGAAGTGTGTTTGGGGATTAGCTAGATATGGGCGGGGCTAGATATGGGCGGGGCATAGCTAACACGGGATTCTTCCATTATGCTGTATGCCATTAAAATATAATCATTAATTCGGCTTCTATGATACAGACGACTTTATGGCACATCTGAAAACATTATTGCTGTATTTAAAGGTGCATATTCACATCAGAATTCACGAAAATACGTAACGAAACGAAAGCAGTAAATCCTAACACATCATGAACCATGACACTAAAATTAATATACTTTTTTTAAGTTGTGAAATTGAATTAGAGACACGAGTTACTAATTCAACATGACAACAAAAATATATTAATTTATAACTAATGAAATCATTTTAAATGATTTATTTCGTTTCATTACATCTAGGCACACATTTTAAGCCTCTAAAAGTAACCAACTTACAACCTTCAGTCAAATCGTTTTCAAACTATTCAGCCATTCCAGAGTTATTGCCCATTGCAATTATTGTCTGGTGGCTTTCTATTTAACCCTTTAATAGTTAAATTTGGTCAAGAAAATCAAAACAGTTGCTTAATGAATGTCCATTTGCAGGCCAAGAGAAGACTATTTTTGAAGATTTTCAACCGTAATGACTGACAGACTCAGTTATCGATCCAGTCATTCCAGTGGTCATTTTTTAACAAAATAGTCTTCCCTTGGCCTGCAAATGGACATCTCTCAAGACTCGAGACCACTGCAGGAAAGTGTCACACAGCAGTTATCGGACATTAAATTCAGATAGTCGTTTTTAAAAATAACAACATCAAAACAATCTGCACAATAATATAAAGTAAATGGGTATATTAAATCATCGGTTAAACGAATACCTAGGGTTATGGCCAAATAGAAAACTATCTACCAGTGATTAAAATGAGGAAGGATCACTGAACCAAGAAAATATAGCCGACATAGTGTTATTTGGTTTATCAAGAACAAAATACATGTCAAAATATAAGTTTATTAACAGAAACTTGGTTTACAAAGATATTTTATAGCTGGCAGTCATGAACAGCCTACAAATGTAGGGGCATATATCCATGGCATCGGTATCACCATCAATTCCGTGTACTGCTCTTTAGCCCTCAAATCTGTTGAAGAAAATTTCAATTTTCTCATAGAAAATGTCAATTTGCAGACGAAGAGAACGAGTATTTTTGAAAATTTACCACTGGAATGACTGGCTCGATAACCGAGCCAGTCATTCCAGTGGTAAATTTTCAAAAATACTCGTTCTCTTCGTCTGCAAATTGACATTTCTCAAGACCACTACAGAAGCCGTTTTTGGCTGATATGAGTGCTAAAGCGTCAACGCATTAAAGCTTATAGATGACAAACGCCACATTTGTTGATGTACTGAATATTTTGTTGAATATTTTGAAATTAGTGTGCCTGGGAGCTGTTGCTCCCGACAGCAGCATGTTCCTGTCTACGTATTTTGAAAATATTCAACAGCTTCCCTCTATAGTTGTCTTGTAATGGATGAACCCAGTTTTAGCTATGCTCCACCCATCTGTAGCCAAGCTCCGCCCACGCTGTGCCTGTGTTGGGGTTGATCGAACCCTGAAACTCAATTTCCAGAAAACTATACAGGTAAGCTGTTGCATATTTTGAAACTAATTTGACTGGGTGCTGTTGATGTCTATGTTTTAATTAGTTTCAAAATGTTCAACGTGTTTATTAAATAGTAAAGACAATACATTTATGCCGGACTAAATTCAAGACGTAATTGCTTATGACATCAGCCTACACGTGGCGTAGTTGAATATGATGTCATATGAGTGATTAAGAAATTGTATTCATCCATCGAGTACGACAGTGGATTTAATGGTAGCTTAATACAACTGTCAAATGTAATTCATTTTGTAGCCTTAACATGGCAGTTTGTTACGACCAGATTGACTAAGTAATGGAAGGATACTAACACTCATTTAAGTATCTAATGTCACAAGCAAATACGTCATTTGTTAGCCGACGTTACGTGACACGCAAAATAACGTAGGTCAGTCATGAATGAGGCAACGGTCTGTTACGAAAGTTTCTGAATCGTATGTCTTTTGATGAAGTTACAATCTAACAAAACGGTCTGTTGAATATTTTGAAACTGATTTGGCTGGCAAAAATTACCTTGAAATTGGGATTCTATGAATTCAAGGTTCAGTGTTAAAATCGGTTCAAATATGCGTACAAAGTAGGCGGAGCTTAGCTAGAAATGGGCGGGGAATAGGTAGAAATGATCTTTCAATTTCGAACAGTTTTCATCATGTACCGGGACTCTTCAAAATATAGGGGCCTACTCATTCTATCGAGTCTGAAGATTTCACTCATGAAACTCGATTACGGTCAAACGCGTCAATAACTGACACTCGCTTTTGGTGCCTCAAGCGCGGTTCTTTAGCAACTGTCTGATGACCACCCTTCGTAAGCAACCACTGTCTTGTGTCACCAAAAACAATCAATGTCATATACTACACCAACATATATAATATACAGTGGCGACCGGTTTGTATCAGGTCCATGCATAAAGTATTTAAAAACAACATCCAAAGAAGCAATAATGGCAAAATATTGAATGTGTTTATATTAATTTTCTGGGAAATAACATCAACATCCAATAGATAGATCCGATCTGTCACTCAAATATATGATGTCATAGTCAATTACATCACATGTAGGCTTGCGTCAGAATCAAACAACGTTGTCCTACATCGTGTTAAAAATTGTACTAACTAACTGTTTCTTGTTTGTTCTGGAAACATGTTACCCTATTTTTAGATGTACTGTAGCAAATGAGTTGATTTAATTTGACCCCTGTCTTTACTGGCAACAAGTGGCCGCAATAGACATGTTTTAAACACCACTTTCCTCTTTCATGAACATAAATGTGTACAGATGACACTTTTCACATTTAACCGTCTGACTGCCGAGTTTTTGCAGATGACATATTCCAGGGGTTATATCCATGGACCTGCTAAGCCACCAACAGCTTTCAGTCAAATTGTTTTCAAAACTAGTGAAGTTTTTGCTCATTGAAATTATTGTCTTGTGGCAGCGAAACAGTTACTTAAAATCATCATTGTTCATGTAAGTCTTTCTCATTAGAAATCATATAATACTACTAAAGTTCATAATTTCTCTTTTATGCCATGCAGGATTCAATCTTCTTCATCAATCATATGACGTCATAATCAACTACGTGACGTGTAGGTTGACATTATAATAAATTACGTCATGAATGGCCTAGCTAAGTTCGTCACGAAGGCTTAATTGAAGATGGACTAAGCTTTGTTGTATGAATTGTATGTCTCTACTATTTTTAATAAAGATTCTGTTGAATATTTTGAAACTAATTTAACTGGCCGCTTTTGCTTTTTAGTTTTCTGGAAATTGAGATTCGAAGGTTCAGGAATCGATTGATCTCAACACGGGCACCGTGTGGGTGGAGCTTAGCTAGAGATGGACGGAGCATAGTTAAAACTGGATTCCTACATTATACCTTTAACGCTTTCAAACAAGAAACGACACATTTTCAAGAAGTACATGTAAGAAATATTATTGTGAATATTTTGACACTACCTTGACTGGGAGATGATATTGTCTCTAGCAGCAATGGGTTTCAGTCAAAGTAGTTTCAAAATATTCAACACCATTCATGTATAGCCATCTTGAAATTGAGACTAAAATTTCCAGGGTTAAAGTTCTCCGCCCCTGGTATTTTTGTATTTCCCTTGATAGCGTGGACACAGACAAGCACGTTTCTGGGATTCTGAGTAAGAGCGACAGCCAAGAGTTACCGTTCCTGCGTGTAGGATATTAGCATAGCGTCGACAGTCTACAAAGGTAAATGTAAAAAGGAATAAGCAATGCACTTATAGCTGATACCATATTAAATGTCACTAATGAATACCCAAGCTTACCTTCATCACAAATGCCACAATAACAAACTCACACCAACAAGTATGAACACATGCCACAAAATCACAGGTCCGACAGACAAGTTGTTAGAGGAAATTCATACCATCAACACTCTAAAGACAATAACACTAGGGACTCTATAGAGAACCTCAACAAAAGCACTCATATCAAGACAAGCATATAATCTTATATATCATATAATCTTATATAATCATATATCTTACCCCTACAACAGCAGTAATGTTCCACGCACTGATAACATAGAACACAGAAACTTACTAAGTGGGGAGCTCTACTCTCTGAGAATTAAGTGGGCGACATATGCCATCTGAAAACGTCACCGCCTTCATTAGATCATAGTGGAGCTAGGATAACTGATATCTCTGGCCGGCTAGATCACATCCTCATACACAACCATTACGAACCTGTAGTCATTCATGTAGGAATAAATGACATAGGAAAACGTGCATGCTCCAGAATGATCCATGACTATGAAGTTCTGATTCAAAATATAAGATCTATTTCACCTGACACTGAAATATGTGTTTCATCACTACTACCACAACCCTCAGATGAACACGCTAACCACAAGGTAGCTGAATTTAACAGTATGTTAGAGAAAATGGCCTCCTATATAAACGTTATATATATATATATATATATATATATATATATATATATATATATATATATATATATATATATATATATAAATAAACATATATATATATATATATATATATATATATATATATATATATATATATATATAGACAATTCTCAACTCTTTGTTAGCCTAGAAGGGGAAGCATACACACTATTATTCTGGGACCCAATCAACTCAAACTATCAAGGTATTCAACTATTATCTGAAAACATAACAAACCACTTATCAGCAAACTTAAATAGCCAAACACCCACACCATACAAACCGGATTTTCAGATATGGAGGTCAGCTTGGAGGAGATAAGCCATTATATGTATTCAGTAACTAATCCACTCCAAAACATCAACAGCATTTTGACTACAAACACATTCAATCCATTACTGGATATAGCAACCAACAATAATGCAAATGAAAATAGCATTAACAATGAAAATATCTGCAACCAAAACAATGCCAGTAAAAACAACAATGAACACAAAATAAAAGCAAAAAACAAAACAAAGTTTAAAAATTCAAAGAAAAATTTAGAACAGAAAAACAGTATAAGTACCCAAAACACACAAGCCATTGCTCTAGTACATGCATATATACCAACACAGATAACTTGCCAAACAAGCGATCTGAATTGGAAAGACTAATCAAAGACATAAATCCAGCCGTGGTTTGTATCTCAGAATTGTTACCAAAAAACTTAAAATCACCCAATAAAATTCAGCGTTGTGAACTATAATTAAACAACTATGACATGTTCATGAACAATAAGCCTTCACGAGGTGTTAGTATACACACTCACGAATCACTGCAAGCAGAAAGCTGTGAGTTACTAAATAATGTCCAGTTCTCGGAATCTGTTTGGTGTCAAATAAGAACTGCAGATAATAAAAAAATGCTCATAGGCTGTATATACAGAAGTCCAAACTCAAGTGAATCGATACAAATAATGCAAACCTCTTAATTCTTATACGCAGCGCAAATAATGCCAAGTCAGATTACATTTTAATCACATGCGATTTTAACTTTCCTAAAATAAATTGGGCTACAGGCACATCGAGCGACAATATTGGTTACGATTTTATCAACACAGCTTTCTAACACAACACATAAATCTGCCAACTCGTTACAGAAAAAATAACACGCCACATATATATCTGGATCTCATACTAACTAATAATGCGCATATGCATGGCATCTGTTCCACAAAACAATGACTGACAAAGTAATTAAACATGTCCCCTCTTCGACTGGAACAAAAAATAAGTCTGGCTAAATTATGAAACAATTAAGTCTGTTAAACAAAAGGCACATTTTTGACGAAATTAAAAAAACCCCAAAAAACCCTGATTTTGAGCACTACAAATATGTAAGAAATTTAACAACATCTAAAATCAGACAATCTAAGAAGGTCTTTGAACGCAGGATTGCATCTGAATCTGCAAAAAACACCAAAGCTTTTTGGAACTACGTAAAAAAACCCGACACTGAAGGAAACAGTTGGAAGCCTTAAAGTAAACAACAAAATAATTACCAAAGATAGTGAAAAAGTAGTCCTACTAAACAACTACTTTGTTAGTGTTTTCACAATGGAAAACTTAGACAATATTCCAGAAATTCCAATATCAAACACTAAATCTAGCGTAACAAATTTGAAAATCACAAAATCTGACGTAGAAAAAAACCTAAAGTCCTTGAATCCAAACAAGAGTTTTGGGCCAGATCAAATTCCTGCCCAAATATTAACTGAAACACCCAGCGAAATATCCTTACCTCTGAGCATCTTATTTAACAAATCAATAACAGAAAGGATATTACCAAATTTTGGAAAATGGCAACAGTAACAGCGATACATAAGCAAGGCTCCAAACAGGGCGGAGAGAACTACAGACCCATCAGCCTCACACCTATAATATGTAAAGTGCTGGAATCATTCATACGAGATGCGATTATGACACATATGGAATCAAACAATTTACTAACAAAATGTCAGCATGGCTTCCGATCTAGTAGGTCGTATAAAGCACAATTATTAGAATTTTTAGAAATGGTTACAGCTAGCCTAGACAACAACGAACCTGTCGACACAATATACTTAGACTTTAGGAAAGCATTTGACACAGTTCCACACACAAGACTCGTAAAGAAACTTAGTGCATATGGTATAGAAGGCAAAATAATTAAATGGATAAAAAAACTTTCTTTCAAACAGAAAACAATGCGTTACTATTAATTCAGAAAATTCAGATTGGGCAGATGTAACTAGTGGGGTACCTCAGGGTAGCATACTTGGTCCCGCATTGTTTCTAATTTTCAAAAATGACTTAACAAACTTAGTCAAATGTACTTGCAAAATGTTTGCAGATGATACAAAACTACTAGGAAATCCACTAACCACAAATATGCAACCCGATTTAAACAATGTCTGTGAGTGGTCCCAAACCTGGCAACTTACATTCAATCATGACAAGACAAAGGTTATCCATTTTAGCACTAATAATCCAAAAACGCAGTACTGCATGGTTGACACTGACACGCGCCTAACTATTTCTCAGGCAGTTGTCGAAAGGTACCTAGGAATCTACATAGACAACAAACTTTCTTTTGATTCACACATTAACAAAATTGTATCAAAAGTAAACAGTACACTAGCCATTATTAAGCGAACCTTTTCCCACATGTATCAAAACAACTTCATCTTACTTTATAAGTCTTTGGTCAGGCCCATTCTAGAATATTGTACCTCAGTTTAGTAGCCGCACTTATTAAGGCAATCAAGAACAATAGAAAGGGTTCAGCATAGGGCAACAAAACTTATCCCTACCCTCAAACACCTAAGCTACAGACAGATTAAGCTCACTTATGCTCATGCCAATGAAATATAGAAGATTCAGGGGGGATCTGATTGAATCATACACCATTATACATGTGAAGTACAATACAGATGCAGATCAATTCTTCACTAATAATCATACGGCACACATGACAACGTGTGGTCACAAACTCAAGATTCAAACCAATTTTTGTTGCAACAATACTAGAAAACATTTCTTTTCACAACGAGTAATCTGACATTGGAACTCGCTACCTGAAAACATTGTGCTAGCCCAAAACACAGATATTTTCAAAACCAGACTAGACAAACATTTCAACGAGATAACTTATTACTACGACTAATTAAACTTAATAAACTCAGTAACTCAAACTTAGGACTCACAAGCTGCTTCATACTTAAGTCCGTCACTATGATGGTTGATTGATTGATTGATTGAAAGGTTTAATATGTACAGTTAAGTTCATATCTATTGTAGAAAAAGAAGGATAACCGGAGTCGGAATGATACTAACTCAATGATATATGAGTGATCAGTTAGCGATCTGGACCCCCACTGGCAATGGACCTTTCAGGTTTTAGCTATGCTGCCCCGCCCATCTCTAGCTAAGCTCCACCCACACCTCGATCGTGTTGGGATCGATAGATCTCTGTACACTCTGACTATCAATTTCCAAAAAACTACACAGGTAAGCTGTTGAATATTTTGAAACTAATTTGACTGGGTGCTGCACCCAGTCAAATTAGTTTCAAAATATTCAACAGCATGTTTATTAAATATATGGAACCCTTTGTGACGTAATGCTTATGACATCATCATACAAGCGCTGAGCTGATTATGACGTCATACGAGGTCTGATAATGGATGGATACTCTGGAAAGGTGAATTCAGGGAGCTGTCCTTCGCGGACCTGTGGAAACACACCACACTCTGTAGCCCGGTGACACAAGGTGTATATTAACCCTTAGCAATCTGGTGCCAAAAACTTAAAACTCAAATTAAATTAAAAGATGAACTGGTGTTCATTTTTCAACAAATTTGGTGCTGTCACAGACAGCAACATCTTCCACCAAAATTGTTGAAAAATGTACACCAGTTTCGTTGATATTGACACAATAAAAGATACGCAGTCCCAAAATGTGTAGAAATCAGCTGCTGAAAACATCATTGTAACCAGGAATACTAACCAAAAGGAAATCCTATGTTGATGACCCACTTGTTATGAAGTTATCTGAACAACAGAAAATAATATGCAACTACGTATCAAAGCAGTCCAAATGATCACCAAAATGATCTAAATCGCCATAAGGCCCTGCATCAGTGAATGATCGCAAGAACTTGCCGTTTAAAGAGTAGTAAACGAGTTTAAAGAGTAGTAAACGAGAACGTGTCCGCCGATGATTGTCGAGCAAAGCATTAAAGAACAAGCTCTTGCTGTACATAACTATGACGGTTACTTCATTGGCGCTGACTAGGGAAAGGCTGAAACCATCAAGGAATGGTTCAGAGATGACTTCACTAACCCAGAAAACGAACCTCTACAACATGTGAAAGCCAGATGTGCCCATGTAAAAGCCAAACAACAGAAGCAGAATCTAGGAAAGCTTTAACATCTCTAACGATTGGCCGTGCACGAGGGCTTGACAGCATTAATAATGAACAGATATCATCTCGAAAAAAATTGCACTTCAACTCTGCCTATCAACAGCACCTCCTTATCGGTGCTGCAGGAGAGGGGACACTAATTCACACGCCCAAATCCTAAAAACACCTGGATCGCTTTCGAACCTGAGACCAATAGTGCTTTTAAATAGCATCCTAAAAATTCTGTCAAATGTGACATTATTTCGTATCAGAGATCTATAAGATTGAGACATTTATTGGAAACCGCGAGAGTGGTTTAAATAGCGGACGTAGCTGAGCTGACATACTCTGGGCACAACGAACATTGACATCAGTAGTACTATCAAAGCATTGAGACGTGTACAAGATGGGAATCGACATGTCACGTGTACTTGATACCATCAAGAGATGACAAATCCTTCAATTTCTCCATCAAGCTGCCGAGTTGGCTGTGATGACAAAGAACTACGCCTGGTGAGACTCTTATTGTTAAACACAAAACTAAATGTTCGTATCAAATCAATCCTCGCTGCACAGTTTGACACCTCAATAGGACCAATACATAGTGACGAGGTACTCATCACTATGTGCTGGTCCTATTGATGAGTCAAACTGTGCAGCAAGCATTGTCACAAGGTGATGTTTATGAATCACCAATGCTTACCTCGCCGCAGCTTTATCATCTGTCCAAGAATACTCGACAAGACCAAACCCTTCCATCTCAATGATAACTATGCCACTAGAGATGGAGCATGCGGATGATATTGACTTTAACCATGAGAAAAAATGTCCTCTTGATACACTGCTTCCGATAGCGCCATAACATTTCAAGGCTACAAACCTCTTCGCGAATGAAGCCAGAACAGAGTTCGTTCACTCATGTATACATATCCGACACCACAGAAATGAATGATGACGGTACCACCACCCCAACACCCTCAACCCACCCCAGTGGGGGTTAATGAGAAGTGGAGGAAGATCGAAATCTTGGATTCTCTCCTCGGCATCTCCGCTGACATTGAAACTCGCTGTATAACAAGAAATATTGCCATTCAGCCCCTTTGGCAGTTGTGGATTTGTGCCTCTAAAATCTCCATGAAAGTCAAGATGCAACTATATGATGCTACACATGTTTCCATAATGCTATACCATTGCAACAGCTAGGCAGCCCCCTTGAACAAACTTGATACATGTCACAGCAAACATCTGCGAGATATTACAAATCATAACTGGCAACAAAGTCTAATATTAAATGCAGCACCCTACAAATTGTGTAGCACAGAGTTACTGTCTATGAGAGTAGCACAACAGCGATGGGCTATGTTCAGACTGTCGGACATGTATTTCGAATGCCAGAAAATGCCTGCTCAGAAAGTACTAGAAGTCTAGAATGTGCAGTTGCCCGGGCGACAGGTATCAGGCACACAAAGTACCCACAACATCAACTTACTGTTTTGTGATTAGCCCTCAAAGAACGCAATCTAGTACCACTAAAGATGAGAAAGAACCTAAAGGCGCTTAAAGGATGCTCGCACTGGACAGAAACAGTGGAGAAGGTTGCAGAAAAAAACCTCATTGCAGCTGCCAGAAGTTTTCACTTTTCTAGCTGTAGAACACGGTCACCCATCATCATCATCATGTCGGGAGTCCTGAGAGTACAGCACTAATTGTAAATGTTCAATGTCAGCGCAGACGCGGGTAAGTTATGGCAGATAGATGTATCTGGGATATAGGCCATTATCAGAGGTAGGGCAGTATTGTCATTATGCATATTAATAGTCCGATACAAATGCAGGCATGGCGAGGCATCATCCAATGCTTGATTGTGCGAGTGGAAGCGTGCCTTGATCTAGACAATACTAATTGGCCAAACACCTAGTGGTCCTCTATCTGTTTTATTAATGTGGCGGTTACAACAGTGCTAATCGATCACTAGCCATTATTTGGCATTGGATTCCATCCAGACTGGCTCCGGCAGAAGAGGAGTGTCTGTAGATGATATATCAAGGACCTCGATCGATGATCTGGACAAGGTAGTGTTCTTCATGAAGATGGACATTCGGGTAAATGAAGGGCTTACAAATTCATATTTTGTTCGTAGCGACAACCATCGACATGGTTATAGGTTGCTCGCAGAATATTGATCTCATCTATTGCAAGCTTAAGGTAATCTAGTTTGTCAACTTTCTGGACTGCGAATCTCTTCCGAATCAGGACTGCCACTGGAATGTAGTCATCCCTGCATGATTACTTAATCTGCAGCTGTAGTAGTAGAAACATCCTACAGCTGCAATCAGTCCTTCTTCGCTTTTTCCCACTGTGTCTTGTCCTCAGCCAAAATCCTTAGCCTCCTCAGGTCAATTCTTGACTTGAGTGCACTGAGTTCTGCTTTCTTGAGGTCACCTCGTAGCACGCGTAGCAGATTTATGCAATGACGTCCTCTCCTGGCTTTGTATTGGCTGGCTCCGAGTAGGGCGAATTTCAAGGCTCTGTGCTGGTGTGTCTTCTGGGATCCTTAGCACATGGCGAAACATGGACCATCTTTGTTGGGCGACTTTTATAGACAGCGGCGATGTATTCCACATCTTGTCTGGTCACTGGTGTCCAGTGATGTTGCGTAGGTCTTTGCGGCGGCAGGTATCGAGTTTGTCTAGAGCTGTCTTTGGAGCTGCCCAGTTGTTACGGTTATATAACATCAAGAATACGCAGGTTGCATTGTATAAACGTAGTCTTTTTTATCAAGGACATCTTTGATCTACGAGTCCATAGCTTCCAGAAGCACTGGAAAGCTATGTTTCCCATGACGCAGTATGCAGCAATGTCAGCAATACTGCAAAGCAGATTTTACTTTTCCTCCATGGTTCACCGCCACGAAGTGGATCATCATTTTCATTCATCGACCTGGCTATGCCTGTGCGAAAACACACCACGACTAAGTGTCGCATAGTCAACGCATATGCCCCAACTACCGAAAAAGTCAAAGAGAATCCAGCAATATTAGATTCCTTCTATGCAGAACTGAGCTTCACCATTACAATCCCAGCTAGATGGCAACTGTTCGTGTGTGGAGATTTCAACACCATGCTGGGTAAACTCGGAATTGCAGACAAAAATTCAGGAGTTGGCTTATGCATCGGATCATATGGAGAGGGAACACGCAACAGCATTGGAGATGCACTGGTGGCATTCCTTAGTTCCAAAAGCCTATTTGCCACAAATACAGCTTTCAAACACCCATGCCGTCACCAGACAACATGGACTGGACACATTGCTGATCGCAAAGCCCAAAAGGTTCTAAGGCCGCAACAGCTGTCTTCACCTAAATCGCGTTCATACTAGATGCAAGACAGAAGCAAAACCCCTATTTCAGAATGCTCGTTCCTATGGAGGTACAGTCCTCAATTCTGACCACAAGTCAGTCATTACATGCCTTCAGATGAACGATCTCTAGCTAATGTATAAACCCCCTACCAGGCATGCGGGTAGAGTCACCTACAACATACCCAAGCTCATCAGCAGCACTGACATTCGAATGTCATAGAAAAAGGGCCTCGGGGACCAGATAGCTAACATCGACGTCAGCTCCGATTCAAACGAAACCCTAACCAAAATAGTGAAATCTAAGGAATCGTTAGCTACGAGCACCATAGGTGTTCTTAAAAAAACAACCAAACTAGGTATACTGACGACCCTCTAGTAGTAAAACTGTCAACAGAGCAGAAAGCATTATGACTGCGCATCTATCAAAGTGGCCAAAGTGAAGACTGCACCAAACTACGCCAGGAGCACAATAACATTCTGCGCCACATTAGCGAAAGCTTAAAAGATCTTGCTATTCAACTAGCAGACTCCCTAGCAGCATGTTTCGGGCAGCCCAAGCCCTGAGAGTTACTGACTACACACCACCACTCACTGTATACAATTCTGAAGGACACTTTATCGGGACTGACCACGGCAAAGCTGAGGCGATTCGAGAATGGTTCAAGGAACAGTTCACTGACCAAGATGATGCACCCTTGCACCCGTTCTCAGGAGACCCCAGGCCATTACTAGCATCAATTAAAACAGCAGAAGTTGAGAAGGTGCATTTGGACCTGATGGAATGAGCAATGAACTATTCAAATATGCAAGTGACGTTATCTCAAAACCCATCACGCACCTAATCAATTCAGCTTTTATGCACCACCGTCGCATCGATGATGTAGGCCAAGGCAACCATATCGCACTACCCAAGCCCAAGAAGCCACCTGTCCCGACCACCACCCCACCCCCCCCCCCCTCCACCCCAGCCAATCTGTGGCCCATTGTGCTCATCAACAGCATACAGAAAATCCTATCCAATGTTACATGTACTCTATGCCGTATCCGAGACAAGACCGATGACTTCACCGGATCATGTCAGTGGCTTAAAACATGGACGCAGCTACGCAGACATTGTATGGGCTCAACACATGCTTGTGTCGGTAGTCATGTCCAAACACTGGGATTTCCACAAAATGGGCATTGACATGTCACGAGCCTTTGACACAATTAAACACTCAACGATCCTAGATGTACTAGTCATTCCTACCGCATTATAATGTTAACTCTAGCCATTGGCGGCCCATGGCTTGAACTTGCAGGTACTCTCATGCCACATGCAGAATCCATTGCTTCAGATCCTGATAGTTCACAGCATGCCAGATATAAAGTAGATGAGCGGTCATTGTCACATTAGTGGCAGGCTCAGGCCCGATTTATAAATCGAACTTCTCTTGTGCCATGCCAGCTAAATCTGCCTAAAAATGACAGAGTCCACTATATCAACCAGTCGTCATTAGTGGCGCAGTAGAAAGTTCGACAAAAAGTTCAAATTATAAAATGGGCCTTAGTGTGCACCCACAGGAACAGGTTGCATCATACTCAGATTCATGGATGTAATCTCTGTGATATGGACCAAGGGCACATTACACACAGAATCTTTCAATACTGAATTCTGCTGTCATTGCAGTCCACCACATAATAGCAGTTTCCATGGTATACTCCGTCCATGAGAGACATGTGCGCCTTACTGTGCTCTCTGATGCGAAACTGATGGATTCTTATTAAAGGTGTATCAAAAAAAAAAAAGGATTCGTCAGCTACAGTGAACAGTGATTCCCATATCAGTGAGATAACATTGTCACAAATGCCAGCTTCCTGGTTTGACACAAGAACTATGTAGCATGAGGGTTGCTCTGCTAGAAATATTCTCTCTACATCAGATACTGTGCGCAACATATGAGTCTGGAATGAATCAAATCTGTTTTCTTTAGAACGGGTGACACTTGCACCTGGAAATGACAATGGGTAATTCCATCATATCGACGTGTCACTGGCTATGACTTATGTATATATTTGTCTCATTCTGGTTTAGAGGGTGTCAATTGGTGCACGTACACAACAATTGATGTACAGCCCATGGTCTCAAGGTATCAATTATTTATTTGAGGCTTATCTGCCTAACTGTAATTATTCACGTGCACATCGTCTTATCTACATGTGCCCTCAGAGCAGAGAGGGTGGTGATGGCCGGTAGCATTCCGACTCCTGTTATATTCCTGGAGATCTAACCTTCAAACCATTTTCAACAAATACCATCTTCTGCATGATTACAGGATTAATAAATTTATGTTTCAACAAACTATAAACTGACACTAATCTCATCTCAAATTTTGCACTGTACTGTGTGCGTGCGTATGTGCGTGCGTGCGCGTGTGTCGATTTATGTGGGTTAAACATTTTAAGGAAAAGTAGAAAAACTAACTTAATAACGTAGGCTAGGGCCTACTGGCCCGTTACTGGGTCAATACCTGGTCAACAAGGCCCAGTATTGACACAGTACCGGTTCATTAACCTGCGTTATCAGGCTACTGCATATTTGTACGTAAATTCAGAATAAATCGTTACTTACTCTTGTATAATCGTCCCAGCATCTTTTGGTTTTCTTCGCATATATTTTCTAAGCATGTCTTAAATTCGTTATCACACGCCAATCGATTGTTATTACAGGTGTCATAGCATATGTCGTGCTGGTTACAGCAGACTGTCAGCCAGGGAACCAAGGCAGTGTCAAGCTACAACACATATGGAACAGTTTAGATTGTAATCTGTAGAGATTCAACAGATGGCGGTGCAAAGGCGACTAAGAATGACCATTATATGACAGACAGAAGTAGAGAGATCTATCGCCAGTGGAAGTGCTGTATAGTGTTTCAGCCACCAATGATTAGTGAACAATAACGTCACCCCTCTTGTGTCACCATAACCGTTTAATGGATAAGTCGGTAAAAAATACCACCCTAGTAGGCCCGAGGAATCTCCATTTGCTCAGAAAGAACAGACGACTATAGTTGAAAATGTACCATTGGACTATGACCGAGTTGTAAATTTTCAAAGATTGGCTTCTCTTGGTCGGCATATGGACACTTAATACGTCAATAATTTGGATGTTCTTAACACAATTCTCGCTCTAATTTGGTCAAACCCCGTTTCTGAAGTGGTCAGGAGAAGTATCCAATGGAGGATTCCAGTTTATTCATCAACCATATGACATCATAATCAACTACATGTCGCCTGGTGTCATAATCAATTACGTTATGAATGACGTATGTAAGTTCGATTAATTGATGACGGACTAATCGTTGTTGTCCGAATTGTATGTATTTACTATTTAATAAACATGCTGTTGAATATTTTGAAACTAGAGCAACAGCACCCAATCAAATTAGTTTCAAAATATTCAACAACTTACCTGTACAGTTTTCAGGAAATTGAGTCACACAGTTCAGGGATCAATTGATCCCAATGCGAGGTGTGGGTGGAGCTTGGCTAAAGATGGGCGGGCATAGCTAAAACTGAATTCTGGTCAGAAACGGCATCTGCAGTGGGCTTGAGAAATATCCATTTTCTAACCTCGCTTGCAAATGGACATTCACTGAGCAAAAATGTCAGCCTTCTTGAAAAGTTTTGGCCATTAAAGTGTTAATTGATATAAGTAATATTTTGAGCGCTTGGGGCGCTATTGTTATCATTGCAACATTTATGTAGAGATAGTCATCCACCGAGAAACTGGGAAGATTTGGTAATACATTGGCAAAATATGCAATTGCAGATCTATTTATTTCTAAAATCTAAATGACACCACATTCATAATCATGATATTGCCAATATATCTTGTTTCATAATTTGCATCACGATTGGACAATTACAGTATAACCACAGTGCCAACCCATCATCTTGTGGCCCAGTCATTTTGTGTAGCGACTTATATTTTATCATGTGGCCTCAAATGGCGAGTAAAGAATGTAATTTAGACAAAAACATTTTTTAAGTATTCAAAATATGTTATGGTATATATGCATAGCTGCAATGACTGCACTATATTTTTTGGTATAAACAGTAATTAAACTGATATAGGTCCTTCTGAAAAAACTCGGATTGAGTTCGTTTTTAAATATAGGTCCGTTGTGGGAAATGTATATTTAAAAACTAGATAGTGGGGTGGTTCTCTCGTAAAACCTGGAAATAAGGTGCCTGTCAAGGACATTGTCAGGCACTAAACTATCAAATATCAGACACACACTTCCTGCCATTTTGTCAGGTACAGATTTAAACAGTCCCAGTTGTTGCAGTGAGCAACAAAAGAGTCTGCATACAAGTGTTGACAAAGCCATAAAATATTCATCTACCTGTATCACGATCATTATGACACATGTTTAGTTGATTTTTAACACGTTTCTAATAAGTTCAAGTAAAGAACACTGTGAAGTAGAATAGTGTTGACAGGCAGCAAATTCTTGATGTCCGGTATTAAGTGGCTGGTGCCTGACAAAGCGTTGGACACCTTTGAAAAAGTTATTTCCAGGCCTAGCTCGTGCCAATCAAACCAACACCATTACACCAATATAAAATATATATGGCACTTACTTTGAATTCTTCTGAACCACATCCATTGTAGCTGGCCACGTGACCTTGCCGTGGTATCGGTTTGGCTCCTGGAAGAGAAATATAATAACATGTAACCTAGCGGTGAACTCGGAACAATTACCAAAGTAATAATACAGTAGTAGGCCTATCGATTAAAACAATGTAAAATAACATGTGCTATCGCTTTGGACTTGTTTTGCTATTCTTGCTTTAAAATATACACAAGCATCTATTGTACGGTTCAATGCGGGGATCCGATCTGTCACTCGAGTATCTGACGTCATTATCAAATACGTCACTTGTTAGAAGACGTCACAATCAAATGGTATAGTTACGTCACGAGAGTGGCTGAATTGTTATGTCATTGGTGAATTTACAATTTAATAAACATTGCTGCATACTTTGAAAGTAATTTGACTAGGAGCTGTTGCTGCCTATCACAGTCGTGACCACAAACTTCAAGTCAAATTAGTTGTAAAATGTTCAACAACTTGCCTGCAATCTTGAAATTGGGATTCTGGGAATGCATGGTTCAGTGTTAAATTCAATTCAAATACACGTACAGTGGGCGGAGCAAGATGCAAATGGGCGGGGTATAACTAGAAATGGATCCCTGATAGAAATTAGGATGGTTTCAGATGGCCTCTCGTGCATTCCCAGAGGTAAATAGAGACAATCAGTTGTCTGTTATTACTTAACATGGTTAAATTTTTATATTTTACACATGATTTAGACATCATTATTGGGAAGATGGGCGACAGCTCCATAACTCCCAGGTTAACCTGTGCAATGAGTATTTTCAAAAGTACACTGACAACCCTGATGGGGGGGGGGAGGGGACTGTCCCTTGTCCCCACCCTTGCAGGCTACATCCCTGATCATAATGGTATTACAGTACATGTCACATGTATAATATAGCACACCGCCCTCCATAGCATGCATGTGTGGCATCAATAGACCTCCCATTAATGATATAAATGGGCACACACCTTAATACATACGCCCATAGAGGGCGTTGTATGAGCGTTTCATTCGTCGCCCACTCGCTACATGCAACGTGGTTAGTGCGCTTAGGTGAATAGGGAGTTAATCAGATGACTGATCTGAATCCGTAAGGAGTTATTTCTCCTTTGAATAACTTAATTTCTTCAACTACTCCCTTCCCAATTTCATTGGCTGTTATTAAAGCTCTCGTTCCATTAAATATAGAACCCTTTTGCACGAGATATGAGATGCCTGCTGATTTCTGTTGAATTTACCCAGCATGCAATTTCCTGACTCCATAATCGTTGTAAATACGATATTCATACGCCATATTCGTTTAGTCTATTGTCTGTATAGACCAGGATTTCGCAAACAAAACCAACCCGTCTGCACGTGCAAATGGTTATTTGTCCTCCAGCTCTGGAAGCGTAAGCATGCACGTTGGGTGTACTATTCACGGCAATACATTCGACGGCCTGCATTACAATACTGTTCAAAGCAACTGTGTCAATTTTCAGAAGAAAATTAGAGAAAGTTTTTATATATATTTTGACAATAATTGCCGTGTGATTCTATGGACAACAGTTTGATAACGTTGTTGGTGCCTTAGTCAGCAACAACTTACAGTCAAATTGCTCCGCAAATCCGTAGAAAGTATTGACTGAAATTTATGATTATTTTAGAATACATAGACTGAAAGCTGTTGCAGCAACACTTCAATAAAATTTGTATCAAATATATGGCAGGTAGTAATTGCATTACACCCAAATTATTTTGATAACAGTTTGACTAAATGTTGGTGCTGTTATAGCAACAACTTTCACGCAAATTACTGTCAATGTATACAAGAGGCCTGCGTCGCTTACCTGGAGCACCATAAATTTTTATCAAAATTGTTGGTGGGTGGTTTAGCAGTCTTTTAAATGAGTTTGTGGACATTTTTGCAAGTGCAATATGGCCGCCAAACACACCACATTTTGATTGGCCCACGGCGCCCATGTTTCTTTGATGGATCACCTTCCCTTGGACAAATTTCGGCCTGATGCCTTCAGCGGCTCTGGAGGAGTAATTTCCGTGAAAACCAGGTCATCCAAGATGGTCACGGAATAATTTGGTCAATCAAGTTCTCTTAAACAAAATTGGCTTACCTCGTTGCCTAGATGAAGATTCCCCATGTGGTTTCGGAGATTTTTAAGGACATTTCCTGAAATTGGCCGAAATCCAAAATGGCCGCTGAACAAACTTGGATCCTTATGCCCTAAGGATGCTTCCTGCCAAATATAATTGAGATCGGCCTGGTAGTTCTCGAGAAGACATTTTAAATTTCCCATTGCTTTAGCATGGGAGCTTTTGATGAGAAAATTATGCAAGATGGCCGCCAAACCGTTTACCCGACAGTTTCGAAAATTGCAAATTTGAGCTCAGAATACCCAAAAAACATATATAGAATCAATTTTGGCCTCAAAATCCATCAAATAAAAAATCCAATATGTCCGCCAAACACGCTACATTTTGCTTGGCCCACGGCGGCCACACTTTTCGACGGAGCAACTTCCCTTGAAGAAACTTTAATGGCCCTTAGTCCCTAATCATATCTCCAAAATTTTGGCCTGATCCATTCAGCAGTTCTGGAGAAGTCGTTTTCTGGAAAACTGGGTCATCCAAGATGGCTGTCGAACTATTCGGACAATCAAGTTGTCTTGAAGAAACTGGCTTACCTTTTTGCCTAGATGAGGTTCATAAGCTTTGAATCGATTCCCCAAGCCGTTTCGGAGGAGATTTTTAGACATTTCTAAAAATTGGCCAAAATCCAAGATGGCCACCGGCCAAATTGGCCGATCGGCTTCGTTTGAACAAAATGAAATCTCTATCCCATAAGGATGCTTCCTGCCAAATATAATTCAAATCGGGCTAGAAGTTCTCGAGAAGACATTTTAAATTTCCCATTGCTTTAGTATGGGAGCGTTTGGCGAGAAAATGATCCAAGATGGCTGCCAAACCGTTTATCCGACAGTTTCGAAAATTGCAAATTTGAGATCAGAATACCCAAAAACCTATATAAAACGAATTTCGGCCTTAAAATCCATCAAATAAAAAAATCCAATATGGGTGCCAAACACTATATTTTGATTGGTCCACCACGGCCATGCTTTTTGGCGAATCAACTTCTCTTGAACAAACCTTAATCGCCCTTAGTTGCTAATTATATATCACAAACTTCGGCCTGATCGCTTCAGCGGTTCTGGGGAAGAAGTTGTTTTTGTGAAAACTAGGTCATCCAAGATGGCTACTGAACCATTTGGTCAATCAAGTTCTCTTGATCAAAACTTGATTCAGCGCTTACCCTAGATCTTATTTCGTCAGTTTTGAATTGATCCCTCAAATGGTTTGGGAGGAGATTTTTAAAGACATTTCTAAAAATCGGCCGAAATCCAAGATGGTCGCCGGCCAAATTGGCTGATTGGGTTCGTTTGAGCAAACTTGAATGCTTTAAGGATGCTTCATGTCAAATATAATTGAAATCGGCCCAGCAGTTCTCAAGAAGACATTTAAAATTTTCCATTGCTTTAGTATGGGAGCTTTTGGCGAGAAAATGATCCAAGACGGTCGCTAAACCGTTTATCCGACAGATTCGAAAATTGCAAATTTGAGATCAGAATAGCCAAAAACCTATAATATAAAACCAATTTCGGCCTCAAAATCCATCAAATAAAAAAATCCAATATGGTCGCCAAACACGTTAGATTTTGATTGGCCCACGGCGGCCATGTTTTTTTTGACAGACCAACTTCTCGTGAACAAACTTTAATGGCCCTTAGTCCCTAATCATATCTGCCAAATTTCGGCCTGATCCCTTCAATGGTTCTGGAGAAGTTATTTTCGCTAAAACTAGGTCAACCAAGATGGCCGCCAAACTATTTGACCAATTAAGTTTGCTTGAACAAATTTGGTTGAGCTCTTGCCCTAGATCATATTTCATGAGGTTTCCTTCAATCCCTCAAGTGGTTTCGGAGCAGATTTTTTGACGTTTCTAAAAATCGGCCGAATCCAAGATGGCCGCCGGCCTAATTGTCCGATCGGCTTCATTTGAACAAACTCGGATCCCTATGCTCTAAGGATGCTTCCTGCCAAATATAATTGAAATTGGCCCGGACGTTCTTGAGAAGTCGTTTAAAGGAAAGGTTGACGGACGGACACACGATGGACAGTCACCACGACATAAGCTCACTTGGCCTTTCAGGCCAGGTGAGCTAATAAAAGCTTTCTCCTCTTTTCTGGACATTGACACACTTTCTCTGAACAGTATTGAAATACAGACTGTCGAATGTACTGCCGTGAATACGCCCTAGGTGCATGCTTACGCTTCCTGAGCTGGAGGACAAATGACTATTTGCACGTGCAAGCAGGTTGGTTTTGGTTGAAAAATCCTGGCTTGTGCAGACAATAGACTAAACGAATATGGCGTCCAATAGTTACAACGATTATGGAGTCAGGGCATTGCATGCTGGGTAAATTGAACAGGCATCTCATATCTCGGGCAAGTGTCTATATTTAATGGAACACGCGAGCTTTAATAACGATGATATTATGTATACGATTGTAATTTATTTGAAATTAGATGGCGATACACCCGTAAATAGTTACTCCAAAATCAATTTGCCCAATAGTACAACTTATTTACAGGATTGACTTGCCCATCCTGTTTCTTCACTAGACCAGGGCAACATTACAGGTCACCATTGACAACAAGCACTGTACACGAGGGGTGGACTAAACTCTAAAAGGACAGAAACAACAAATTCTTTCTGATGTAATGAATAATCTAATGAATAATTTGACTGGGAGTTGTTGCTGCCTATGTTCCTGAATAAATGGACTTGAAATTGAGACTCGAATATTCAAGAATTAACTTGCAATTAATATTTTAAGTAACTCAAGGCATGCTTCACTATACAGGATTCATAAGCTGCAGACTGAAATTCCACACCTTTTTCATACCAAGTCCATCAATGGACCCTTTCCATTTTAGCTATGCCCCCCACCCTCCTACTCTAGCTAAGCTCCACCCACACTTCGTCGTGTTGGGATTGATTGATCCCCGAATGCCCTAACTATCAATTTCCTGAAAACTATAAAGGAAAGCTGTTGAATATTTTGTAACTAATTTGACTGGATGCTGTTGCTGCCATAGGCACCGCAGCAACAGCGCCCAGTCAAATTACTTTCAAAATATTCAACAGAATATATATTAAATAGTAGACATCCAATTCGTACAACAACGCGTCTTCAAATAATGCGTTCGTGACGTAATTATCTACGTCATTCATTATGATGTCATTCTACACGTCGCGTAGTTGATTATGATGTCATATGATGGGCGGATACTGACTCTGGAAAGGTGAATTTCCAGATACATCTTACGATGTCACCAATCTGTGTTATTTCAAAACCACCAAATGAGGCAGCAAACTGTTGGAATTAGTAGCTAAGATCTTAACTATCTTGAATATTATAGATATTTTGCAAATGAGAATCACACCTGATAATATTTCAATTTTTCACACTGTCTCCAAAACCTTTGCAGAAAATGTTGAATTTTTCAGTTTTCAAAAACTGTAACTGGGGGTCTTAGTAAGAAGGCTAGTGTGGTCCGTAAAGGAGTATCTGTGTGCGGCATTAGGCCCTATTAATCCTGGTACTTACCATTTTTGCATTTGAAATCACACCCATCTCCGGTAAGGAAACTTCCAAGTGAGCCCAGTATGTTACCTAATGTTTTGCCCAGTTCACCAGGTGGGAACTGTATCATTGCGTCCACGGGTCCCACACAAGATAATAACAATATTAGAAGTATCACAGAATAGGGAGCCATGTTCATTGTACATCTTAAAGACGACTAAAATCAGACCTAAAAGACAATTAATATCAGTCACTCTATTGAGTACATGGAGTGTAGTTACACTAGTTGAGTACATGAGTGTAACCCTTTCACCGATAAATTCTCCGTATATCAAGACAAACAAACCGGGAAAGATTAACTATTTTGAAATTAATTTGACTGGAAGGCATTGCTGCCCATGGCGGAAATGGCCTCCAGTCATATTAATTTCTAAATATTCAACATAAAATGGCATAGGCCTACATATTCAGGGATGAGTACTTGAAAGAGTTAAACCCCTAGGTTAAGTTCCTGGTTATAAACACACTAATGCCATGTTCTCACGAGACTTAACCGGCGTACTGTAATACTGAGGTATGGCGTTATTCCCGATGAACTCTCCGGTGAGAAGACGACTTATGACTCACAAGAGAAAATCGAAGAACACGCATGTTCTTCGATTTTCTCTTGTGAGTCATAAGTGCGTCATAGGTGCGTCTATTTACTGTTGACAGTCGGTGTTTGTTGGTAAGTTGGTAAAGTACACCATTATTTACGCATTACGTGGTACACGTCGATTGGTTACAGAGATTCGCGTATAAAGGGACGCAAGTCCGTGTCTGAGAACTACACTAAAACCTAAGAAAAGTTGTTTCCCCTAAATTTACACTACCGAGCAATGAGGAAATGGAAACGGCGAAGTTTGCATTAATTACCCATAGTATATATAGCATAGTATCGCCTATAACGTCTTAACATTACTTTTTGGTTGTTTTGAAATCAATATTCTGGAATTCTGAGTTGAACGAGTTAGTTATGAAGAACAAAGTTTATGGCTGCAAGCTGTCAGAGACAGCTATAGGTATTAGCAGCTACATAGAAAGGACAAAATTAGAAAAAGTAGGTCTAAAATAATTAGTCGAAATTGATATTACAATATTCATTCAGTATTTGGAGATTTTAACTGGAAGCGGTTGCTATCTCGAAGATCAATGGCTTCCGTTTAAACCTTTTTCTAAATATTAATATTCAACACAGAGAGCTCCGGCAAAGACAGGAACACATTTCTAGCCACGCCCCACCCATTTCTAGCTTTTCCCCGTCCATCTAAACTAAGTTCTGCATTGCCCATGATTTATATACTTTGAATCCTGAATGGCAGAATCCCAATTTCACGGCAACTAGATAGGTAACCCTAAACATGTTGAATAGTTTGGAACTAATTTGACTGGGTGCTGTTGTTGCCTATGGCAGCAGCAGTGCCTAGTCGAATTAGTTTTCCAAATATTCAACAGAATGTTTACTAAATAGTAAAGACATAACTTATTCATTATGCATTTTGATTGTGACGTCAGCCTACATGTGACGTACTTGATTATGACTAGAGTGACAGATTGTATCTATCCGTTGATATACAACGTCTTCAGGATGAGGTGTGGGGCGGGGTAATAGCAAAGGGAACTACACGCTATGTCAACGATAAGCAATACACGTTTCTGAAAACAAACCCCACCCACGACAGAAACAAAACGTAGGAAAAATAGGAACAATGGCCAAAGAGTGAGGACCCATCTCTAGCTATTCACTGCCCCTTTCTAATTAAGCTCCTCCCAATTTTTTACTCGTGTGGGAATCGATTTAAAACCTGAATTTAATTCCCCAGAATCTAAATTTCAAGGTAACTATACACAATTACAGGTAAGCTGTTGAACATTTTGAAACTAATTTGACTAGTGGCTGTTGCTTCCTATAGTAACAGTAAAAATATTCAACAGAATGTTTAATGAATAACAAATCCGTCAAAGAGATAGGCTACAATTTGTACACTTGACTAGCCGCGCTTCATGGCGCAGTTATAATATGTTGTTATGATTGTAACAATGTGATGTCAGCCTATATGTGGCATAATAGTTTATGACGTCATATATATTTGAGACAGATCCGATCCCTCCATTTTAACACCTGGTGATATAATCGTTATTTGATATATTTAAAAGACAACTACCACTTTCTAGCGATCATTTGTTGAACCTATCATCATTTCTCTATGTAGGCCCTAAGCTTGCTTTACTATAGTCTTAAATGAAAAATAATAGCAAACTTACAATATTCCCGGCGTATATAGTGTATTTTTATGCAATCTAATGGAATATGAAATGATTTTCCATGTTGAGCGCCCTATCATTGAAATTGAATTGTGCATAAAAACTATGCAACGTGGATGAGTTTTATTTAAATTGTGTAGGTTGTGCCTCGTGAAATGGTAGAACAACCCTTCAATAAGAAGAAGAGCTTCCCCGGTTGCAAGTAGGAGTTTGCGAATGTTACGCTACATTTTTTCTTCTCCTACTCGCATGTTTTAGCGTGTTCTCATGTATCAACTTCTTGGTGACAGCGTGATATTAAATCATATGAAGATATGTGTGCGCTAGAATAAGAAATTCAACAATATTTATGCGATTGGAAGCGGAAAACAATCTCATCAAGGGGCGTTCGCCCCCTGTGCCATTTTGCCATATTGTGCCGTACTTGTTATTATGGTACAATTGTAATACGCTGGCGGATTGTTTTAAAGTCCAGGCGATTTCAGCAATTTTAAGTCATATTGTACACACTTACGCCAGTTCCATAGCCATATTCTATGCATTGGGCATAGAAAATGTAGGATATAGGTCGTCTATTCATGCTTTGCGTGTAGGATACGCATACACGAGTCATACAGCTTCATTCGTAGCTAAGTCAGCCATCCACGCAGTCGGTTGGTCAGTGTGTTGGTCAATCGGTGGGTGCGTGGTTCGGTCTGTGAGCCTGTCTGTCTGTCCGTCACTCATGCTGTCATCTGACCTGTCACTCATGCAGTTCTCCGATATGCCACTCATGCAGTCATCTGCTCTGTCACTCATGCAGTAAGTCGGGTAGTCGTTTCGTTGCTCATTCGATCGGTTGGTCGGCTTGTCAATCAATCCACCACCCATGCAGTTATCAAATATGTCACTCATGCAGTCATGCTATCTATCAGTCATGCAGTCATCTGATATGTCACACATGCAGTCCATCAGCCTGTCATTGATGCGGTCCACCAGTCTGCCACTCATGCAGTCTTCTGATATGTTTTTTCATGCAGTACGTCAGTCTGTCACCCATGCAGTCATCCGATCTGTCACTTTATGCAGTCAAGACTGTCAATCTCTATTCCTCACGCCGTCATCTGATCTGTCTCTCATGCAGTCCGTCAGTCGGTTACTCATGCAGTCATCGGATCCCTCACTCATGCAGTCATCTGATCTGTCACTCATGCCATCATCTGATCTGTCACTCATGCAGTCGGGCGGTCAGTTGGTCACTGAGTCACTCAGTCAGTGGGTTGCTCATTCAGTGGGTGGGTGGTTTGGTCTGTCAGCCTGTCCATCAGTCTATCAATCATGCAGTCATCCGATCTGTCACTCATGCAGTCCGTCAGTCATTGATCATCCAATTTGTCAGTTGGTCTTTAAGTGGGTTTGTCAGTCGGTGGTTGGGTGGTTTGGTCCGTCATCCTGTCTATTAGTCTGTCACTCATACAGTCCACCACTGATGCAGTCATCCAATTTGTCAGTCATGCAGTTGGTCACTCATATAGTTCGTAGGTTGGTCGCTCATGTGGTCAGTCAGTCATGCGTGCAGTTAGTAGGTCGGTCTGATCTGTCACTCATGCAGTCGGTCAATCCGCCTGTCCGCCAGTCTGTCACTTATGCAGTCATACGATCTATCACTAATGCAGTCCGTCAGTCATGCAGTTGCTCATCCGATCTGTCACTCATGCAGTCCGTCGGTCATTCGATATGTCACTCATCTCATGCAGTCAGTCGGCCGTTCATCATGTCCGTCATTCAACCGATCTGTCACTCATGTAATCCATCACATATACAGTCGGTCATCTGATCTGTCACTCATGCAGTCAGTCGGTCATCTGCATTGTCACTCATGCAGTCAGTCTGTCAGTCATTCAGTCGGTTGGTTGGCCTGTCCATCAATCCGTCACTCATGCAATCATCAGATCGGTCTCTCATGCAGTCTGTCAGTCCGTCACTCATGCAGTTGGTCATCTGATCTTTCACTCATGCAGTCAGTCGCTCATCCGATCTATCTTTCATGCAGTCGGCCTGTTCGTCAGTCCATCACTCATACAGCTTTCCGAGCGGTCACTCATGCAGTCTGTCAGTTGGTTATCCGATCTGTCACTCATGCAGTCTGTCATTCGGTCGATTGGCCTGTGTGTCAGTCTGTCACTCATGCAGTCATCCGTTCTGCCACTCATGCATCCCATCAGTCCATCACTCATGCAGTCAGTCATCCGACCTGTCACTCATGCAGACCGTCATTCAGTCATTTTGTCACTTATTCGGTTGGTTGGTTGGCCTGTCAGCCTATCCATCAGTCCGTCACGCATGCAGTCATCAGATATGTCACTCGTGGAGTCTGTCAGTCCATCACTCATCCAGTCAGTCATCTGATCTGTTACTCATGCAGTTGGTCGGTCGGTCAGTCAGTCGGTTGGCATAACTGTCAGTCCGTCAGTCACAGCTCTCCGAGCTGTCAATCATGCATCCTGTCAGTCCATCACTCATGCAGTCAGACATCCAATCTGTCACTCATGCAGTCAGTCGGTCATCTGATCTGTCACTCATGCAGTTGGTCGGTCATCCAATCTGTCACTCATGCAATCGGTCGGTCATCCGATCTGTCACTCATGTGGTCGGTCGAAAATTGTCAATAAGTCACACCTCTCTTTCCCCTCTCATATCCATCTATTTGTAATTTCAAGGTAGTATGTCAGTTGGTTGGCTTGTCAGCCTCTCCATCAGTCCGTCATGCATGCAGTCATCAGATATGTCACTCATGCAGTCTGTCAGTCCATCACTCATCCAGTCCGTCATCTGATTTGTTACTCATGCAGTTGGTCGGTCGGCATGTCCGTCAGTCACACAGCTCTCTGAGTTGTCAATCATGCAGTCTGTCAGTCCGTTACTCAGGTAGTTGGTCATCCGAGCTGTCACTCATGGAGTCAGTTGTTCAGTCTGTCAGCCTATCTGTCAGTCCGTCACTCATGCAGTCATCCAATCTGTCACTCATGCAGCCAGTCGAAAATTGTCAAAAGTCACCCCTCTCTTTCCCCTCCCATATCCCACAGGAGTACGCCGTTTTAGATATGAAAACGTGAAATAAAAAATATGAAAACACGGTAGCACTATCTACTACTATAATTATATAATATACACAAATATAATAGTAGTATAGTGCTATTTTTGATTTCACGTTTTCATATCTAAAACGGCAGACTCCTGTGCATATCCATACTGCATCTATTTGTAATTTTAAGGTAGTCAGGATATGATTGCTTTTTCATAATGAGTCCCGTAACGAAAATACCACAATACTGGTAAGGCACACTTATGAATGAACGTGGTTTGCGTGGCCCGTTTTCGTAGTAACTGCAATAGTTTGCAAACTATTGTGAACGCGTTACGAAAACTGATAACACAACCCACCTTCGCCGTATACACGCTACACATTACCAGTATTGCTGGCCTGTTTATAGCCAATTTGCCTATTTTAGTCTAGCCTATCATTTAATTTAGTCGTTAATCGTATTTACCGATGATGCATCCATCTAACAACAATGGCCGATTGACAAGTTGAAACCGAAAGCGAAACAAAAAAATATGTCACGTGATAAAAGAGATATATCCCTGTATGAATATTTGAGATGCCCACTGAATACAATATAAACTAGTTGGATAAGATCAGAAATGTCTGTAAAAATGTGCTATTTGACGATCGCAGTAATGGTGGAATTAAATCGATTTATTGGCGGCATTGTGCAAATATGAACTTCTCCTGACACAATGAGATGATGTATATAGCATAGCGACTGATTTGCAACAATGAAATACTGTGACATAGCAACTTTAACCTGTTCAATGCTAAACTAAAGACTGTTCTTGATTTAATAACACGCTGCATAGGCCTACTTATTTTGTTGAATCTTCTGAAAACTATTTTACCGGAGTTCGTTGCTGCTCAAGAACTCAAGTCGGGCAAATCGGTTTCAAAATATAGTTAACAGATTACTATGTGGTTGCTTCGAAATTGTGACCGGCCTGTTTAGTAATTACTGGGATATCATGGTTTAATTTATCAGACATAATAGTAGGCTCTACATAGAGTATGCTACTATGGCATTCTGGTCCTAGTTCTTAAACCTTACCACTTTGATGTCAATATTCTATATTTTACCGAGTCGCTTGCACAGAAACTGGTGTACAATTTTAAACAATTTTGGTGGACGATCTTGATGGTCTATGACAGCCGTCTACGACAGCAACATCTTTCACCAAATTTGTTGGAGAATGTACACCAGTTCAACTTTTAATTTAATTTGAAATTTTTTACATCAGAGTGGTAAGGGTTAATCGTATTCGCTTATTCTAAACAAATAGGCTAAATCTTCATAAAACCTAAACATTTCACATAAAACCTAAACTAACAGTTTTCTGTACTCGGCAGTGTTTGCATAACCTAGTTAGATAGTTCACTTCACTTTATGGGTCAAGCACTTGTGCTCGGGGCGCCGTCATTGTTAACACTTCCAACATGAAATATCTTGATATGCACAGCCGAGTTCATGCGTGACATTGTTGTCGGCTCTAAATCGTCGTGTTCTGGTTCAAGATCATCTATCAGTTCGACTGTCGATGTATTGGTAACAATATCCAGTGAGCCGAGACCTAGCTGCTTGAGTTTTAGTGCCAGGTTTGCAGCTCGCTCCACTGACGCTCCAAGGCCGTGAACGTAAATCTCATTCCATCCAGACTCCAACAACTTTTGACAGCGATTAATCTGCGCCGGAAAATTAGTCCGTCTGCTCACGTACACATCGTTTTTGCGCTTTGGAAAGCGTCTCGGTAGACGTTTTCGTAAAGTATATTCCTCCTTGTCGATTAAATGCCGCAGTTCGTCTAACTTAGGACCGAGTTTTAATGAATTATCTAACACTTCCTTGTTCGAAACGTGTTTGATGGGAAGCGACATATTTGTTATTCACCATGCGTAAATCCCTCAGAATGCACGAGACCGGTTTGATGTTCGCGAAAATTATCGCAGGCGCGATAGATGCTAAATGACTATGGCACATAAGCGTATCGAGTACACTGATCATAAGCACGCAATGATATATGTAGAGGATTTAACCTATAAGATGATCTCATTTATCTCGGAAAATTTTATTCAGCGACCTGATCAAATCAGGTGCACTGGGTGCATTGGAGAGTTCGGCCAGGAACTGATTGTCTCCCCTTATCATCTATGCTTGAATGTTCGATAGGGGAACTCGGAACTATGCTCGGAAAATCAAAATGTTTCCAGCGAGAGTTATTTCCCCATTATAACATATAAATAGGCGCTCGTAAAGAAAGAGCTAGGCTGGTAGCTGACTCCTCATTTCCTCGCTGGCGATTCTCTGGTACTCGAATTTCAAAGTTTCAAATTGATTCCAACGCACGCAAAAATTGGATGGAGCTTGGCTAAAAATGGATCTCTAACAATGAAGACAATTTGAATACATTCATCTGCGACATAGCAATGGACCTTTCCAGTTTTAGCCATGCCCCGCCCATCTCTATCTAAGCTCCACCCACGTCTCACTCGTGTTGGGATCAACCAATCTCTGAATTCACCTTCCCAGAGTATCCACCCATCACATGACGTCATAATCAACTACATGATGTGTAGAATGACATCATAATGGATGACGTCGATAAGTACGTCACGAACGCATATTTGAAGACGGTCTATGCGTTGGAGGGAGGGAGAGAGAGAGAGAGGGAGGGAGGGAGGGAGGGAGGGGGGAGGGAGAGAGAGAGAGAGAGAGAGAGAGAGAGAGAGAGAGAGAGAGAGAGAGAGAGAGAGAGGGAGGGAGAGAGAGAGGGGGAGGGGGTGGAAGGGAGGGAGGGAGGGTGGGCAGGCGTGTGGCCAGGCGGACGGGCGGGCGGGTGGGCAGGAGGGAGGGAGGGATGGAGGGGAGGGGAGGGGAGGGAGGGAGGGAGGGAGAGGGGGGGGGGGAGAGAGATTATAAAAGGACTGGAATGGGATATTTCATGTTACACATGGAGTTCCAATGTCGGTAGAGCTGCATAGCATGGTACCCAAGATTCTGCTCTTCCTCCACTTTTCAGCATTCATTTCTGTGGTGTCGAATAGATATACGTGTGGTCTCTGGCGTCACACACGACGAGGTTTGCAGCCATGAGCTCTTCTAGATCTAGTGAATGTAGTGCATCAAGAGGTCCTTTCCCTCGTCGATAAAGTCAACATCATCTGCATACGCCATCTCTAATGGCATAGCTATCATTGAGATTGTAGGGTTTGGTCGCGTAGAGTGTTCTCGAATGGATGAGAGTGTTGTGGTTAGGTAGCAGTTGAAAAGCGCCGGAGATAAACCGTCACGTTGTGTTGATCATATTGACGTTTCAGCCTGTGCAGAAAGTCAGGCGTAGTTCGTCATCATCGCAGCCAGCTTGCTGGAGAAATTGAATTATCTCGGGTCTCTCGGATGGTATCATATACGGGTGGCATATCGTTTCCCATCTTGTAGAAGTCCCAATTCTTTGACCATATACTACTTATGTCGACATTCGTTGTGCCCAGACTATGTCAACGCAGCT
This sequence comes from Chaetoderma sp. LZ-2023a, assembly GCA_034401795.1. Lineage (NCBI taxonomy): Eukaryota > Metazoa > Mollusca > Caudofoveata > Chaetodermatida > Chaetodermatidae > Chaetoderma > Chaetoderma sp. LZ-2023a. The sequence goes on from CM067372.1 coordinate 141,404,035, forward strand.
ACGCCCTGTCTTAAATCCACTCCGCCAGTTTCCAGTAAAGTTCTTAATCTTATCTCTGATACGAAATAATGTCACATTTGATAGAATTTTTCGGATGCTGTTCAAAAGCGCTACTGATCACATGTTGAAAAGAGGTGTTGGTGGTTTCCTAGGCTTTGAGAGTGCAATGAGTGTACCTTCTGCCACGGTGTCGATATGGAGGTGTTGTTCAAAGGCAGAGTTGACGACGTGTGTAATTTGAGTTGGGATGGTAGGCCTTAATAGCTGCATATTTAAGGAGTTCGTTAGTTATGCCGTTAGGCCCGTTAATGCCGTGTGTACGCCCATTTGTAAAAGGTGTAAGGTGTTAAAGCTTTTTCTAACTTCTGCTTCTACATGAGGTTCGCTTTCTGTGGCAGTGAACTGGTCTTTGAACCATTCTGTGATTGTTTTAGCTTTTCCATGGTCCGAGCCGATGACGTGATCGTCAGAGCTATGTACAGCAAGTGGCAGTGCCGGATTAAGCCTAGCCAGGGCTGGGGGCCAAAAATATTTGTGGAGTTGGGTGGAAGCGAAAGGCAAACCAAAAGGGGAGTCCGGGGGGTCCTCCCACGGAAAATTTTGAAAAATCTAGGTGCTCGCAGATGGCATCTCCTGCATTTCCAGAGGTAAATATGGACCGTCAGTTGGCTGTTAAATTCTTCCTTTAGAGCCATTTAATTTCAGCCGGTCAGTTGTGAAAACAGGACTGTATAAAAAAATGAATGAACAAAAAGATGAATTAATTAGCCAAAAATAGAATAATTTATCAGCCAAGTGAAGGGCCATATTTACCCCTGGAAGTGGAGGTGGTGTCATCTGAGAGCATCTAGAAGATAATAACTTTAATATAATCATGAGCCATCTGACTCCCAAAACATAAAAAAGCATCGAAACAAAAGAAACACTCTTTAATAAGAATACTACTGAAACAATAAATAATGGACAAATAAGACAACAAGACCCCGCCCCCCCCCACCCCGCGACTCCTCGCCTTGCTACAGGGAGGCACACATGGTTACATGGTCATACTGTCATAAGGTTATATCGTACATATTCCATACAAAGAATAACTTAAAATGAACAAAAAAGGAACCCATTACTAAAGCATTACTAAAGCATAATACTGAAACAACATATAGCAGACAATAAGACGAAGGTAGTAAGTCTGTAATGGAATTTTCATTTCATTAAAGTGTTCATCTTCTGAGGCGGATCCAGATATTATTGACGGGGTGGTGGCCCTTGGAGTAGGTATGAGAGGGCCTCTGAGGGGGGGGGGCGCTTTCCCACTCCCAAAAATAGGGGTGGTGGGTTTCGGGGTGGGGGTGGGGGTGGGGTGCTCCCATTTAAAACTGAATTTAAAACTGCAGAGAAGCGATATCCAGCCTTCTGAGTGGAAATATTGATTTTTATTTTACCTGTAATTTAGAGCATTTTTGGAGATAATCAAGTGGTCAAATGAAAAAGGAGTATCTATGGTAAGACAGATAATAAGATTGTGAACATGCATTGACCTATTATTATTATTATTATAAGATATTCTCGTTTGTAAAAAGAGAAACTGCGTAGAACACATTATTCACTCAAAAAATATTTTTGATCGAAAAAATCGGGGGCTGATCAAGATCTGGAGCCGGGGGCAAACGCCTCCGCTGCCCCTATTATAATCCGCAACTGGCAAGTGGTTGTTGTTGAGTGATGATTTGTAATGCATTACTTGCTCTGAACATTCTCGACAATCATCGGTGGACGTTATCTAGTTTACCAGGTTATCTGCTCTTTTGATGACCAGTTCTTTCAATTGCTCACTGCTTTGGCGCATGATCTTATTGCGATTTTGTGTTAGTCAAGTTTGGTGTTCATTTCGACTGCTTTGATAAATGCGTAGTCGCAGTGTTTTCTGTTCTTCAGACAGCGTGGTAACAAGTGGATTCTGTACATAGGATTTCCTTTGGTTGGTATTCCGGGCGGCACTGATGTTTTAGTAGATGTCACCACACATTTTATGACGTTTCTTAGAGCTTCCATTAGTTTACAGTTGTGGCAGAAGGGGGATGATAACACCTTCACGCGGTATCCTCCGTCAGTACCTTCTCAGACGCTGACGTCATCAAAGCTTGTGAACTGACAACCGCATAGCGCATACATTCAATAGCCTGATTTTTTTGCCGGCTTGACCGTTAAAGGGACAACGGTAAAGAAAATTAAAGCTTTTACTTATCCAGTGTCTATCTGCAGGCCAAGAGAAGAGTTTTTTTGTTGCAAATTTACCACTAGAATGACTGGCTCGGTTAACAAGCCAGTCATTCTAGTGGTAAATATTTAAAAATACTCTTCTCTAGACCTTTCGAATAGCCATGCCTAAAGACCACTGCAAAGTTGTTTTTGGTCAGTTTAACCATTAAAGGGTTACACTGGCACAAGAGGTGTTAAGTAGTTTATACGAAGAACTAGGTGGTAAGCTAAGCCAATGGACCTTCCATTTTAGCTATGCCCCGCCCATCACTAGCTAAGCTCCACCCACACCTCGCCGTGTTGGGATTGATCGATCCCCAAATGCCCTAGCTATCAATTTCCTGAAAACTATACATGGAAGCTGTTGAATATTTTGTAACTAATAACTGCCTATGGCAGCAACAGCGCCCAGTCAAATTAGTTTCAAAATATTCAACATAATATTTAATAGATAGTAAAAGCAAACAATTTGTACAACAACGCATACACCGTCTTCAAATATGCGTTCGTGACGTACTTATCGACGTCATTCATTATGATGTCATTGTACACATCACGCAGTTCATTATGACTTCATATGATGGGTGGGTACTCTGGAAAGTTGAATTTTCTATACAATTCCGCATTAGTTTTTATAGTAAAAAACTGTAAATTTAATACAGTTGATTGCAATTTTAAAATAGCCCCCCCCCCCCCATTGTCCACTTGATTTACTGAACATACGTCGAATGGTGTATTTTATATACGCAAATAACTCTATAAAAATTTTACAAAAATATAAAAAAATAATTAGGCAATTGAATGCGCTTTCTAATGATGTATGTTAAATAATATACAAGATTTTAGTTTAGCATAGAAACGGTTTAAATTGCGGTGTATTTTAGTGCAGTAGTAATTGTGCTCTGAGCGTTGACTTTGGGAAATTCCGGCGTAATGACGTCAATGTGGGAAAGGTGTATTACGTTACAAATATTTTCTTTAACAGTAAAATCGAATTATCAATACAAAGTCATGTGAATGATTTAAATCTATGCCTATTTATCCAATAAGATGGGTGCCTAATTGTAGGGTGAGGGGTCTGCCCATGTTTCCAGCTGTCTTGGCATATGCACAGCCAGTAAATTAAATCTTGTCCGATATAGAAGTAAATCCAAGTGGCCACTCGTCCAAATATTGGTATGTGTCAACTTTATCTTTTATATAAATGGTTTTAGAATTAAATAAGACTGGTACGTAAATTAAAAAGATTATGTGTGACTATTGACGTGTTGGGCAGTGTGCCATTAAATAAAATTCAACACATGCATTATATAAAGATAATAGAACTTTCCCGCTGTAGATCAAGATAGCCTTTCGACCGTAAAGTCGATAGTTCATTCCGCTCATCTAGACGAAAGAAGGGAAGTTTCGTGCGAGTTTGTGTTTTCGTGGCAAGTGGACATGGCGCCATATTTCATGTGGTTATTTTTGCTCTTTGAATTAAGTAAGTTGTATATCTTATCAGCTCTTTCATCGTACGGAAACACGAACACAACGCAATATGTTGAATATTTCGAAACTAATTCGACGGGGAGTTAGATTAAATTAGCTTCAAACATTCAAAAGCTTTGGTGTAAGGCTATTTTGAAGGGAAAATACAGATAGGGCGATGAGCGGGTTAACTAGAAAGATGCAGTTCTCCTTACTGATAATTTTGAAAATTGCAGTGCTGCAATATGTTATTGTCTAGAGATGTTGGTATATATATATCATCAATGTTGCTAAAATATATAACTATATACAAATACATTGTTCTATGATGTACTTTAGCCAGCCGATGTACTTTAGCCAGTCGTCTTCTGGTATTTGCATAAACCCCCGTAAAGGATCAATGGCTCTTTCCAGCTTTAGCTTTTCCCCGCCCATCACTAGTTATGCTCCACCCAAACCTTGCTCGCGTTAGGATCGATTCCGGAACTTTATAACTATCAATTTCCAGGTAAGCTGCTGAGTATTTTGAAAGTAATTTAACTGGGTGCTGTTGGGTGCTGTTGCTGCCTATGACAGAAACAGCACCCAGTCAAATTACGTTCAAAATATTCAACAGAATGTTTATTAAATACTAAAGACATACAATTCGGACAACTATTAAGCGTTCACCAGATCATATAAAAGTGGCTTCAAACGTGAACGCAGCTGCGCAGAAATTGTATGGGCTCAACGCATGCTTGTGTCGGTAGTCATGTCCAAACACTGGGATTTCCACAAAATGGGCATTGACATGTCACGAGCCTTCGACAGAATTAAACGCACAAAGATCCTAGATGTACTGCGCCAGGCCAGATACAATGAAGAAGAACTACGACTAGTGAGACTACTGCTTGCTGACACCAAGCTGAGAGTACGAGTCAAGTCAATGAAGTCTGTAGAGTTTGAGACATCAATCGGCTCCACACAGGGAGATGGTCTATCTCCTGTACTTATCACTTGTTACCTTGCTGCTGCATTGAAATCCGTGAGGGAACGGTCCACAAGGTCAATACCCCCTCCCCCACCCCCACCCCATTGTCAATACTGGGTATGCCGCTAGAGATGGAGTATACCGACGAGGTGGACTTCATAGACGAGGAAAAGAAAGCCCTTGACGAACTTCTTCCAATTGCTGCAAGCAAACTTAAAATTGAGAACCTCTTTATGAATGAATCCAAAACAGAGTTCACCCACATATACCTATCTACAAAGCATGAAACTAATGAAAATGACGACCCACTTCGTGGCGGCGAACCATGGCGGAAAAGTAAAATCCTGGGCTTTTGCGGTGCTGCTGACATTGCTGCACGCTGCGTCATGGGAACATATCTTTCTAGTCCTTCTGGAAGCTATGGATTCGTAGATCAATGATGCCTTTGATAAAAAGACTACCTTTATACAACGCAACCTGCGTATCCTTGATCTGTATAACTGTAACAGCTTGGCAACTCCAAAGGCAGCTCTAGACAAATTCGATGCCTGCCACTGCAAACACATACGCAACATCGCTGGACACCGGTGGCCAGACAGCATAATTTCCAATGATGCACTATACAAGATGTGCATTACGTCGCTGCTGTCTGCAAAGTTCACCCAGCAGAGATGGTTCATGTTTGGCCATGTGCTTATGATGCCAGAAGACACACCAGCATAGAGAGCCTTGGAATTCGACCTACTCGGAGCCAGCAAATACAAAGCTAGGAGAGGATCAAGAAAGCAGGACTCGGTACATTCAAGTCAAGAATGGACCTGGGGAGCTAAGGATTTCGTTTGAGGACACGGCACAGTGGGCAAAAGCGAACGACTAATTCAGCTGTCGGATGTTTCTACTACTACACCCGCAGAATACAGTAATCATACACACATACATTAAACGTTAAAGACGGACTACATCGAGTCATTCATGCCATAATTAATAATGACGTCATCATACACGTCGCTTAGTTGACGTCATGTGATGGATGGATAAACTGGAAAGGTCAATTGTATCTGCCTGTTAGTTAAATAAATTACATAAGCCTACCTAGAACAGTCAATCAATTGAATAGACCACCTGACAACAAATGGTGGTTCTTTAAGGCTAAGTCTTGGCCGGTCCTCTGGTAAGTCGGCGGATACTCGAGTACGAACCTTCGCGTTTTGGTGCTATTCTACTCACACCTGCGGTTACGAAGGGACGCTCTAGGCTAATATAAATGCATCCTCTCGCACAGAACCACCTCAAAGTGGCCCAACCCCAAAGGTGATTAGTATCGTCGTGAAGCACAGTGAAACTATTATAATAACCATGCCAGTGTACAGTAGAACTTAGAAATAATATCTATATCCCGAAAAAACTAAATAAAACATACTGTTTGAATATCTTGGACTTAATTTGATTGGAATCCATTGCTGAGGCAACCATGGCTCCCGATGAAATTAAGGGCAAAATAATAAACAGAATTTGTTTCGTATCGTGTTAAAAAATTTACCGTGACTAACATGTTTCTGTTTTTGCTTTGGAAACATATTAACTTATATTTTTATCTGTATAGGATCTGCCTTACGTGCGTGCGTGCGTGCGTGCGTGCGTGCGTGCGTGCGTGCGTGCGTGCGTGCGTGCGTGCGTGCGTGCGTGTGTGGAATCTTCACCAAATATAGATGGGAGGTTTTCAATTGTGTCCCGAAAAAAGCTCTTGGTCAGGGATCAATCGATCAAAAGTCAAAGGGTCAAAGGTTAGCTTCAGGAAATGTATTCGACATGATAAAGCTCAAGTTTTTACCGGCGGAATCATAGGCGGCAGATTACCCTTGGGGTTCCGAAAAACCCACCTTTTTAATATTGGGATGCTATCAGTAACGGTCAATGGGTCAAAGTACAGGGTCATCTAAATAACCGTAAAAAGTCATGGGGGTCAAAGGTTAAACTCATCAAAAAGGATTCGATGTGATATAGCTCACATTTTTACCGGCAGAAACTTGGGCGGGAGATTGCACTTGGGGTTCCGAATAGAACCGATAGGCGAGACTATGAATTCTTATGTTTCTTTATTTGCTATAGATATTGACTTGCATAGGTGTATTAAGTGATGACGTCCTTCCGGAATCTAATATGATAGGAACGTGTTTCTGCCAAATGAATAGAGAGATCTGATCTGTCACTCAAGTATATGACGTCATAATCAATTACCTTTCATGTAGGCTAACGTCACAAGCATTGCGACGTATTATAACTCCGCCATTAAGCTAGAAATGCTCGTCAATTGTGTGAATCATATACCGTTAATGGACTTGCAATTTAATAAAAATTCTGCCTTAGGCAGCAACGGCCCCCCCACCCCACCCCCAGTCGAATTAGTTTCAAAATAGTCAACAGCTGACATACATTATTACCTTGGAATTGGGATTCTGAGAATTCATTGATCAAAAGATATATACATTGATCCCAACACGCGCAAAACGTGGGCGGAGCTTAGCTAAAATGGGCGGGGCATAGCTTGAAATGGATTCCTCTGTTAGTTTGATAATTTAGTTAGCCATATGTCATAATGGAGGAATCCAGTTTTACCTATGCCCCGCCCATCTCTACTTAAGCTCCACCCACACTTTGACCGTGTTGGCATCGATCGATCCCTGCACTCTCTGAGAGAATCTCAGTTTCCAGAAAACTATACAGGTAAGCTGGTGAATATTTTGAAACTAAGTTTAATAGGTGCTGTTGCTGCCTATGGCAGCCTATGGCAGCAACAACGCCCAGTCAAATTAGTTTCAAAATATTCAACAGCATGTTTATTAAATAGTCAAGACATACGATTCGTACAACAACGCTTAGTCCGTCATCAGGTAGGTGTTCGTGACGCACCTACCTACGTCATTCATTACGTAATTGATTATGTCGTCATCATACACGTCACGTACTTGATTATGACATCATATGATTGACTGAAAAACTGGAATCCTCCATTGTAACAATGTAAATGAGTTTTCACCTTTGGTCTCTTGGACTCAGAATAAAATTTCCACCTGTATTTTCTTATCACAAAGTGGGTTGCGCTGAATTTTCTTATCTTTTGACAGGAAATCCTTTCATGGTAAATAGGTTACTATTTATCATTAGAACTGTATGCTACCCCTATCCGACATTATCTATGTTCTGATACGTATATTTATTTAGCTAGTGAAACACCATAACAGTACTTATTAACTAACTTATTAGCCAATTTCATTCAGAATTCCCAAGAACGCAGATTCAAGGAACTTAATTATCAATCTGTACGTTATCAAGTAAACATTACCACACAACAAACTTACGGTACTCGTTCCACGCACGCACGTGCGCACGCACGCGCACACGCGCGCACACATGCACGCACGCGAGCATATAGCCGCGCACGCATGTACTCACGCATCCACATGCATACGCACGCTGTTTGGAACTGTTGAATATCTTATGGTACCAATTACGACATTAAATAAAAATACAAACATAAAAGTATTTAAATGCAGACAAACGTGTTTATAAAAGACCTCACTCTAGAATCATACAAAGGAACAGTCTTTATTATAAGTCACTTAGAAGAAAAATTGCGTGTGAGTTGGCAATAGATGGCGGTTTCTTAAGGAAGGTGGCCATTCGGCCACGTGCCTCACAAGAATCTCGCTCCACCAGATAAAAAGTGATAGGAACTGAGGTCTTCGGTAGCAAACGATGCGAATTTCGAATATAAATCTTTGTTCGGACATTTTTATGTCTCAGGAGGTTGCTTATTGACCAGTGTTAGTGTTCCGTGTGGTCAGCCCATATTTCGTCCTCGTTTTAGCCGCATTGTTGGTGGAGAGCCTGCAAGGGTGGGAACGTGGCCATGGGCGGTAAGTACAGCAATGCACATTTAATTAATAAACGCCAAGTTTAGGTGCCCTTTATTTCGTCCAGGCTATACAATAGTAATGGATGTAAATTGTTTTACATCATATAGTGGCGATAAAGTAATACTTTGCAAAGTTAACATGTTATGTGCATTATTCCTTAGGAGACAGAGATCTAAGTGCTTCTGTTCCATAACCATGATAAGGTACTGTAATGAACCTTTCCGGTTTTAGCTATGCCCCGCCCATTTCTAGCTAAGCTCCACACACACCTCGCTCATGTTGGGATCGATCGATCTCTGAACACCCTGACTATCAATTTCCCAAAAACTACACAGGTTCGCTGTTGAATATTTTGAAACTAGTTTGACTGGGTGCTGTTGCTGCCTAAGGCAGCGACAGCGCCCGGTTAAATTAGTTTCAAAATATTCAACAGCATGTTTATTAAACAACAAAGAATTACAAAGACATACAATGCATACAACGTGTCGGACAATTTGAGATTTGGTGACCGTCGATATGGAACCCTTTGTGACGTAATGATTATGACGTCATCATACAAGCGCTGAGCTGATTATGACGCCATATGAGGTCTGATGATGGATGGATACGCTGGAAAGGTGAATTGCGGGCTCTGTTACCGAGACATTCTGTTGGCTAATTAAAAAACCCAACTTCTCTTGGCCTGTATAGATGAACATTCCTCATGATCACTTCAGGGGCGGTTTTGGCCTCGTCATGAAAGGGTCAATTTAACACATCATTTCTGTAAGTATGTTTAGCTCTCTTTGCAGAATATGAGGAGACGCATAACCATATCCTTCTTTTTCACTATTGAAAGAATTTTGGAACATTATCTTTGAAAACACGTTTTCTGTAATAATCAGAATGGACCTTTCCGGTTTTAGCTATGCCCCGCCCATCTCTAGCTAAGCTCCATCCACACCTCGCTCGTGTTGGGATCGATTGATCTCTGAACACCCTGGCTATCAATTTCAAAAATACTACACAGGTAAGCTGTTGAATATTTTGAAACTAATTTGACCGGGTGCTGTTGCTGCCTAAGCATGTTTATTAAATAGCAAAGAATTACAAAGACATACAATTCATACAACGTGTCGGAGTATTTGAGATTTGATGACGGTCTATATGGAACCCTTTGTGACGTAATGATTGTGACGTCATCATATACGCGCTGAGCTGATTATGACGTCATACAAGGTCAGCTGATGGATGGATACTCTGGAAATGTGAATTATAGAAAGCACTATATGAGGCATTTTGAGCAATCAGTCATTACTCTATGCTATGTAGATGTCATGTTATGCTTATTTCATTTTTTAGTATCCCATAATTACATTTTCTGCTATTTTTAAAATTGGACATTCTGTCAGTTGTCATAGTAACACGATGCTATGAAATAAACGAACATTATCCCTTTAGATTTGTCAGAGTTGGCTTATGTCACTATGCAGTCGATGAATCTCTAACTAAACTCCGCCAACGCGTTGCCCGTGGTTGGGATCGATTGAGCTATGAACTCCCTGAATCCAAATTTCGAGAAGGTATACAGGTAAGTTGTTGAATACTGCGAAACTAATTTGACTGGATGGTATGGAAGCAACCGCGCCAGCACCCAGTCCTATTAGTTTCAAAATATTTAACAGAATGGTTATTAAGTAGTAAAGACATAAAATTCGTACACATGCCAGACTTTTAAAGAGGTCATGCCGGACTTAGCAACGTCATTCCCTACCCATTTTGATTGTGATACCAGACTACATGTGACGTATTTCATTATGACGTCATATACTTGAGTAACAGATTGGATTTATCAATTGTTATAACGATGTATATTTTATTCTTGTTATATATGCTTACAGGTGATGCTGGCAGATCAAGGTTTCCAGGCCTGCGGTGGGACATTAATTCATCCTAACTGGGTACTCACAGCGGCACATTGTTTCGTAGAGTAAGTATTTCGAAAAACAGTAGAAGGAATAGCATAGTACACATGCACGCACGCACGCACGCACGCACGCACGCACGCACGCACGCACGCACGCACACGCATGCACACACACACACGCACACACAGGCACGCACACACTGTATGCCAAAAAAACTCCATTATTTGGCCCCCAAAGCAAATGGCAGATAAATAGGTTTCAGGGTTGTACGGTGGGATTCTGAAAGGGGTGTTCGTGAGGGGGGGGGGTGTGGGTGGGTGGTGGGTGGGGTGGTGCTGTGGGGGATTTCCCCCAGGTTAAGATTTTTTATTTCGAAAGTAAAATGGTCCATTTTCCCGCAATCTAGGCATACAAATCAACATAATAGATGATATCATCATACACATATCTGACTCATATTTGTATCAAATATAGGCAAATTCAATACACAGATACTAAAAATATGGGCTCTCCTTCGACCAACACCCCCCCCCCCCACCCCCGTACGGGCCTGGGTTTAACTCTACTTTAAACGATACCTTCAAAAATGTCCTTATCTCAATTTCACGGCATTCAAACAGAAACGTGGTTGGATTTTTTTAAAAAGAAATTTGACTGAACACAGATATCTTGTAGGGGTGGAAGGCTTCTAGTCAAATTAATGTGAAAATAATCAACGTAATTTAGGATGTAAGCCTGCCGTGCCACGTTATCAGTGCGAATGATGGAAGCGCAATCAGTAGTATATATGCTCTTGTGTCATCTCGTGATACTTTAATATAGATTCTTGCCAATGTATTTGTTTTAAATTATTTTTGCTCACTTTCTATGAAAATCTTGTTTGGCATATTTTTCTCCAAAGTCATCAAAGGTCATTTTAAGGTCACTCAAGGTCATTGCCTCTAGATTAATTCTGAGCATATAGGCATATGGCATATCACATGAAAGCTTGTGCTGTCACGTGTCCAGGTAACTTAATCAAATCGATGATAAATGTATTCTAAAGAACCGTATATATTAAACCTATTTTACATGGATTAACTAACAATCTCCATGACTACAACCTTACATTAATAGCGATTATGTGTCGCTGAGATACCACTATTTACCAAAAGCAACATACATCTATGCGAAGAATATTATTGTTCTGACCAAACATTTCTGGTAATAACAGTCTTTGTAACTACAATTTATATATTATACTATGACTTTTAATGCTAGAGGATCAACATATCCCACATGAATGGCTGATGCAAAAACCAATCTGAAATGCTGTTAATCCACTTCACAACGGAGGCCATAAAGCAATGCGGGCGCAGAAGTACGGATCAAAGCATCCTGGTTATTGCTGGCTCGTTTCAGTAGATGACTTCTCGGGACATTAACTTGAAACATGACTGTTAACTATATGCGGACGACAGTTGATCGTAGGCTTCATTCATGTAATGATCACCATCCCCTCCCCCCCCCCCACCCACTCCACCCCATCAACTAGAAGGCCTCATAGTAATGGAACAAGTTGATAAAACACCTTTCCCACATTGACGTCATTATGCCGGGATTCCCCTAAATCAACTCTCAGAGCACAACTGCTGGTTGGTGACGCCGCCAAAACGCAGCCGACCCGCTGCTTGAGTTAGTGTATGATTACTGTATTCTGTCGCTGTACTAGTAGAGACATCTTTTGCCCACTGTGTCTTGTCCTCAGCCGAAATCCTTAGCTTCCTCAGGTTCATTCTTGACGTGAGTGCGCTAAATCCTGCTTTCTTGAGGTCACCTTGTAGCACGCTTAGCAGCTTTGTGCAAAGACGTCCTCTCCCGGCTTTGTATTTGCTGGCTCCGAGGAGGGCGAATTTCAAGCCTCTCTGCGCTAGTGTGTCTTCTGGCATCGTTCGCCCATGGCCAAACATGGACCATATTTGCTGCGCGACTTTAACAGACAGCGGCGTATTACACATCTTGTATAGCTCATCGTTGGAAATAATGCTGTCTGGTCATCGGTGTCCAGTGATGGTGCGTAGGTGTTTGCGGTGGCAGGCATCGAGTTTGTCAAGTGATGCCTTTCAAGTACATTTTTACGATATAGTAGTAGTATATGAAATGATAAAATTTTAAAAATGCAATCGACATTTCCACTTTTAGCTATGCCCAGCCCATCTCAATCTAAGCCCCGCCCGCACCACGTCCGTGTTGGGATCGGCCGATCTCTGAAATCCCTGATTATCAATTTCCATTTCTATACAGGTAAGCTGTTGAATATTTTGAAATTAATTTGACTGTGTGCTATGGCAGCAACGGCGCCCAGTTAAATTAGTTACAAAATATTCGACAGCATGCTTATTAAATAGTAAAGACATACAACTCGTACAACGTGTCGGATTATTAATAGTTAAAGACGGGTCAGATAGAATCGTGTATGACGTAATGATTATGACGTCATCATACACACCACTTAGCTGATTACGGCGTCATATGATGTCAGATTGATAGATGGATACTCTGGAAAGGTGAATTCCTGAACATGCGGGACATTTCTTTACGGTATAGTTGTAGTATATGAAATGATAAAATTTAAAATTCAATTAACCTCTCTTGTGCCAACATAATCCAGGCGTGTTAGTGGTAACTTTACAAAAATAGTATTCTTATTCTAGTGGCCTGCAGATGGACACTGGCTAAGCAAAGTCTTGAATTCTCTTCACCATTACACCTTAGATGATCAGGCCGAACAAAAGCGGTCTTTGAAATGGCCTTGAGGAATGTCCATTTGTCGAACCACAGTAAACTATCTTTGCCAATTTCAGTGGTGGATTTGCAAGAAAATTTTTCTTGAAAACGTGACCATTAAATCGCAAATTAATACGAGTAGCATTTTGAGCGGCTTGATGTGCTGTCTACACAAGAATGGCTAAGCCCTGTAATGATATGGCTGGACGCTTTAGGCATACAATTGATAGTAAAATATGTTCCCATAACACTGTTTACATCATATTTGATTACTACAATGAGGAGGCCTTGATACAAATCACAAAAGGAGCAGCATTCCATAGGAACATCAATGTGTATATCTAATTTAAAGGTGGACAATACTCGCTTTAACACAATTTCTCAATAGCACCAAGACAAATGATTTGTGAACTGCTTATCTGGCTCGGGAGGTGAAATACATGTTATAAATGTCACCGTCAATGTGCCTGTTTTCAAATCATAGAGAGGATATGTTTGATCTAGGAAGATGCAGAGAAGCTTCTCGTACACTATGATGTTTATCTCCATAATACAGGTATGTATGGTCACCTCTATGCTACATATACGCCCAAAGAATGGACATTATAATAATCTTTCTGTACACTGTTGGTATTATTTCCTCGGACTAAGTGAGCAAAACAGGCGACACAGCCTGTGATATCGAAACTAAAGCAGGAAAAGCATTCAACAATTAAAAAAAAGTATGGAGAAGCATCCAGTTCGAGAACAAGATCAAGATCCGACATGATTGCAATGTTGCCGTATTGGAGTAAAACCTGGACATGGCAAAACAGGCGAAGTCATGATTGGCACACATTCTATAGAGGCTTTGGTCATATGGGAGCAACACATGATGAGAAAAGGAGAGGAACGATCACAGCTAACAATGATGAGCAATTCAAGTACCGAAGATGGATGTGGATCACACATGTACTAAGACATAGCTTTCCACGAGGCCTAGAAATGGAATGGAAAGGTGGAGACTATGAGACCAAGGATAAGAATGGAAAGGAGTGGAAAGAGATAGGGTTCCGTACATGTGACGAAGCATGAAGTGTAGCTACCGACAGAATTGCATAGTGGAGGTTGATTTCTAGGTTAATCCTTTACGAAGAGAGAAGGAATTATGCTACGTCAAAGATCTCTTATTCCAGAGGTAGAGTGCGGAATCGCCAGATGTGGTTTTACCAAGAGGCTGTATATGTAGTGTTGCTACTATAAGCAACATATTATCACATGTAGAGAACTATCCAGTCGTCTATATATTCAGTCTTATATTATTTACGGATGCATCATGTATAATTATCTTGAAAACCTGTATTATAAATCATGCATACTTTCGTATATATAGATGAATCATATAGTCATCAGTTCATCACAGCAGCCTTATTACACGTTTTTCAAATTCATACGTATATAATTCTTTATCTTCCTAGAGAATATACGATGTTTTAATTAGGTTATCTAAAAACGATGCATTATTCGTTATCAATGTGCAATCAAACCTGTCTATAACATACACTTTATCGGTCATCAAAGTGTGATCCCTAAAGAGACATGGTGATCTTAACGAGTTCGTTCAGCATTAACCTTTTGAAACTAGAACATGATAGTCCCGTATGATTGATGGTCATACGGCCACCAATCTTACACAACTATCATCATGTGCCCCCCCCCCCCATAACACGCGTCCGTTATAGGCAGGTTTGCCTATACTTATGTTTAGTTCAATTGTAAACGTATTAAAAAGACACGTTTATATTTCTCCTGAATTATAAAACTAGCATGGTAACATGCAACATGTATATCTTAACGAATCTATATCCTTATTCTCGTTGACCGTGTTATGTGACCATCAGTCTTACAGGTGGTCATTTTAAAGCCAAGAGCCATTAAGCATTGCACATGCCACTAAATTAAAATTATTATTCCCTAAATTCCAGTATAACGTGTTCTATAAGACATACTTTTTAAATATAAATTCTGAGTGATTATAGCAAACTTATTGTTTGGATCTTCCGATGTGCCTAAATCTGACTGGGAAAATTCGCGCTTTTGGGTCTAACCTTAAAATGGCGACCAAGCAATGGAGATGACAACGAAAAAAATGCCAAGCTCATTTTTTATATAGACCAAACAATAACTTGAAAGAAAAACACATTGGAAAAAATCTATTTGAATTTTTTACATACCCCATATATGGGGGCATAAGAGCCTATGCTATAGGGGGGATTTGATATTGAGCTTCGCCTTTTCTTTAACTCTTTTATGCTGAAGCCAGTGAGAACTGGCCTGGAAAATCTCAATTTGCTTGTTGAATGCCCCTTGAAAGCCAAGGGTGGGTATGTATGTATTTTTTTTTTTTATTGACGCACGAACCCACGTCTCTACTTTAGATTGACCTTTGAGATGAGCTGTGTAATGCGCTACGTCGTATGGAGGACTAAGCACATTTTATTAAGACTGGTGCACAGAGACCCCATTTCGGAGACCTTCCAGAAACCAGTGTCTATTCACTTAATGGGACTATAAACACTCACCATTTTATATAAAACATTGATGGTTGTATGTACATTTAGAAATCTGACAATAAACGTCAATAAATGGTGAGACACAATATGTGACATCATCCCCTAATGACAAGGGATCCCAATGTCTGCTGTCTCTATGGATGTGATTGGCTGACGGGCATAATCTCCTCATCCAATCATAGTCTTCGACACAGCAGGCATTAACGACACCACATTTTAGTATATTTCACCATTTACAACCCATTTCAAATGCGTGTGTAATTGGTGAAATATACTAAACTAATAGGCCTACTGATCTGCGCTTTATGCTACCGTCGATGTTCATCCAACTCGTTATACATTATTCTAGAATGGCGAATGAGATGAACCAGTCTATTTTAGATAATGCTGTTTAATGCTTCTGAATGTTTCAGAGAGGGTAACAATGCCTCTCGCTGGCAGGTGCATGCCGGGAAACATCACGTGTACGTGGCTGACCCACCAGAACAATCATCAGCTGTCAATAGAATCATAATGCATCAGAATTTTAGCCAGGTTAGAAAACATAGTGTGTGCAGACCTCTCAAATTTTAAAAACTAAAAGAGTAAGATTTTGAGAAATTACTGAAGCCAAACCAGAGTGCGAGGGTCTCCCGGGAAAGTTTTGAAATCTAGACGCTCTCCGGAGTGTTCTACAGTCAACTGCGATTGAATATGCTCAGTCGGAGAGAGGGGCTTACGCGGGACTCACCTTGCTATAACTTCCTATACACACGCCACACTGACCTGTTTATACGCGACCAGGAGTTGACGTGTGCCGGGTCAGGAATCGTCAGGTTGGCGTGGGCCGGAAGTAAAGGGTGACAGATTCAAATTCATGCCGCCCGAACAAAATTTACGTCAACTGACTTACATCAAGAGCGCAACTTATTTCACTAAATCCAGGCCCACGCAAATCCGAGAATGCCTAATCCGACACAACTCGACCGTTCGTCGAGGCTCATCGTCCTGACTGAGCATCTTCATCGTAGTAGGCTGTAGTCAGAAAGAAGTCGTTTTGGTTTGGGATGCAATTAACAACCATTGTCCATTTCGTAAAAGTGCAATTTATAGCCGTATACTATGAACTGATCATGTCAAAATAATTTAACTGTGAATTATCACTGCTTTAGGCAGAAACAGCTATCTCCCTGTCAAATTAGTTTCAAAACGTTCAACAGAATTTTTAATAAATTGGAAATTCACCAAAGACATACAATTCAGACCCATTCGTGACAGACTATTGCCACTTTAGTGACCGACTATTGTCGCTTTCATGACGGACTATATTGCCACGTTAGTGACAGACTATTGCCACTTTCGTGATGAACTATTGCCACTTTCATGACGGACTGGTGCCACTTTCATGAACGGACTATTGCCACGTCCGCGATGGGCTTTTGCCACGTTCATGATGGACTATTGCCACTTTCATGATGGACTATTGCCACTTTCGTGATGGACTATTGCCACTTTCGTGATGGACTATTGCCACTTTCATGATGGACTATTGCCACTTTCGTGATGGACTATTGCCACTTTCGTGATGGACTATTGCCACTTTCATGATGGACTATTGCCACTTTCGTGATGGACTATTGCTACTTTCGTGATGGACTATTGCCACTTTCGTGATGGACTAGTGCCACTTTCGTGATGGACTATATCCACTTTCCTGATGGACTATTGCCACTTTCGTGATGGACTATTGCCACTTTCGTGATGGACAATTGCCACTTTCGTGATGGACTATTGCCACTTTCGTGATGGACTATTGCCACTTTCGTGATGGACTATTGCCACGTTCGTGATGGACTATTGCCACTTTCGTGATGGACTATTGCCACTTTCGTGATGGACTATTGCCACTTTCGTGATGGACGGTCATGGGCCTACGTCATTTTCATTATGACGTCCGCTTACAAGTGGCATCAAATACCGTACTTGAGTGACGGATCGGATCACTCAATTCGTCATCCAAACAATAGCTGTCCCCAACAGACGACATGCCACAATGGATGAATCCAGTTTTAGCTATGCCCCGCCCATCTCTAGCTAAGCTCCACATATATGTCGTTCGTGTTCGGATCGATCGAACCCTGAAATCCCTGAATCTCAATTTAAAAAAAATCATAAATGTAAGTTGTTGAATATTTTAAAACTAATTTGACAGGGCGCTGTTGCTGCTTGTGGTTATGACTGGTTATAAAGTAGTTAACACATACAATTCGTACACATGTCAGACTATTAACAGTTCCTGACGGACTTAGATACGTCGTTAATGAAGGATTTTAAATGTAACATCAGCCTACATGTGACGAATGTGATTATGACGTCATATACTTAACTGACATATTGGATTCCTCTATTTCACTTCCCATTGTGTAAAAGTCTTTGAGGTTCACTTTTGCGGACCTTCCAGCAATTTTATAGTTAAATTCCTTCCAATTCACCTTTGCAGAGTATTCCTCTATCATCTGACGTCATATGACGTCATAATTAACTAAGTTACGTGTAGGATGACGTCATAATAATTACGTCATAAATGATTCTATTTGGCCCGTCTTTAACTCTTAATAGTCCGACACGTTGTGCTAATTGTATGTCTCTACTATTTAATAAACATACTGTTGCATATTTTGAAACTAATTGCCTATGGCAACAACAGCGTCTAGTTTTCTGGAAATTAATAGTCAGGGAGTTCAGAGATCGATCAATCCCAATACGAGCGAGGTGTGGGTGGAGCCTAGCTAGAGATGGGCGGGGCATAGCAAAAACTGGAAATGTCCATTGACGCAAATGGGCAATGCAATAACGAGAAAAACTAATTCTGTGATTCTTTTTAATCTACAACAGGAGACTGTGGAAAATGACATCGCTTTACTGCAACTTGTACAACCGTTTACATACAGCATGTATATTCGTCCATCGTGTCTCGTCACTCCTGCCATTGAACTCTACCCTGAACGGAGGTGCGTCAGCGTAGGATGGGGATCCACGCTTGGTGAGAGACACACTACCGTACATTTACAAACTGGCTTAACCCTTCAACCCGTAAATTTAAATTTTCTCAGAGAAAATGTCCATTTGCAGAACAAGAAAACATCATTTTTGAAAATTTATCACTGGAATGACTGGCTCGGTTATCGACCCAGTTATTCCAGTGATACATTACAAAAATAGTCTTCTCTTGGTCTGTTTGTGGCTGGTATGAGTAAGTGACTATCTTATTGAGCACCAATGCATGGCCACTAAATATAGGTTGTCTTTAAATTATTGCCATATTCACCATATGATAGAGCTTTATCACGCACGTACGCACGCGAGCGCTCGAGCGCTCTCACGCACGCACGCACGCACACACGCACGCACTCTGATAGATATAACCCCCGAGCTAAACCTGTTATTCACCCTTTCATCCATGAAAAAGTAAACTCTTAGGATATAAAACTTATTCTGTTGATTATTTTGACATTAATTTGGCAGGAATTCGATGCTGCCTGTGACAGCAATGGCTTCCAGTAGAATTAATTTCAAAATACTGAACCGTTTCCCTCTACGCTTGCCTTGAAAATGAGATATGAGGAATTCATCGGTGAAAGGGTTAAAGATATTCCTACGAATCCGGAGAAAGTGGTATCTAAGGACCAGTAGTCGCTTAATACAGGTCACGTGCTACAAGAACTGGTTTAGGCATTTAACCGTTTGACATCGAAATGTATATTCCCAATACACGTTTACAATTTAATAAATGTTCTGTTGGATAGTTCGAAACTCATTTTACTGGGAGCTGACTGCTGCAGGTCCCTGCCAAATTCGTTTCAAACTGTTCAACAGTTTGCGTGTGTAGTTAGCTTAACCCATTTATGACGATGCCGGCCAAAACCGGTCTCTGCAGTGGCCTTGAGGAATCCCCATTGGGAGGTCAAGTGAAGACTATTTTTGACAATTTACCACTGGAATGACTGGCTCGGTAACCGAGCCAGTCATTCCAGTGGGCAATTAAATTTTTTTTTCTTAACTTGGCCTGCAAATACATAATCAATAAGCAACTATTTTGACTTTTTGACAAGATTTAGTAGTCAAAGGGTTAAAATTGAGATTCTGGGAATTAAGAATTTAAATGGCAAAAACAGAGAACTTTTTCAATCACCTGCCTTGGATAATCATCACTTTGTGGCTCCAAAATCCAGGTTGTCTTTTTTTTCAAGAATATGCGTTGCTGTAAAGTGGTAATTCCGCTACAAACACGTAGGTGTTATATCTCTTGCGTTTCAGGAACTTCTGATGATTCTGCGTTGAATCAGGTCATAATGCCGCTCATTGATGGGGCAGTTTGTACCCAGCCCACCTGGTATGGGACAGATTTCTACCCATCTACCATGATGTGTGCTGGGTTCGAGAGAGGCGCCATGGATACCTGTCAAGTAAATAATTTCCTCCACTCTAAAAATTATTCTACACTGCTATTTTTAACATTCCATTTTCCGTATAGAATGAGATCGATCTGTTAGTCCGAAAATTCAGATGTATTTATAGACAACGTTGATTGCATCGTATTTGGGTCTTACCCCTCTTGTGTCAACGGCGCATTAAGGCGCTCAAAATACTATTTATTTCAATTAACCATTTAATTGCCGATACTTTTCAAGGAAATTTTGATTTTTGCAGCCAAAAAGGGTATTTTTGTAAATTTATAACGAAAATTTACTAAGAAATTTATTTTTGTTATCCTTCAAATGAATATTCATCAAAAGTGTAATGGTAAAGAAAATTCAAATTTCGGCTTAGCCAGTGTCCAATTGCAGACCAAGGAAAGAGTATTTTTTAAATTTTACCACAGGAATGACTGGCTCGGTTACCGAGCCAGTCATTCCAGTGGTAAATTTTCAAAAAATTTCTTCTCTTAGCCTGCAAATGGACATTTCTCAAGATCACCGCAGAGGTCGTTTTTTTTACCAACTTGACAATTAGAGAGTTAAGTTGACACAAGATGGAGATATAAGAACAAAAGTAGAATATTATAGAAAGCTTACCAGTCGAATGAGAGGCGCAGTACCCGCAGCAGTCATTCCAGCGCCAATCATTCCAGCGCCAATCTGTCTATGTTGGCCCGCAAATAACAAGTCTCTATTAGAAAATGTAAACATGGTTGACGAATTTTGACGATTATTGGACTAATATTTCTGTTTTGTTATATTCAGGGTGATAGCGGCGGCCCTCTTGTATGCTACGAAGATGGAGTTTGGTACTTAGCAGGTAAGCTATGCACATTAAAGGGGCATATTCACACCAGAATGCTGAAAATAAAATTGTTAAAATTGTATACTTTTAGAGGTTTAAACTGTGTAGATGTAATAAAACGAAATAAATCTTAACATATAATGATTTCATTCCGTATAAATTAATTAAAATTTTTTAAGTTGTGAAATTGAAATAGAGGCACGGGTCCCTAATTCAAATTTACAACTTCATATTAATTTATACTGGTTCAACCTCTATGTCCTATACTGACTTGGTTTTAATTGTAATTTAATCTGCGTTTTAGAGATTTTTAATCGAATGACTGGATATTTGCAGAAAATTGTCTAGCAGCATTTAGGCCCAGTGGTGTCAAAATGTCAATTCTAGTTTTCCCCCAACAAAACATTCCCTGCTTTACACAATTACCGACGACCTTTCGTTTCTGTTAAGTATTAAGTATTTGTCTGAAATATTTGATTAGTTCTAATATTCATTCATAAAATTAGATGAATATTCGAATACAGACTTTTATATGAATATCGAACACAAATGTGCATTATGATCGATTCCCACGTCGTCTCGGTCTATTGTGGATAATGATGATGTAGTTTATAAAGTACCATCGACCCGCTTCACGAAGCCTCCATTACTACAGAAAGGTTCCTTCGTGTGGGTGTGTTTCGCGGACCAAATGGATGGATCCGATCTGTCACTCAAGTATAGGACGTCATAATCAATCACGCCACATGTGGGCTGACATCGCAATAAAATTCATAATGACTTAACTAGACTAGCTCCGTCATGTACATTGAATAGTCCGTCAAGTGTAGGGATTTTAAGTCTATTATTAATCAACATTCTTTGAAATATTTTGAAACTAATTTGATTTGGCGCTGTTGCTGCCATAAACAGCAACAGCACCCATTCAAATTAGTTTCAAAATTTTAAACATCTTAACTGAAATGTGGATTCTTGGAATTCATGATTCAAAGTATATGAATTGATTTCAACTCACGCAGAAAGTGGGCGGAGCTTAGCTAGGAATGGACCCGTATCTTATAGTGTGATGCTTGACTGTCTAGTCTACATTGCTTGCCAGTGTTGAAGACAAGAACCTGGGATACTTATGCCTACAGAACAAAACTCCTGCCTTCGCTGTCTTGTGAGATTTGAGTCATTATGTTATTTCCTCCAAGAATACATACTTTTTAATCGATGTAATTCAAGAGACTGCTTTAGCCCCTTAACACTCATATCAGCCAAAACGGCTTCTGCAGTGGTCTTCAGAAATATCCTTTTGCAGACCAAGAGAAGACTATTTTTGAAAATTTACCACTGGAATGACTGGCTCGATAATCGAGCCAGTCATTCCAGTAGTAAATTTTCAAAAATAGTCTTCTCTTGGTCTGCAAATGGATATCTTCTCTGAGAAAATTGAAATTTTCATGAACGAATTCGAGGGTTAAAGGGTTAACTGCATAACTGACCTCTCACGCTTGTTGCTTTGATTTTTACAATTTGGCATCTGGAACATTTAATTTCTTATATGTTTTGAGCTGCTCGCATAAGCACAACTGACTAACATGAGGGAAAGTAGGCATACATCTTGAACCGGCTTGAACCGGAGTATCACTAGTAACTCAATGGTAAATAGGGTATCAACAAGGTATCCAGCTTCCGACTGGGCATAGCATCTGAGCATATTCAGTAAACTGGCTAACTGACTATGGTTAGCCAATCAAACTTGACCCAGGCCTAACCTCCATGTGTATAAAGTCAGACTTATCAAGCCTATAGTTCATTAGTCGAATGTACACTATGGCATGGAGACAACGCAGGTCTGTATAATGCCATTTCTTTACAGGTGTCACAAGTTGGGGCGTAAGTTGCGCTGTGCCACGTCAACCAGGTGTCTACGCTAGAGTCTCGGTGTACGTTGACTGGATCAAGGGCATTCTGGCTCAGAATGGACAACCATACCAGTACTAAGTAGTAGTCTGGAGATATTATTGGTGACAAAATGTAATGACGTTTCTAAATATAACAACCCTGCGATATGAACAACTTCTTTTTCATGTTTTTTCGATCGGTGATGTTAAGAAAATCATTCTAAATTATCATTATACTCGATTTATATTCATAGTTAGCTGTCTGGCTGCTTAATTGCCACAGACGCCATTTTCCATGGGGTGTAACTCTGGATATGTTGAATACATTGAAAACAATCTGACTGAAAGTTGTTGGTGGCTAAGTTTGTTTTCAAAATATTCGACAGGTCCAGAGTTATTGCTCATTAAATTATTGTCCAGTGGCTTGAAGCACTTAGACAGTTAAATGGATACTAATCTCAACTCAAAGCTCACATTTTATTGAAATAATAAGGCATTGGAGAGTCCATATCATTCACTCCGATATACGGCTATCTGTTTATATAACAATAAGCTGCCAAGCATAATGGAAGTTTATGATCATTTGCCATTATAAAGGTGGTAATAACTGGATGTCTACATTCGTAGAATTCAGTTGTCCACCAGGTGGATGAGGGGTAGTGGAAATGCTACAGGCTACTGATGCGGATTACTTCTGGACAAGACTGAGAGTGAGGCAATCGCAACCAGAAGGCGTTTTTATTTTAGCTTAATTTTTGGCTACAGGGACCATCACTGATGAAAAGGTTTGGTACCATTCTGAAACCTCTTTACCTTTACTAATTATGAACATGTTTTTGTCAGCCTTGACCTACAGCGAACCCGACCATATTAGGAAATATGGGCAGCCAAGTGGATATAACTTTCGATACAATTAAAGTAGACGGATAAATGACCCCTTAAGCTGCTGCGTTTATACCCCTCTATCAGTTCCAATATATTATTTGCAAATCAGTTGAGGAATTAGGCGAACAGCAGTCAAAATGTCACCACTTCTTCCCACTGCTTACAATTCAACATCTCTACAGTGTTATGACTAACAAGGTGGTAATCAAGGAATATCTTAATTTTAACATCTTGGAATGTCAGTATTAGCCTCAGTCTGGCAAATCTAAATGGTCACTGTTCATTTATTTCATGAAATGCTGTTACAGCGTGTGTTTGAAATAGTGAAAATATACAATAGACCTTTCCAGTTTATCCACCGTATGACGTCATAATCACTACGTGACGTGTAGAATGACATCATAATGAATGACGTCATTATGACGTCATGAATCACGTAGATAAGTACGCCACGAACGCATATTTGAGGACGGACTATGGGTTGATGTACGAATTGTATGTATTTACTATTTAATAAATATTCCGTCGAATATTTTGAAACTAATTTGACTGGGCGCTGTTGCTGCCTATGGCAGCAACAGCACCCATTCAAATTAGTTTCAAAATATTCGACAGAATGTTTATTAAATACTAAAGCCATACAATTCGTACAACGTGTCGGACTATTACGCGTTTCAGACAGACTAATCGAGTCATTCACACCCAGTCAAATTAGTTACAACATATTCAACAGCTTACCTGTACAGTTTTCAGGAAATTAATAGTTAGAGCATTCGGGGATCGATCGATCCCAATACGGCGAAGTGTGGGTAGAGCTGAGCTAGAGATAGCTAAAATTGGAAAGGTCCATTATGAGGTACTGAAAAATTAAATGAGCGTAACATCATATCTACATAACATTGATTAATGACTGACCACTCATAAAAATATTATGGGCGACATAATTCCATATATGGTATATGCAAATCAGTCGAATAACTAGGTGACTTGCCCTGTAGGTGGGGCTTAGAATACACATTCCGTATCCTCTGCGTGTCGTAAGAGGCGACTAAAGGAGGTAAGGGTGAGGTAACCCTGACAGAAACATCGAGTGCTGAAGACGGAGGTTCCAGGCCGCACGGCGCACTCTAATAAACCATGGATCCACGCACTTAACGCTTATGATCATGTCGATAGTCACTTACAGGACTGGCGGTATGATCAGCGAACGAAAAGAAGAAGAAGACTAGGTGACCAGAAGTCAAAAGGTCATAAGTTTTGCACGCTGCTTAAAGTCCGGCAACTGCGCATTGTTGTGACTGAAAGCCATAATAAAAGAATACATTGATGTTAAGATCTTATAAAGTTAGTATTTGACACACACTGATAAATCTAGTGTTCACCTTGAAAACTAAGTATTAGACTGTCCGACTAATCTAAGGCCGTGTTCTCACTGGGGAGTTAATCGGGAATAACGCCATCACTATAGCGGTACGCCGGTCAAGTCTCTAGTAACTCCATAATTGCATTTTTCTCTATTTTCAAAAATTGAAATTATGTCAGTTGTCATAGTAACAATTTAGTACAAGGGATTAATGCGTTACTATGGTAACTGGCATGATGCCAATTTTTAAAAATAACTGAAAAATGCAATTATAGGGGTATTGAAGAATGAAATGAACATAACATCGCATCGAGATAACGTATAGAGTAATACATGATCATCCAGCGCGTGTGCGCGTGTGCGTGCGTGCGTGCGTGCGTGCGTGCGTGCGTGCGTGCGTGCGTGCGTGCGTGCGTGCGTGCGTGCGTGCGTGCGTGCGTGCGTGTGTCTGTGCCCTCTAATAACTGGTCATACAATAATTCGGCTAACAGTATTTGAACATATTGTCTATCAATGGAGGAATCCAGTTTTAGATATGCCCCGCCCATCATTAGCTAAACCCCACCCACACTTCGCCCGTATTGGGAGCGCTCGATCCCAGAACTCTCTCACTATCAATTTGTCTGTTATCAATTTCCAGAAAACTATATAGGTAAACTGTTGTATATTTTGAACCGCCCAGTCAAATTAGTTTCAAAATATTCAACAGCATGATTATTAAATAGTAAAGACATACAATTCGTTCAACAACGCTTAGTCCGTCATCAATTATAGCGTTCGTGACGATCATAGTTATGCCATTCATGACATAATTCATTATGACGTCATCATATTTCTGGAAATTGATAGTCAGCGAGTTCACGGATCGATTGATCCCGACACGGACGAAGTGTGGGTGGAGCTTAGCTAGAGATGGGTGGGGCATAGCTGAAAAAGGAAAGGTTCATTGCATTGCATTTTCCCGCTCTATCAGTTGTCATAGTAAGAGCATTTCATAGACTAGATGAACATTGGTCATACTGTGTCTAATACTCAGTATTCAAGATGTTAGCATCAAGATATTCTATTAGCTATACCTATTTTTCTTTGCGCTTGTCAAACACACCAGACCCTGAAGCAACAGAGTTGTTCACACTATATGTAGACGTGTAGGTGCTGAAAGTGTTGCGAGATGTCTTGTGCCAATAAATATGTGTGCAGTAGACAAAGCCATATACGCGACATTTATGAAACATGTAAAATGACATGCAGATGCACGAGGGTGCGCCCTTCTGAAGAACGGCGGCAGCAATGGACCTCTCCAATTTTATCCATCCATCATATGACGTCATAAGCATTTACGTGACGAATAGGATGACGTCATAATCATGACATCATGAATGGTTCGAAATAGTCCGTCTTTAGCGCTTAATAGTCCGCCACGTTGTACGAATTGTATGTCTTTACCATTTAATAAACATTCTGTTGAATATTTTGAAACTAGTTTGACTGGGCGCAGTTGCTGCCATAGTCAGCAACAACGCCCAGTCAAGTTAGTTTCAAAAAATTCAACAGCTTACCTGTATAGTTTTCTGGAAATTGATAGTCAGGGAGTTCAGAGATCGATCGATCACAACACGAGATAAAGATAGGCATAGCTAAATCTGGAAAGGTCCATTCTATTGCGACCTGATATAACTGAAATGCGGCACCATTCGGTACTTTTTCTAAGTTCTCCCTTATTTCCTACTTCCAATAACATAGTTATCTTATAAATGAGCATGGTTGTAATGTTTGTAAAAGGCAATCCAACCCTTTTGTAAGATGATATGTGTAGAATAGAAATCATTCATAACGTCCAGCCATTGCTTTGTGGCAGTAGTTTTCCCGACTATCATTTCTACCGGGCACTACAACCTCCTTAGAACAACTGGTAAATATGTCATATTCTTGTAGAACCTGAGTGATCCAGAAAAGCTCATCTATTCCCTATCATTTTCAAATAGACATCTGTGCATACGAAATTAAAGGTACACATCGCAAGTATGTGGGCATTGCTGTACAATCACCCTTTCCATATCATAGGATACACGGTAACACCCATCTGTCTAAGGCAAATGTTATTACGACATCGTCTTGTACATTATATTCTTAAATCCTTTTTGACATCGTTTGATACACTTCAACAATGACATATTCTGTTATTCGATGTTTGATTATAGTCAGGAGTATTTTCGACCATTGGCGAGTTATGAAACATGCCTCGTTCCTCAATTAGACGAGTTCTCCTGCTGAATTTACAAGGTGGCTCCAATCGCAAATGGCAATGTGTGGTTGTGCAAAAAACAAGCTGAATCTCGAGAGAATGTGGATTTATCAACCTCACCTCCACCAAGAGCGTGGAAAGGTGCATTGCATTGCATTTCCCCGCTCTATCAGTTGTCATAGTAAGAGCATTTCATAGATTTCAGATTTTTATTTACACCCAGGCCACATAATGGCATATGGGGAATATGAATTTACAGAAATTTTAAATGTTATGGCGATCAGACATTATATATCAATTCATAATTACATATTTTGGTATTTATCTAGTTATATAACCACTGTTTGTGCTTTCGGTAGTAGTAGTAGTAGTAGTAGTAGTAGTAGTAGTAGTAGTAGTAGTAGTAGTATTAGTAGTAGTAGTAGTAGTAGTAGTAGCAGCAGCAGCAGCAGCAGCAGCAGCAGCAGCAGCAGCAGCAGCAGCAGCAATAGCAGTAGCAGTAGCAGTAGCAGTAGCAGTAGCAGTAGCAGCAGCAGCAGCAGTAGCAGTAGTAGTGGTAGTGGTAGTAGTAGTGGTAGTAGTAGTAGTAGTAGTAGTAGTAGTAGTAGTAGTAGTAGTAGTAGTAGTAGTAGTCGTAGTAGTAGTAGTAGTAGTAGTAGTAGTAGTAGTAGTAGTAGTAGTAGTAGTAATAGTAGTAGTAGTAGTAGTAGTAGTAGTAGTAGTAGTAGTAGTAGTAGTAGTAGTAGTAGTAGTAGTAGTAGTAGTAGTAGTAGTAGTAGTAGTAGTGGTGGTAGTAACTTAGAATTATTATGAAAGTTACAGTTATTATTTACACGTACTTCATAATTAGTGATGACAGAATTATTACTGTTATTGTACCGCCATCTCAATAACAAAGTACCAAGATTATAGTGGTCATATTGTGGGGGTCATCAGGATTTAGATTATAATAAATATATAATAACTGATTATAAAAAATGTCAGATTGGTAATCTTAGAAATGGGTTATTGCTGTACATAAGGTAGTCATTTTTTAAACTATAATACAGAACAACCTTATTTTCAACAATAGACAATTAAATCCATTCATATCGCGACAGAGACTATTTTTGCGTATTCACCACCGGAGTGACTTGCTCGATAACCGAACCAGTTATTGCTGTGTTAAATCTACAAAACAGCCTCTCATCGTGTTACTCTATAATTTTTCTACAATTAGGTCTCTTGTTATTGTTTCTTGGATAGCCACAGTGTGGGGCAACAAACTGGTTGTTAAGGCAGGTGGTTGTTTGCATTATGTGATTTTGGCGTCGGCTAAAATGTGACGTGTTTTTTATGACATCAGATACTTGGGTAACATAGGGTCAGTTCTTAGTTGGTTTAAGGGAAATCTTTAAGAAGACCACATTATAACGTTACACTATAACGTTAGCTGACAGCTAACGCATTTCTATTATGACATCAGATACTTGGGTAACATAGGGTCAGTTCTTAGTTGGCTTAAGGGAAATCTTTAAGAAGACCACATTATAACGTTACACTATAACGGTAGCCGAGAGCTGACGCATTTCTATTAGAATAGATGAGCATTGGTCATACCGTGTCTAATACTCAGTATTCAAGATGTTAGCATCAAGATATTCTCCTATTAGCACGCTGTCACTTACAACAATGTACAGTTGCCCGGTTTTAAGTAGCGGGCAAAATTGGTAGTCTTTTGACCTCTGGTAACGTAATTCCGCAACTGATTTGCATATGACATAATTATAGGAAAGGGTAGAGGGTCATGGAAGCAACATTTTGAGTGGTCAACCAAAAATTAAGCTCAAATAATAAAATTACAAAAAACTTTCCGCGTATATTTTCAAACATAATGGTCCGATATGTTACATTTTCTCGGTTGGCACTTGATTTAAATGAACTCGTTGACCCCCGACTTACCAGAATATCAGATTCCAGGTAGTTATACAGGTAGGATGGTGATTATTTGAAAGTAATTTTAAATGGGAACTGTTGCACAACTCTCCGTCAAATTAGTTTTTAAATTATTTAACATAATATTTTTTATTAAATTGTAAATCATTCTTTTTTTTCGAAATTGGCTTTCTGGTACAAACGGGTACTAAGCCTTATTAGTTCTCTTAGACGGTGCAATTTTGGTGATCACCTAGCAGGCAAGGTGTATCGGTGCCGCCAGCCTTATACATCTAGCCATAGTAAAATCGCCTCATATACCTAAGCGTACATAAAAAATCACATCAATGCTGAATGTGACAAATTGTATAATGATGAAAGAAATATTCGGCCTTGTGTTGAATATGAGTCATTGGGATTTCTTGGATTAAAGAGATGCTTATCTCATCTCCAATGTTATATTTCATCGATAGATTATGATTTATAGATTCCATACCATTCATATCCTGTAGCATTCCCTTAACTGTGTCAAAATTATCTGCTTTGTAATATCGCGTAAATGTAGTAGGGGGGCCTACAATGATCTCAACCATTTTGTCTCCTCTAGGGATAGGGTGTGATGCCATGTTGGTGTCAATGCGCTACATTCTTTATTATGTAATATCATCTTGTTGAATATTTTGAAACTAATTTGACTGGAAATTGTTGCTGCCCATGGTAGCAACAACTTCCAGTCAAATTAGTTTCAAAATAAGCAGCTGCTTACCTGTATGGTTGCTTTTATACCACATTGTCAAACTATAGTTGGCGCCTCTATCTATGACTGAGCGCATATACCGAGGCGGACACGCTAGGTTTTTTCCGATTGGTTGAAAAGTAAATCATGACAGCCACCATAAGCTGTAGAAATGTATCAACATTTAGCTACTAAAGCCTGAACATCTTTCCTTCTGGGATGATAAAAAACTTAAAATCCCATGCATAGTTTGTAAGTGGCCTGTTAAATCATCTGTATAGCTATCATGAGATCAGGTGAGTTATCCTTTAAAACTTATCATGTCAATTATTAGTTAATCCCTCTTGTGTCAATTCACCTTTCCAGAGTACCCACCCATCATATGACGTCATAATGAACTGTGTGATGTGTACAATGACATCATAATGAATGACGTCATGAATGGCGTCGATAAGTACGTCACGAACGCATATTTGATGACGGTCTATGGGCTGTTGTACAAATTGTTTGCTTTTACTATTTATTAAATATTCTGTTGAATATTTTGAAACTAATTTGACTGGGCGCTGTTGCTGCCTATGGCAGCAACAGCACCCAGTCTAATTAGTTACAAAATATTCAACAGCTTCCCTGTATAGTTTTCAGGAAATTGATAGCTAGGGCATTCGGGGATCGATAAATCCCAACACGGCGAGGTGTGGGTGGAGCTTAGCTAGTGATGGGCGGGGCATAGCTAAAAATGGAAAGCTCCATTAACCCTCTAATTGTCAGGTTGTTAAAAAAACGACCTCTGCAGTGATTTTGAGAAATGTCCATTCTAAGAGAAGAATATTTTTCTAAATTTACCACTGGAATGGTAACTGAGACAGTCATTCTAGTGGTAAATTTCTCAAAAATACTCTTCTTTGTCTGCAATTGGACACTGGCTAAGCAGAAATTTGAATTTTCTTGACCATTACAATTCTGGTGAATGCCCATTTGAAGGATAACAGAAATCTCTTTATTCTAAATATTCATTATAAATTTACAAAAATACTCTTTTTGGCTGCAAAAATCTAAATTTCCTTGAAAAGTATTGGCAATTCAATGTTTAATTGAAACAAATAGTATTTTGAGGGCTTTAATGGGCTGTTTGACACAAGAGGTGTTAAAATGGGTGAGGGGTTTTAGAGAGAAGAAATACATGGAACAGTTCATTCATTGACACTATTTATTGACTTCTAAATTATAACACTGGCTAACTATCAGAGTTGAGACAGATGCTTTGGGATGAACCGTCCATTAGAAGTATCCCGCAATCCAATCCACGTAATCGTAAGTACTGGTGTACACGCCAGGACGTTCGGCCTGGGCACAGCCTTCTCCCCAGCTTACGACTCCTGAAAGAGAATGCAGGATATTAACTGGTCTACACAGAGCGTGCCATAAGCGTATGTTTTTATAAGACAAGTGGCCAAGTGAATCAGTGAATGAATAGTTTATGTCCCATACGACCTATGTCTATGAATTGTATCAATCGTGGTCTTAGGCAGTAGGCTATTTAGTTATATTATTCCAAATTAATTAACCCGAGTTCAGAAATAGTAAAATTTATGTACACATCTCTAATTACGCGAAGAAAGCACAACTTTCAGTCCTTTTAAAACTCGCTAAAGCTCGTGCAATGTAATAATTTTCGACTCATTTCAGATTCTTTAAGAACGAGTTCATTGAAAACCAATGTTTATCAACTGAATCTCAGTTACCAAGTGAAAGAGTCCATCATAAATCAATGCTTACCCACTGACTCCCATTTACCATCTCTCCTGCATATGAGTGGTCCGCCACTATCACCCTATTAAATTTAATAAAATAATTTAAAATAAAAAACTGGAAAAAAATTAAAATAAAACAACACATGAACATAAAATAAATTAGACTGTACTAGGGGGAGGTGCTAATACCCACGCCGTCTTTGTGGCAATGCACTTACTGGTTCATTGACCTAGATATAATAATAATAATAATAATAATAATAATAATAATAATAATAATAATAATAATAATAATAATAATATGATTCAAGGGTAATAATTTTAACCCATCTTGTGGTAACTTAACCATTTAATGGTGATACCGACCAAAGCAGCCTCTTCAGTGTTGTTGAGGAATGTACAATTTCAGTCATTCCAGTGGTAAATTGTCAAAAATCGTCTTCTCTCTTTTTTCTCGCAAATGGACACTGATTATGCAAAAATTGAAATTCCTTGACCCTTTAATGCTCAATCTGTCCAAAAACAGCCTCTATTTGCAAAACAACCGAAAGCAGGAACGTCTTCTAGTCAAATTGGTTTCAAAACATTAAACATAATGTTTATTACATTGTAAATCCATCAAAAACATACAATTCGTACACTTGACGGACGTTTCGATATTCCTGGCGGAACTAGATACGTCATTATGATTGTGATGTCAGTCTACATGTGACGTAATTGGTTATGACGTCAGATACTTGAGTGACAGATGGGGATCTATCACTCCATGGATCCTTACTTGGCAAGAGTCTTTGGTACCAATGTCGTAGCCTGCGCAGACCATCCCCGGGTATACCGAGCCAGTGTACCAGTCGTTACACTGATCGTGATTGACGATAGGCACGTCTACTTGACGCAATCTGTCCGACGATTCCGCAATGTCTAAAAGAAATGTGCCATACATTTAGAGTTACAGCGTCAATGGATGTATCGAGTTTTACTTACGCCACGCCCATCTCTAAGTAATCTCCGCCCACAATTTGCCCATGTTGGGCGATCGATCGAACCCGGAACTCCTGAATCTCGATTTCCAGAAAACTATACAGTTAAGCTGTTGGATATTTTGAAACTAATTTGCCTGGGTGCTTTTGCTGCCTATGACTGCAACAGGGCCCTGTCAAATTAGTTTCAAAATATTCAACATGATGTTTATTAAATAGTAAAGACGTACAATTCGCACAAATTCACGGACTATTAAACATTTATGACGGACTTAGATATGCCATTCATGATATATATATATATATATATATATATATATATATATATATATATATATATATATATATATATATATATTTACCTGTGACGTAATTGATTACGACGTCATATACTGGACTGAGAGACTGGATTCCTCTATTACGCTGACAAACTATGAAGTTACAACATTACAATTCATATCTAACCACACGAGTAAGTTGCTAACTATTGTGACATGAGTGGGAGATGTTTCTGTCCTAGAGGTGTAGTTATTACTTATTAATCAATGAGCCATATCGAAATGCTAGCCGACCACGGGAGACAACTCAACTTCATTATTACAATAGCTGTTTCATCATCATTGTCGTCATCCGCGGCGCCTCGACCGCCTTCTTCTTCTTCTTCTTCAAAATATTGTTGAAAACACATATGATTGAGTATTGAATCTGACAACAGCTAAGTGCGACGCACACGTAAAGTATCATTAATAGATTTGAAAGTTTATTACTTGCAGTCAAAAAACCATGTTGACTCGGCAGTCTGTTGTGTAAATCCAAATTCGCCAAAGCTCCACCGTGAGAGTGGAGTTTTGAACGCCTCAACTGATTATAGTGATACTCCATTTTCTAGCAGACCATTCCGGAAACGAATCCCGGTTGGAAAGAATGAGTGGAGATTCCCGTTTGTGCCAGTATGTGGACCGCTTACTCTGCGTTGGACTCCTGTTTGCGTCTACTTGGTGTAATAGTATTAGCTCTAGTGTGTAAACATTATCTAGGCCGTTCATGACTTTGTACATCGTGGCCTTGTGTGTGCTCCTGTGTGTTTCAACTAAGTCAGGGCCCAGCTGATTTACTTGTGTTGCGGCACTGCTAGTGCGCTTGAAATCGTGACAAATTCTGCAATCCGAACGCCGTCGGACCATCTCGTGGTAATTTACTTTTGACTTTTCGTAGATGAATACTCGAAAATTAGGCGGATCGGACTTTTGCAACATTTGGGTGTGTGCTTTTGTGGGACAGATACGTATGTTCCTGTAAACAACGGTCTGTTAGCTCCGGCCACAGTTAGTAGGATGTGCTTATTGCATATAATTTTGTGAATGATCCTTAGTCTTAAGTACCCAGCGTTGTTGACCCGCTCCAGTGCTTGGCCACGTTACAGTTGGTAATTTGCAATGATTGGTTTATACTACGCTGTGAGATTGTAAGCTAATGCGACTGATCGATGTCGCATTCCATCTGCCATAAGTTCTCCGATTCGCCACGTTTATTGAGATCAGAAGAAGAGGGTTACTAATCATTCAGCGTAACAATTTTCGCGTAGAGGATGGTGTCGGCAACAAATATGCGAACTACAGAGCTTGTTTCATCGCGTAGATCGTTGATGTATAACATGATTAAGGTGGATCCGAGCACAGAACCTTGATGATTCCTTGATGTAAGTACACCTAAAGCCGATATCAGTCCTTGTAGCACAACTTAATACGGTTTGCCACTCGGGAAGTTGCTAATCATACGCTATTGCGATTAATCTGGGTGAGAAAGCGTCGGTGGTGAATCTTTTTATAGGCCTTCGAGTTGTTTGATCTCCCGGAATCGATGCTGGATCAAGGTCATCTAATATTAAAAATTGTTTCACATGACCTTTTCCCCCTGAAACCATGTCGGTGACGTGGTATTTGCGGATGTCGCCTCTAACAATATACTTCATGACGGTAGTTTGTAGTATATATCACCGTTCTTGAAAATTTGTTGTACCAGTCAATGCGTGCTTCTAGCTGTTTGGAATCTGACCGGCGAGAAGCGATTTTTTGAAGGTTTAAGAGCAGTCTAAGCGCTGGAGCAATCTCATAAGCCAACGGCAAGCAGGGGTGTTATCAGATCTGCGCGCCTTACGAGGAATAAGCTTCCTCAAGAGACGTAACTCCGGCCGCAGATATGGTTATATCTGGCACCACCGCATCTCAACTCACACCCAGAGATGAAATGTTGGAAAGACCTTCCTTTGAAAATAATAGAGCAAAGTTCATCATTCAGGATGCCACTTGTAGCTATACCGTCTTCACTGTTTACTTATTTGACCCTTTTCCGTGCGCATCGTTTTCAGCGAGCACGACGCTTAAGAAGTTAAGTGATCTGGGATGGTGGAACTTGGCTGATGTTAATGTCGTTAGAACATGCTGGTTTTGCATTTTCTATTTTTTGATTTTGGATCTCGGACCACCACATTTCATTTACAGAGAAACTTCCGGCCGCTTGCCTCGTGCAAAACAGCAGAAGTCAGTGGAAAATTGTGCGTTGTCACAACTCTCATTAGTAATGCGCTATGGCCGTGGAAATGAATGTAAAATCTTTTTATGGTCGAAATAAACGTGAAAATCTGTAATAATAATGTGCCTGATACACTCAAAAGTGCTACAGATTTAAATAACGTCTATCACTGCGCAAAGTAGTTCAATAGACCTTTCCGGTTTTAGCTATGCCCCGCCCATCTCCAGCTAAGCTCCACCCACACCCCGCTCGTGTTGGGATCGATCGATCTCTGAACACCCTGTCTATCAATTTGAAAACCCCCACAGATAAGCTGTTGAATATTTTAAAACTAATTTGACAGGGCGCTGTTGCTGCCTTAGGCAGCAACAGCACCCAGTCAAATTAGTTTCAAAATATTCAACAGCATGTTAATTAAATAGCAAAGAATTACAAAGACATACAATTCCTACGACGTGTCGGACTGTTTGAGATTTGATGACGGTCTATATGGAACCCTTTGTGACGTAATGATTGTGACGTCATCATACACGCGCTGAGCTGATTATGACGTCATACGAGGTCAGATGATGAATGGATACTCTGGAAAGGTGAACTAAAGCCCTGTACAAATTGAATGTTATTAATGTGATTATGGAACGGTGACGAGTGTAAGATACTCGATACACGTATACTAGTATTTCTATCAGAATATTTATAATAACATATGTCTAACAGAAGGATCCGTTTCTCAAGACATGTTACTTTCAAAAATGTTATCCAACACCTTGATCTGTATTTTTTTTCTAGAATATTCTAGATAAGCTTTCTAAGCGCTTAGAGCATGCTGCGCGTGGATTTTGGCGCGTTACAAATGGACTATTATTATTATTATTATTATTATTATTATTATTATTATTATTATTATTATATTATTCTAACTAAGCCCCGCCCACTTTTTACATGTGTTGGAGTCGATTTGATACTTTGAAACCCTGAACTCCCAGAACTATACATGTAAGCAGCTGAACATTTTGAGCAGCAACAGCGCCAAGTGAAATTAATCTAAAATTCCAAAGACATATAATTCGGGCATTAGTGACTGAGATTTCCGATTTTTGTGATGGAGTTACGTAATCATGATTGTATGTGACGTAATTGATTATGATGCCATATACTTGAGTGCCAGATCGGATCGCTCTATTAAATGGAATGCTGCAATGTGTCTTACTGTGGGTGGCTCCCCATCCAGTTACTGTACACCGCTCGCCATCAACAGGTGCCTGCGAAGCAAGACACAAGGGCGACACGGTAGAAGTGACCACGGGTGCTGACTCCAATTGCATTACCGCGATGTCATTCTTCAGGGTACGGCTAGAGTAACGTTTGTGCTGCTTCTTTTTAACAACCCGGAAGCACTGCTGGCCAGCTTCATTCGCATCTGTTAAGTCATGCCTTCCCAAACAGACTTCAAACAATTTTGTCCTTCCACTGTATTAGCAAAAAACATTTTAGTGTGGTTACTATCTGGGTATTCATTTCTTTTTGGCAGAAATAGTCATATTCTGATTCCGCTACATCATCACATAATCAAATCTAAGACACCGCTCAGCTTTTGGTTTCAAAAGATTGTTGTTTTTTAAATCAGGGGATTGTTGAACAACAACAACAACAACAACAACAACAACAACAACAACCATCTTTTGGAAGCAAAAGGTCAGCGATGCCTCGCGCATGTTTGATATATTGAGATTGAGACACTGAGATTTCAATATTTACAGTGTTAAATCAAACTGATTTCTACACATAATTACAATTAGCTAATTAATCTACGATGCAATCACTGAGGATTTTTCTTCTTTCTTCTTCTTTCTTATTCGTCGTCAAAAACTGTGGACTGCATCTCCTCCTACAGTTGTAATCCGATCAACTCCAAGCTTGGTCAACTTCTGCCTGTGAT
Organism: Chaetoderma sp. LZ-2023a; assembly: GCA_034401795.1. NCBI lineage: Eukaryota > Metazoa > Mollusca > Caudofoveata > Chaetodermatida > Chaetodermatidae > Chaetoderma > Chaetoderma sp. LZ-2023a. The sequence continues at coordinate 141,441,372 of CM067372.1, forward strand.
TTTTTTCGATTTCGCCCAAGGGGTTTCGAGCTACCCTCCTTTCCGTGGGGATATGAGTCACATAGGAGATGTATGGGTATTTCAGTATTGATCTTTGAAATGTTACCACACCTAGAATTTTGATCGGATCACTACCATATTTCGGTAGGGTGTTACCCTTGGTGTCCTGAAGATGGACACCCACCTAAAAGGTGACCTTGGCCGTAGATCTTTGACCGCCATTGCATTGAATATGGCCTCATAGAGAATGAATGGGGATTTCAGGATGGCTGTTTGAACTGCGCCGAGACCTATAGTTTTGTTTAAATTACTACAATACTTGGTGAGAATGTTTCGCTTGGAGTCCTGAAGGTGTTGATTGATGTGAAGGGCACATGCCTAAGTGGAAGGGTATCCCTTGGGTATCAAAATGACCAATTTTCGTTTCTGGCAGAAATTACCTCCCCTTCATCAGAGAAGATCAATGGACATATTAGACGATACCTTATGACGCCCTTTCATATTTCCATCACCACTGAGTCACAGGGCCTGGTGGAATAGCACCCATTAGAATCACCAGTTTTCGTTTTTGACATAAATCACCTCCCTTTACCCATACAAGCTGATAGATTGAGTGAAATGTTTGGTTCTTGGACCCCACCTAACTTTGCAAATGTCTCGGTTATTTGCAACCTTAAAGCCAAAGGTGTATCACATATATCGGATCCAATGATGATGGTTTTGGAGTGATTCGACATCAATTTCAAGATCTCCCAGTAGAATCTCCAGATACCAGCATAGGTTGTCTTCCTTTACCCATACAAGTTGATTGAGAATCTTAGATCGAATGAAATGCTAAATTTTGAATCCAAGGCACTCCACACAAATTTTACATATTTCTCGGTTATTTGACACTTCAGGGCTTTTCCATTGATTTTCATGAAACTTTACCATAGGTGTATGACGCATGCCGGATCCAATGGTGATGGTTTCAGAGTGATCCGACCTCAAGGGCAAGGTAACCAAGTAAACTCGCAAGATACCAGTTTTAGCTTTTGGCATATATACCTCCCTTTACCCATACAAGATGATTGAGAGTATTAGATTGAATGAAATGTTAGATTTTGAATCCAAGGCACCCCACATAAACGTTGAAGATTTTTCGGTTATATGACAAAGGGCTTTTTCTTGATCGTCATGAAAACTTTACTAAAAGCATATCACACATGACGGATCCAACGGTGATGCTTTCGGTGTGATCCGATCTCACAGTCAAGGTCACTCCTTAGTTGTCAAAGTTACCAGTTTATATATATATATATATATATATATATAAATATATATATATCCATTCATGGTTGGTAGGAAGGTACTTGGACCTGGCGGTGGGGCTAAGGCATGGGTGGAGCCAAAACTCAGGGGCCCAGGGGGGCATACACTATGGGAGAGGCAAAACCTGGGCTGGTAGCAATCGATATATATTTATGTGAGAAAACTTGAGAATCAATAAAGTGGCACCAGCTTGGATCCTGCTGTTATTAGATTAAGCTAGGCAAGTTTAGGGGGTTACCCAGGGATGTATTAGCTAGTGCCTACTACGGACGGTCTATCCTACCCGATACGCAGACCTTGTCAAGAAACCACATTTCTGGTGCATACGCCTGTGTCTCAGACATAGAAATGTGCATTGGTATGCTCCGGGATTCAACAGACAAGGTGGCTCAGCACAGACACGACCCTAGATGGGCTACCTTTCTTTTATGTCTACTCTTTATATAAAATCAGGCAAAAGTTTACTGTATTATTGAAGATGACCACCAGCTTCTGCAGGAAATGTCGTTTCACTGAAAATTCATCGGTAGGTTATCTCAGGAGATCAAGAGAACATTTCAGTTTTTCTAACAGGAAATGATATCATGCTACAAGAGCTTAAGCATCGGAGAAAGCAGGTTTACCAGAGTGCTCACTAACATGGAAGACGATAGTATCCGATCCAGTATCGGTAACCACGAAAAGACAATAGAAGAGTAGATTTCTAGCTGATTTTTTTATTAAATTTTAAATTCCCCAAAGACAAACAATTCATATCCTTTCGTAACGGACGTTTCCAGTTACGTGATGGACATAAAATCCATTTGATTGTGACGTCACCTAACAAGTGACATATTTTGAGAATGGCGTCAGTTATTTCAATGACATATCGGATCCTACCATTGGCACGCTAACGAAAAGCAACGGAAAGAATCTAGAGAAAATTAATCTGGAAAGAGAGAGATCTGTGATACAAAGCCCACCTTTTCCACTAGAAAAAACAGAAAAACTTAGATTTAAGGACCTTTCCAGTCTATCCATCCATCATATGACGTCATTATCATCTACGTGACGTGTATGATGACGTCATAATCAATGACGTCATGAGTGACGTAGATAAATTTGTCGCAAGCGCATAATTGGTGACGGGCTAAGTGTTGTCCGAATTGTATGTTTTTACTATTTAATAAAGATGCTGTTAAACATTTTGAAACTACTTTGCCTGGGCGCTGTAGTCAACAACCGCGCGCAGTGAAATTAGTTTCTAATTATTAAATTGGAAATTGATAGTCAGGGAATTCAGGGATCGATCCAATCCCAACACAAGCGAGGAGTGGGTCGAGCTTAGTTAGAGATAGGCGGGGCATAGCTAAAACTGGAAAGGTCAATTGTGCCCTACCATCATTTCCAGGGATATGGCTGTTACGTGAGTGAACGATAGTACAGATCTAGGTGCCGTAAAAAGCTATTCTGGTTACGCGTTTTTAAAAAAACATTTCTAGAAATTGGATTGGGAAAGAATACACGAATTAATCTGGGATCTCTTCACGTTGTAATACAACAACCTTAGCGCATCACGAGTCCAGAAAAGCAGAGAAACGTAAGAGAAGAGTAAATATACACCAACAGTTTGAGACGAGTCTTTGAGCCATGGGTATATGGCAGCAACAGCGCCCAGTCAAATTAGTTTCAAAATATTCAACATAATGTTTATCAACTAGTAAAGACATACACTTCGTACAACTTGACGGACTATTAAGCGTTTATGATGGACTAAATCGCGTCATTCACAACGTAATTTGTTATCACGCCAGTCTACATGTGACGTAATTGATTATGACGTCATATGATTGACTGAGAAACTTGATTCATCGAATTACATGACATGTATATATAGAATTTCAACATAAGAAATTCTTAAGTGGAACACATAATGCAAATTCCAATTGTAGCTATTGTTATGACTAATATGGACTTATTTATTTAACTTACACCGCAGTGCAATGTGCAGCAGTGAGGACTAAGTTGCCTCCAATGAAGGCACCACCACATATTTGTCGACCCCTGTATTTCAATTTAGCCTAAAATATCAATAATAATAATAATAATAATAATAATAATAATAATAAAAATAAAAACGATGACGACGACGACGACGACGACGGCGGCGGCGGCGACGACGACGACGACGAGAAGAAGAAGAAGAAGAGGAAGAAGAATGGCTGATGACGATGGGGACGATATATTCAACAGCTTTCGTGTATAGTGATCTTGAGACTGCGACACTGCCGGGATGTCAATAATAGTTCCAGTGTTAAATCAAACTAGTTTCTACACATAATCCCAGTTAGCTAATTAATGTGTGTCATTAAGTATATACTACTCAAAGCATTGCCAGCCTAATTAGTAGCCTACCATCCACGGCTGTGAGTGTGCGCGGGCCTCATGGCCTCCAACAATCCACGTAGAAATGTCCAATAGGGGGCTTGAGCCGCAATTTTCAATTAGCAGGATTGGCGTAACATTGCTATGGTTATGATGACCATGAGCGTGAGTCGGCGGTCGCGCTGTAGAAATATGGGCAATAAATTGGTTTAAGTAGGCAACCTACTGTCTTCATACACGTCAATTGCCATTACATAGGAACGGTTGTTTGGGGGACACATTACGGCAGTCTTGAGAGTGTGGTTTTCAACCATTTCCTTAAAAGATCGCATCAACCACAACCTTCTGACCTAAATAGGCTCGTGATGCCTCCATGCCTGCCCGCCTGCCTGCCCGACTACCTGGCTGGCTGGCTGCCTGCCTGCCTGTCTGCCTACCTGCCTACCCGACTGACTGACTGACTGACTGACTGACTGACTGCTTGACTGACTGACTGCCTGACTGACTGCCTGTCTCTGTTTGTTTGTTTGCCCGTCCGTCTGTCCGTCCATCTGTCTCAGTCGGTCATTCTGGTTGTCTCGTGGGCGTGCGGCCGTCTTTCAGTTGGTCGGTTGGTCTGTCGGTCGATCGGTCAGGTTAAGTTAATTAGCTTAGGCATTCCCCTGATTACTTCAGTGGCTTACTTCTAAAGTGAAGCGAAATGAAGAATAAAGTAGAATAAAAACTAACTATTAATAAATACTTTCAAGGAATTATTTTAAAATTTTAGCATCGATATCAAAATAAATTATTCTTACCAATACAGCCCGCAACAAGAGCTAAGAAGACGATTTGTTTAATCATTACGTCGACAATTGGATGGCATATGCGCAGAAGGCATTACCTTGATTATATTTGCAGATATTTTGGCCGCGTGATGTACATCCAGGACAAATCCTGTTCTCACCACACGCGCTTCACCGATTTTCACAGTGAGTCCAAGATCTCTTGCATGTGTCAATTATGTGATCTTGAAAAAGATAAGTAGGGGCCTACGCACTGGCATTACTTAACGCACGCTTTGGGCAACACGTCAGTACGAAAATGGAGACGTGTATGGAGGCGAGGGGTCCGATATGTCGCTCAAGTTTATAATGTCATACGTCAACATGCCACGAGTTCGATGACGTCCGAAGCAAGTTAACGTGATTCAGTCAGGAAAATCGAAACGTCCGCCACTAATACAAGTTGGAATTGTATGTCTTTGATGAATTTAAAATCTAATATATTTTTTGTTAAATATTTTGAAACTAAACTGACTGTTAGCTGTAGCTGCCATAGGCGAATGCTATGTCTTTGATGGGTTTACTATTTAATAAACATTCTGTTGAATATGATGAAACTAATTTGATTGGACGCTAGGCAGCAACAGCTTCCAGTCAAACTGGCATTAAAGTATTCAACGACTTATCTGCTTACCTGGAAATATAGATTATGGGAATTAAGTTTTCAAAGTTTCAATAGGCGAGTCATACATAGCAACAGGCGAGTCATACATAGCAACAGGCGAGTCATACATAGCAACAGGCGAGTCATACATAGAAACAGGCGAGTCCTACATAGAAACAGGCGAGTCATACATAGAAACAGGCGAGTCATACATAGAAACAGGCGAGTCATACATAGAAACAGGCGAGTCATACATAGAAACAGGCGAGTCATACATGGAAACAGGCGAGTCATACATAGAAACAGGCGAGTCATACATAGAAACAGGCGAGTCATACATAGCAACAGGCGAGTCATACATAGAAACAGGCGAGTCATACATAGCAACAGGCGAGTCATACATAGAAACAGGCGAGTCATACATAGAAACAGGCGAGTTATACATAGAAACAGGCGAGTCATACATAGAAACAGGCGAGTCATACATAGAAACAGGCGAGTCATACATAGAAACAGGCGAGTCATACATAGAAACAGGCGAGTCATACATAGAAACAGGCGAGTCATACATAGAAACAGGCGAGTCATACATAGAAACAGGCGAGTCATACATAGAAACAGGCGAGTCATACATAGAAACAGGCGAGTCATACATAGCAACAGGCGAGTCATACATAGAAACAGGCGAGTCATACATAGAAACAGGCGAGTCATACATAGAAACAGGCGAGTCATACATAGAAACAGGCGAGTCATACATAGAAACAGGCGAGTCATACATAGAAACAGGCGAGTCATACCTAGAAATAGGCGAGTCATACATAGAAATAGGCGAGTCATACATAGAAACAGGCGAGTCATACCTAGAAATAGGCGAGTCATACATAGAAACAGGCGAGTCATACATAGAAACAGGCGAGTCATACCTAGAAACAGGCGAGTCATACATAGAAACAGGCGAGTCATACCTAAAAATAGGCGAGTCATACCTAGAAATAGGCGAGTCATACCTAAATATAGGCGAGTCATACATAGAAATAGGCGAGTCATACCTAAATATAGGTGAGCCATACCTAGAAGTAGGCGAGTCATACCTAAAAATAGGCGAGTCATACCTAGAAATAGGCGCGTCATACTAAAAATAGGCGAGTCATACCTAGAAACAGGCGAGTCATACCTAAAAATAAGTGAGTCATACCTAGAAATAGGCGAGTCATACCTAGAATAAGTGAGCCATACCTAGAAATAGGCCAGTCATACCTAGAAATAGACGATCCATATATAGAAACAGGCGAGTCATACCTAGAAACAGGAGAGCCATACCTAGAAATAGGCGAGTCATATCTAGAAACAGGCGAGTCATCCCTAGAAATAGGCGAGTCATACCTAGAAATGGACCCCTCCAGGTAATATATCTGTATTGCGGAACCATGAGCTTTCACTGTCAGACTCATTCGACTGTGTTCACAATCATTTATAGCTACTGGTCATATGGAAATTGACCTTGTGAAAACAGCCCCTCTCTAAAACAGCAACAGCTTTTACCAGCCCCATTGTCTCGTTGAAAGGCATGTATGGAATTTTGAGTTTTGTATTGCGAGTACAGGTCTTAGTTGAAAAGGCGAGAAATTGATTTTGAGGAATACCTACACCAACCCCACATATCAACAACCACCCCCCCCCCCCCCGCCACCAAAGGGAGAGTATGTGACAGCGCGTAATGAAATTAGTTTCGAAATATTCAACAGAATGCGTATTAAATAAAAAAAATCCCTCAAAGACATACAATTCGCACACTTGACGGACTATTCCAACATCATTTATGATTGTGATACCAGCTTACATGTGACGTACTTGAGTATGACGTCATATACTTTGTGTTAGATTGGATTCATCCGTTATCATAGCAAATGGGTTGAAATAAACAATAACCTGTCTCTGTGATTACTTTTCTGCCTAGTTATTCTGCTGCTTTAAGACAACCGAGCGAGCCAGTCATCCCAGTGGTAAATTTTCAAAAGGTTGTCTTACCTTTTCCCGCAAATGGACATTCAGTAATGTGAGATTTCGATTTTTCTTAGCCAATCTTGACCACCAAAGGGTGAATCACTGTTCGCTGATGTTGAACTGTCCAGAACAGGGACCAAATACGAATCTTTGTCAAAAATTTGTAAACAAGCCTTATGCCTCTTGTGTCAACTTAACCCTATATTGATCAGACCGACCAAAACGGCCTCTTCAATGGTCCCTATGAATTCCCATTTCCAAGGGCAAGTTCGACTCGCTAACTATAGTCAGTTTGCTGGTTTACTGATCATGCGCAGTTGCTATGCCCAGTCGAACTTGATCGTAGTCGACTATAGTTCGTTGGTACCCGGTTCCCTATTGAATTACTATTGCAGAAAATTTGAAGCCGGGTACCAGTCTCCATTAACCATTTCTGTCATCTGTTTTGATGACATACGAGAATGGGTTATTTTTGTCCGCTAAGACGTAAAAAAACGTCCATATGGCATAAAGTGGGAAGGAATATGGGCTTGGGAACATTGACATACAATGGGAAAGCATAATTTCATCAAACCTAAGTTATTTAGTGAAATATTTACACATTTATACGAATTTATTCGTGGCAGGCGATCGGCGTCCGCCATTTTGAAATTTACGCAAATATCGGACTAACCATCTGAACCGAGGTCGGGTTCTCGGTTGACTATAGTTGACTAGCTAGTTAACTATTTGAAGTTCGACTGGTGTTCTAGTTAGCTATAGCTAACTATGGTTAGGAGTCGAACTTGACCTAGAGTACCTACCCATCATATGACGTTATAATGAGCTGCGTGATGTGTACAATGACATCATAATGAATGACGTCATGTATGACGTCGATAAGTACGCCACGAACGCATATTTAAAGACGGTCTATGCGTTGTTGTACAAATTGTTTGCTTTTACTATTTAATAAATATTCTGTTGAATATTTTGAAACTAATTTGAGTGGGCGCTGTTGCTGCCATAGGCAGCAGCAGCACCCAGTCAAATTAGTTACAAAATAGTCAACAGCTTCCCTGTATAGTTTTCAGGAAATTGATAGCTAGGGCATTTGGGGATCGATCAATGTGGGTGGAGCTTAGCTAGCGATGGGCGGGGCATGGCTAAAAATGGAAAGGTTCACTACCATTTGCTGGCAACGAGAAAATTAGGTTTGTAAATATAGCACTGCAATGAGTGGCTGGGTAACCGAGCCCGTCATTTCAGCGTTAATGTTTAAAAATAGTTTATCTTGGCATCCAAATGTTAGAATTTTCAAACTAAACATCATCTAATGGTCTTGAGAAATATCCATTTGAATGACATCAAGATGCTCTTTTTGTAAATTCCAGTGATAATTTTACAAAATAGTCTTCTCTTGATCTGCAAATAGACTTTAACGGAGCACAAAAATTTAATATTTAGTATTCGGTTAACCAAAATGAGTAGCGCTTTGAGCGCTTAGAGGTGCTGTTGACACAATGCCGTGTGGGTGGGTGGGGGAGGGGGGGGGGGGGGGGGTAGTTAATAAATTATTTTATTTTATAACCTCACTATAGTACACCCCTCTACACTTAATAATAGGCCAAATAGATATCATATTAGTACTACATTTATGCAGACGAATGACAAATACGTGTACGCGTGTACATGTTCGTTAAAATTAATGTGTAAACATTTATTGGTATTGCTCCAAATGCACACCCCTATTCCCAATATAACATCATTTTGCAACTTTGCTTTGACTACAAACTTCCACGCAGCGTGTCGCGTGTGTTAATTAACTTTTAGACCACAGTCTGGTGGGACTTTGCTCGGTGCGTGGCAAGAGCTATGCGACGTATCCCGCACCGTGTACCCAGTTATCGTACACGCATATTTAATTATAACTGTAGCCCTCTCTGTTAATGGGCAACTTTCAAACTACCGTCGCCGGACGTAAACTTTACAACAAACTGTGTAAATTTATGTATCAGTTATTCTGACTATCAATGGACATCTTCTTAACCGTTCTTCTTCACCGTCTTGAGAGTGAGCCGCACCAACAGTCTGCCTGCGGAAATCCTCCCTGCATTCAAGATCGTGCCATCTCGAGCTACTCAACTGTGGCTCATCAATTTCTGTGATTTATGAACTCTTACTGTACCGATGACCAATAGGTACTCGAGTAACTATACTATTGTGCATTTCTTTATTTCCGTAATAGGCACTGATGACTAATAGGTGTGCCGTCCCGGTCTTAAGACCGCGTTTTTATACTTTCTGTTTCATACTGCAAATATTATCTTTATTTCCTGTGGGTGCTCTCAAATAACAGCACCGTAAGGTCCTATGACCTGTGATATATCATTAGCACTGTATTCTTTAGTTGTGTATTTGGCAAGTTGCCATCCTAGTTATTATGATTTGTTTCTATATAAAAACTCTAGGGCACAGTACGCTAGGCTATACTATACAGCAACAGTATATCCGCATCACTATATTACCCCAGCATCAATTTTACACCGAGGTCACTGATCATGCTCCAAATGCTCGAGCCTGGCATGTAACCGACTAAACTTGGCTATTCTAGCTCGATAGGATAGGTTTAAAGTAGTTAGGGACAATCTCTCCGTAAGAGACACATTGGGGGCCTCTTTTCCGGCTGTAGTGGGTATGTAACACCACGCACCGGCTAGGTTGTGTAAAATTTGCCAATTACCTTAGGGCCTCTTATTAATATCGAGTGATTGTCTCTTTCCAAGATCCCCCAGCTGCAAAGCTTAATAATCGTCTGGACTCCCAATCGACACGTTGGCAGGATCCGACTCTGGGAAACTATTGGGGTTTTCGAGCGATGATAACTAAAGTGTCAATTTACATACACTCCCCCTGTATCTTCGGATACCAGTTAGTTTAGATTCCCCCGCCAATGTAGGAAGCACTGCGAAAAGAAAATTGTATTATGTAACACCGGCCTGCAGTGCATCTCTGGACATACTGGGACATAACCCTAATGACAGGTAATAGGTTAAATCCGTAACACACATGTCTTAGAACCCACACGCCCGTAGGGAACGTCACTAGCGATGGATGTCTGTCTCTTGCTCCCCACCATCGATGATATTGCGCTTTCTAAATTGTTTATGTGAACTGTAAAACTCGTCCTAGTGATGTTATATGTGGTTATAGTGGAATGGTGACAAGATCGTCATATGATTCGGGAGCTATTGCTCTGTAACATGTACGCACGCTGTCTTTCTGAGGAAGATACTATGCGGGGTGACCTTCGGGAAGCTAGGCATCTTCGCCAGTTAGATATATGTGTCTAAAGATAGGTAGGAATCCCTGTCACTTGGGGCCAAAGCTTGGAATAGTATCTAATAACTAAATGGTATGTTAGAATGTAGCAGAAGTCCCGTATAAATAAAGCTGCAACTACCGATACAGTATCTTTGGATCTACCTAAGAGGGGAACCCATGAATTCTTTGGAAATCATCCGACCGGTCTTCACGTAAACCAATTATAGCTTCACTAGGATTGACCAGCACTTAGCCTTTTGTTTGAACAAAAGAGTGGCCCTTTTTGCCAGCTCTTTTCCTCCGCTTCGGCGTTGAAGGCATTTTCCTGTGACGGAGGCCCGCGCGAGGCACTTTCCTCTCGCAACAACAATGTTTTGTGTGCGTGCGTGCGTGCGTGCGTGCGTGCGTGCGTGCGTGCGTGCGTGCGTGCGTGCGTGCGTGCGTGCGTGCGTGCGTGCGTGAGTGCGTGCGTGCGTGCGTGCGTGCGTGCGTGCGTGCGTGCGTGCGTGTATGCGTGCGTGCGTGCGTGTATGCGTGCGTGCGTGCGTGCGTGCGTGCGTGCGTGCGTGCGTGCGTGCGTGCGTGCGTGCGTGTGTGTGTGTGGATGTAGTTGGTTTATATTAAACTATCCAAGTGGACGCTCCCTTGCGGGAATACCTCTGTGGATTTACGAATATGTGTGGTACCTTCGGCGAAACACGTAAAAAGAACACCAGATAGCTCTATGTACTGTATTATTTTGCTCATTTACTGTCAAACGAGTAGCATTGTTTGTGTAGTTATAAATGTGACTGTTTAATTATATCATCATGTCCAGACTTTTGAATTAGTTTACGGGCCGACATACCGGTGACACGAACAGTTGGGACGAGACCGTGAAGTTCAATCTTGGCGGCAATGGTCGCACGGCGCCACTGGAACGTAATCGTTCCACCGGCTCTAGAGGCCCGTCTTTGTACATTCCGGAGTGACGCGATACGGGATCCGTGACCCCAAGAACCGTAGCTAAGAAGATAGTTACTAGAGAAAGGAACACCACTTTTCCCGAATTCATCCGAGGAACCGACTCCAGATTTCAAGTAAGAAAGGATAGACACGACAGGACATTTTTCACTGTGTCTATCTAGGCAGAAAGATGTAAACGAAATGGCATTCAAAGGATTGTTTTTCTTAAGAAGTTAATTAGCAATGGCTGGGGTGGTGACCAAGGCATCGCCAAGAAAATCTAGACAGCTGACTCTACAGAAGAAGCAGGACTCAGACACCGCGGTGGTACTATGCACATTGTGTTGTTAGATGAGAAAATACAAGAAGAAAAAATGTCCCAAGCCACATCCGCATCAAATGGACCTTTCCAGTTTTAGCTATACCCCGCCCATCACTAGATACGCTCCACCCACACTTCACCGTGTTGGGATTGATTGATCCCCCAAATCAACCAATTTCCTGAAAACTATACAGTTAAGTTGTTGAATACTTTGTAACTAATTTGACAGGGTGCCCAGTCAAATGAGTCTCAATATATTCAACAGGATATTTATAAACACATAAAGACATACAATTCGTACAACAACGCATAGTCCGTCTTCCAATATAAGAAGTACATTTATATAGTGCAAAACTCCATGCAATAGCTTGAAGATCTACGGAATAGAAATGTTTTGAGACTTGATTTGAAAGTTTTCACCTTTCCAGAGTATTCATCTATCGTTTGACGTCATATGATGTCATAATCGGCTAAGCAGCGTGTATGATAGCGTCATAATTATTACGTCATAAATGATTCTATATGGGCCCCATCTTTAACTCTTAATAGTCCGACACGTTGCACGAATTGTATGTCTCTACTATTTAATAAACATGTTGTTGAATATTTTGGATCAAATTTGACTGGACGCTGTTGCTGCCATAGACATAGGTAAATATTCAACAGCTTACCCGTATAGTTTTCTGGAAATTGATAGTCAGAGATTCCGGAGATCGATCGATCCCAACACGAGCGAGGTGTGGGTGGAGCTTGGCTGAGCATGGGCGGGGCATAGCTAAAATGGAACGGTCCATTGAGCATGCTAGTCCTTCAATGGATTCCGGGACATTGGCATTTCAGGAAATTAAGGAGCAGACAAATTAGCCAGAGACAAAGGTCACGTGGAACAATTCAATGTGATGTAAGTCTCTCCTATGAAGAAGTCAAACGCATGGCCAAAGTTGAAGTTAAGGAAACATGCCGGCGATACCGTCAAATCAATACTATCAGCGGTGTCTATCAACTCTCTCGCAAAGGCAATAAACAGTCTTACATCAGATGTGTATAAGAAATTTAGGGTGGGTGACCCTGACGTATGTCTATCAACTCTCTCGCAAAGGCATTAAACAGTCTTACATCAGATGTGTATAAGAAATTTAGGGTGGGTGACCCTGACGTATGCGCCTGAGGGACAAAACCAATTCAGATGCGTAGCACATTCTCCCAGATTGAATTATCTATGATGAGACAAGAAAAGGTATGCGGACATCTTTGGAGTAGCTTCATCTTGCACTGTCCTTTATACACCACGCACGTATCCTGATATAATGCTGCTGACCGGAATTACGCAGAGAAGAACACGTATGCATAGTGACACACACCAAATCACGCGCAAATAGAACAATAGACAATAATTCCACATTGAACTATATTCTTTCGGCGTAATCTTTATGCCGTCTTGAAGATGGCAATCATATTTTGGAACTGATAACCTAAATAACAAAATAGACCATAAAATTACAGTTACTGAGACACTCGTATAATCGTTTAATGCATTTGTGACATTATCCAAATTATCTCGGTCACATGACATACAGTCACAGTTTCACAGAAACATACATAAAAAAGTCACACACGCTGCCATGGGCTTGGGGGCTGTTAACCACCCACTAAAAATTTCAGTCTTGCACTCATCTACGCCGAGTCCAATTATCATCATGTACTAGCAGTCAAGCGCACCACGGTGTTGCACCTCAAGATCTGGTTTTGCACCACCAGGACGCAAACTTACGAGACTTGCTAGTAGTTGCCATGTCACTGGTTCGAGTTGGAAGTACTTTTAGTATGTCTGGCACCGAAAGTTTACATAATTAAATTTATTTCACATTCATATAACAACTGGTGTTAATTTTGAAAACACTCGCTGTAAACTGTTTCTGTCTATGACAGAAAGTGGTACCAGCACAATTAGTTTCTGTTACTGTTAACATCAATTTACAATTTACAATTTACAATTTCAAGTTTATTCTGTAACTTCTTCAGAAGTGTACGAAACATTATATACATGAAATATACATATAATGGCGGTTACATATGTTATATAAATAATTAAATCGTATAGGTGATTGTATTTTTCAATGATATAAATGAAAGTGATGATCGTAGTGGTCGTAAACTGATGATGGAGATGATGATGATGATGATGATGATGATGGAGATGCTGCTGCTGCTGATGATGATGATGGAGATGATCGGCGGGTAGTATGATGACTGTATAGTTACTACTACTACTACTACTACTACTACTACTACTACTACTACTACTACTACTACCACTACCACTACCACTACCACTACCACTACTACTACTACTACTACTACTACTACTACTACTACTACTACTACTACTACTACTACTACTACTGCCACCGCCACTTGCTGAGACGTGAATAAATTTGTGGGAGAAATAGATATGGCAAGCTTTACGCACCGGTAATTACGTAATTTGTAATTTCTTCCTTTTAAATGTATTCATAATGATGTCAATATAGTTACAGAGAGCCATTATTGTTTTGAGTTTTTTGTATTGAAAGGATGATGCATTTTATGTGTATTTGGGCGAAGTCTATGGCATCAGTATGGTAAGGGCTATGACACACGATCGCATGGCCACCTACGCTAAGAGATCTCGTGAGTAGTCAAGGGGGAGGCTGGACGATATTGCTATGCAAATGAGCTCTTGATCTATTTAAATACTGCGTTCTGAGTGGTTGTTCTGAATGACTGGGTGGAGTTTATTGTTCTACATGAGTGGGTGGACGCTGTGAGCTATTGTTCTAAATGTCCGGCTACATGCTATTGTCTGTTTAAATGACATCTGCGTGTTAATGCATAGATTAATGTGTTTAAAAAAAATAGGTATTGACATGCGTGCATAATGATGAGCGTGTTCTGGCCGATCGTGTTTAACATATTAATTAGGTGGGCAGTGGCAGGCCCCCTCGTAGTTGAATTGAAAAGTAGAATATTTTGAAACTAAGTGACTTCCTATGTCATCGAACATGACTTTTGAATAATGGCATACTGCACGAACAATGGTCACATATGAATGATAGCATGCAGCGCCCACTTATGAACAATAGCACAGCTGGTTGGTATCTGTTGAATATTTTGAAACTAGCGTGAATTGAAACTTGCTATGTCAAATTAGTATTAAAAAATATTTGCTTCAACTACCACCGTGCCATGATTTAGGTTTGAAAAATCAAAAAGTTAAAAAATTATATCTGATGAATATTTTGAAACTAGCATGAATTAAAACTTCCTATGTCAAATTAGTATTAAAAATGTAGAATATAGTTCATTCCTTAGTCGTATATCTGATGAATATTTTGAAACTAGCACGAATTGTAGCTTCCTATGTTAAATTAGTATAAAAAAATATTCGCTTAAACTACCATTGTACCACGATTTAGTTTTGAAAAAAAATCAAAAAATGTTAAAATATTGTTGATGTGTAATTTTTCGTGCAGGTGTGATTCGAATGTTAATGAATCCATCAGTAGTGTTCATCACATGCTATTGAATGTTTTATCCTTCACTTTTTACTGAGTAGGTGTAACAGAGTTCATTCACGAGCTATCCCGTGTGCACACCGTGAGGATAGCCATACATGTCTTTTACTATTTGCACTCTGTTGTCGCCATATGCGCATGTGTGTGTGTGTGTGTGTGTGTGTGTGTGTGTGTGTGTGTGTGTGTGTGTGTGTGTGTGTGTGCATGCGTGCGTGCATGCGGGCGGGCGGGTGGGTGCGCAAGTGTGCGTGTGTGCGTGCGTGCGCGCATGTGTGCGTGCGTGTGTGTGTGTGTGTGTGTGTGTGTGTGTGTGTGTGTGTGTGTGTGTGTGTGTGTGTGTGTGTGTGTGTGTGTGTGTGTGTGTGTGTGTGTGTATGTGTGTGTGTATGTGATGTAAGGATAGCTAGCAAGGCATGGAATTTACTATTTAATAATCATACCATTGAAGATTTGAAATTAATTTGTCATGCCGCTGTTGTTGCCATATGCGCATGTGTGTGCATGTGTGATGTGAGGATAGCTAGCCAGGTATGTCTTATTACTATTTAATAATCATACCGTTGAATATTTTGTAACTAATTTGTCATGGCATTGGTGCCATATGCACATGTGTGTTCGTGCGTGCATGTGTGCTGTGAGGGTAGCTAACCACACAATAGTAAGACGATGACCAGTGCATAGAAAGACATAACTTTAAGATTTGGTGGCCCTTGAAAAAATGGTCTGATGTTGTTTTGTGATGTTTACTCGTTGTGTGTGCGTTGATATAACTCTCTAGTTCACGACACCATTTGCATTTGCAACACTCATCTCTCAACTGGTATTGCATATGAACTAATTTATTCAGATTACGTCCATTCAGTTCCTTAAGGTATTCGACCATTTTGATTCTGAATTTCGGTAATAATAATATTTATTGGCTGTTGTACCGCTAAATCTTTATATCTAATCCACTCGATACACCTGCAATGTATCGGAGTTGAATTCATCGTACGCCAATGGTCACATCAAAATATACCCATTCTTAAAGTCAAAGAATAATTTTCCGCTATTTATATAAACTTTCTTCGTGCTCATAACAGTTCATGTCAATAAATATTTCTGAAATCAAATGTTCAAAATCAGCTTGTGAAATGCACATGATTGAAGTGTTGAAGTCGCTAATGGGATTATTATGCAACATACACCTGCCTATGTTATGGCTCTGTTTAGTACTTGTGTCGAAGTTAATGTTGTTCAATCGGGTAAAATTAGCTGCCACTTATGCACACGTACCAACACTCGAAGTCGGAGTGTCAGACAGATGGACACATGGCAAAATGTTTAAAACACTTTTGATCAAAGCGATATTATTATTTGTAGTATAGAAAAATGGATTTGTTGCGTGACTTTGCATACGTCTTATGTTATCACTCAGAATTCCAGCATTGGTACATGGCAGAAATCCTACACTTCATTCGTCATATTCTATTTAAAAAAATTATATTAATCGCATTATAAGATTCATTTAGAATCATGAACAACTGAACATCGTAATCATATAAAAATGCAATGTTAAAATGTATAAACTATGTTTCAGCATAGCGGACGAACAATGACAACAAATTATTTCGATTATAAGGGCATTTTGGACACCGAGACCAGTGCCTCCAGTTATCCTTATACCTATACTGAGGTACATACCTAGACTGCCAGGGTATGTACTGTAGCTCACCGGGCGGTGTCGGGCCGTTCCGATGTCTCATGTTGACTCACCACGCCGTAAGTGCACGATGAGTGACGACGCTGGTTAGCATCTGGTCTCGGGGTGACGGATCCTGAACAAGACTGCCCTGGGGAAACAAAAACTGGCTCCTAAGGCCGGTGGAACTCAATTGTTCTGGTGGGGATGTGCGACCATTGCCACGAACATTACACACAACGGTCTCATCCCAAGAGTTTGTGTCACCAGTATGCCTGTCCATAGCAATTTCGTGATCTATGGACTTACAAGATTTGATTTGGTGACCTAAAAATATAAGTCTATACAATGTGTTTACCTAAAATATGCTAGATAAAACTACAATAAGAGCATACAAGACATAGAGGCAGGTAGATGAACTTTTAAACATGGGGCTCCTGGATGTACCACACAGACTCGTAGGTCCGCAGAGGTATCCCCGCAAGGGAGGCTCCTGTACACGAGACATAGCCATTTAACTTAATATAAGTTATTATACCTCTAAGCTGAAAGGAAGAAGAATATCTCAGATGAAAAGTGATGTGTCTCACACAGGCACTACTCCTAGTGCAAGTTAGGGTGAGGTGTTTTATCCTGGCATGGGCCATCGTCACTGAATACTTGCGAGAGGCAAGTGCCTCGCATGGGCCTCCGTCTCGGGAAGGTGCTGACACAGCTTAAAGCAGGAGAAGAGTAGCAGGCAAAATTGGGCCCACTCTAATATTCCCAACAAAAATGTGGTGGTAAGAAAAGACCATACCTAGTGAGATTATGACTATATGGGTGCGTACTGTTTTACGTGAAGACGGGACGGAAGATTCCTGATGGATTCCTTCATCACCGTCTTAAGTGATTCCTAATATGCTGAGTTAGTAGTTGCCACTTTATTTCTGTGGGCCTTCTGCTTTGCTTAATCTTTGTTTAGTTGTTTTCAGAACAAGAATTATTTTAGGCTGCAACTGGCCGATAACTACCTAGCTATTAGACACGGCTGTCATGGAGAACAGAGGCCCGAGGACATCAATACTGCAGACAGCGCTCATACATGTTACTTAGTGGGATCTCAGAACTGGGTGAGAATCTGGACATTCCACCTTGCAACCACATGAAACATTACAGGACATGGTTTACATTTCACCGAAGCATTGTTAGGCCATATCTCCTATCGTTATGGTGGAGGGGTAAGAGAGACGGATGCACACCGTGAATGTCCTTCCCGTAAGGGCATGGCAGATCTAAATATCATGCCCAGACATTTAAACAGTGTTCGGTGCGCATACATATCTTGCCCGTCACTGGGTCCTATGGAACTATCCATTTAACCTGACGTTGGGTTTATACACAAGTTGCCAGTTTTGCACTGCGGTGTGGAAGGATTGTCAGTAAATATAATAATAATTAATACATGTGTTTTCGCAGTGCTTTCCTACATTGGCTTAAAGTACTATCTACTAAGTATCCGAAGATACGCGGGAATGTGTATGTGATACCGTACCATAGCCATCGCTGCTCGGAAACCCCAATAGTTTCCCAGAGTCAGATCAGCCCTATTGTGCGGATAGGGACGTCCAAACAATTTAAGAAGCCACAAGGCTAAGAGGAATATGAAGAGAGACAAAATCTTGGAGGTATGAGTCTTACCGGAGTGCGGGGCTAAATTACCGGAAGAAAAGAGTATTTTACACAGTAGGTAATGAAGAAATTGTCTCTAATCATTCTAAACCTATCCTATCGAGCTGCATAGAACAGGTTTTTAGTCAGTAGCAGGCCGGGCTAAACAGAGTTATAGCACCAGACAGCGACCTCAGTGAAACATTGTTGGTGGCAGGAGAAAGTGCTGCATATATAAATGTTGCTGTACAGTGGTTCCTACATGCACCGCATTCCTATATTTTCTATGCTAAAACAAGTTAATGGATGGCCACTGGCCATATACATACATAATCTAACCAGAACAAGCAATACGATGTCAAACGATTACGGTAGATATTTTAGTACAGGTCAACGAACCTATTATAGTGTGGTTAGCAACACATCGAGGAAAATGAAAATAACTATTTAACAAATGCAGAAATTATAACTATTGGTCTTAAGACCGTTATGGTTCCTTTTAGTCATCGGTACCATTAGTATGGATACGAGATAATTAACAAAACCTATATAGAGAAATAATTAAATGGTGAAGTATAGTTACTTGAATACTTGGTAGTCATTCCCAAGTTAGGCTACCGTGTCACTGAAATTGACACATAAATCTGTAATCAACGTGAGATGATGCGCTCTCCGGAAGCTGGAACATTCCCGCAGGCTGGTGTCCACAAACAAGATTCCCGCAAGAACGTTCATGGGGGGGGGGGGGTGTCATCGCACAGCACTGTAAGCCTATTCAGAATGTCTAACGAGCAGTCAGCAAAAGATACGATATTACTACGTGGTGAAGAAAGTTCCTGTACACCGATGGTACGGATGGAAAATGTAAACAACCCGATCACTAGCGGGGTTGTCAGAGAATGACGATACAAAACAAAGCATCACGGTGCTGGGTACATCGACCAGCTCTGAAGACGCACTGGGCAGAGTTCACTTGCTATGGTCGAAAGTCGAAAGAACCCACATGATTGGTGCGGCAGTGTTTAAAATACCACTTTTAGGCGTGGCCGGCAGATCTGGCGAGTCATCCACCAAAGAACATCCTGCCTCTACATCTGTAGATTCACATTATCAGGCCACAAAGGCCTCACCGCAAGTTTGTGTTCCGAATGTAGATGTATTCGTGAATGTTCTTCCGTAAAAGGGGAGTTACAAAATTGTTTTAGTGCGGTGGGTTGGAAACTGTACTCTACAGGATAAAAACCTGACTCATAGTGAAGAAAGACATGTGTTGCACTTGATAATAGTTGGTACAGCTCCAACCTGTTCGGCCCCTGGCCGAGGATGCTCTCGATCTCTGGATTGATTCTCCTTTTATACTCTCCGTGACGTCAGAGAGATAAAATATATATGTTACATCAAGATCTTTATAATGTCCCGTATTCACACGAGTTCTTTAACATGCGTCTTGGTAAGTGTCTGTAATAGGTAGTTCTCAGTTGATTATAGACTGGAACACATGGGAGAGAATTTTTAAAATTCTCTCTGTGACTTTACTGCAAGATTTTTGATGCCGCTTTACCGGCCTGCGCGCTAATGATTTGTAGCACGGTAGAGCAGTTCTGCTCTTAATCAAAAATTTAACAGTAAAGTTGCAAGTAATTTTTATGAGTGGTTTAAACAGTTCTATTCATGCGGTAGATCAAAGTTACTGATCCCGTTAAGATAGCTGTGTTTTTTGATCAGGAGGGCTGGCCAAGCATTCTCCTCGATGGGTGGAACTAGCTTTGTCCTGGCTTAGACCAAACATGTCTGTACCATTTTTAGTAATGGCTAAATTACAGTACAACTCGCAAACATGTGTGCCACAATTTTTATGAGTACAATGCCGTCGTTCAGAGATTGTGAATACAGTCAACCTGAATGTCTGTGTTTCTGTCATGTTGGTGATTTGAATCTGCTATGCGTGACTGGTTCTCTGCGGATGGTACTTGCGCTGTGGTGAAGATGATGCATTTATGGCCGCCGGGTGCAGGAAGTCGGAGGGAGAGGCGGCGTGAATGTCAACTTTATCGAACCCTGAGGGTATTTCACTCTGTAATGGCCGAGCCTGTGGGTGGGACAGAGTTATTTTAGAGTGAAGATGACCTGTTGGATGCTGTCGTAACTTTGATCAAACCATTGTCGAATTCAACTTTTCGGTAGCGAAATCCTGCTCGTGACTGACGACAATGCGGGCATCTTGCTCTCTGAATAATATTGACACTTATTACATGTGGATGACGTATGTAGGTTAGCTGTTTCCGTATGACGTCAGGAGAAAGGGGTAGGGGAGGACGCTGGACAAGCATCCCTCCTGTGATGCATACTGTAGATGGCTGTGGTGCATTCCTGATATCCATATGATCAGTTCTCCCATAACTGGATAAAAATGTGTGTGCGGGAGATTTGTTGGCTGCTTTCTGTTGATAATAATGCTGCTGTCGGGATGTCCAGGCTGCTGTATGATGCTAATGTTATAGGCGAAGTGGGCACATTCCAGTTTTCCACGCTGGTGAATGCAAAGTCTGTTGCTAATTGTGGGAGATGTAATCTGCGGGAGGTATTACTCCTCCCGCAGCTCTGTGCGGGAGGAATTTGTTGCCGGAATTTTTATGTCTCTACTGGTAATTAATTAAGACTGGTAGGTGCTGCTAAATGATGTTTATGCCGATGTTGAATGTCTCTGTTATGCTAAGTATGTGATGTAGACGCAATGATGAATTGATGTATCCAGTCCTGAAGGCAGGTGTCTTCTTGGTAAGTGTTGATGTTCTGTCTGTTGTGTGATGTTCTGACTGCTCACAGGGGAGTATGGTAGGCCTGTTGGATGGGTTGGCCTTTGGATAGGGGGATGTGGCCATTTTTCATTACACGATGGTTGGTGTCTTGTCATAGTTTTTAGACACCGGGAAAATTCAAGCCGAGAGTCTGCTGAACAGGCTGCTTCCCTGCCTACCGCATGGGCTAATGTTGGTTGTTGCGGTGCGGGATGCCACCTCCTCTGTTGCAGCAGTCTCTCTCATATCTGAAGATTGACGGTCAACAGATGACGAGTGGAGTGTGAATTGGACTGGGCTGGTGATGTCCGAACTTGGTGTGTAGATAAGGGATGACAAGGATTTGGGGTGTTGGTCCGGCGGGAGATATGGGTGCCGCTTGGGGGGGGGGGAACTGGTTTGGCGTTTTCGGGAGTTGGTCGGGTACACCTTGTTGTATGGTTCTGTGGTTCTAGACATGCCAAGACTTCATCCAGCCTCTTCACTTCCATGCTATTCACTACATGTTCCACTCCACGGGAAGCATGGCTTGGGTCAGCCTCAGCTTCCGCTTGTGGTAACTCTATAATGGGGGGGGCATAGCCTTATAAATTAAATTATATTAAATAAAAAATAATATAATTATAGAACGCGACAATTTTGTTCAGGCAGGTGGACGATGGGCGCTATTGTTCATGCAGGTGACCGCCATTGTTCATGACAACTGGCGCAAATGATAACTAGGGCCAGATGCGCGCTGTTGTTTATAAGTTGGCGCTGTCCGCTATTATTCATAAGTGACTGCTGCTCGATATTGGTCATGCAGGTGCCGTTGTTCATGCGGATAAACACAATTCTTAAAAAAAGTGCATGATAAAACATTCAATAGCATGTGATGAACGCTATTGATGGATTCATTAACACTCCAATCACACCTGGTGGAAAAATTACACATTAACAATATTTTAACAATTTTTTATCTTTCGTGGTGCAATGGTAGTTTAAGCGAATATTTTTTAATACTAATTTGACATAGGAAGCTACAATTCGTGCTAGTTTCAAAATATTCAACATATATACAACCAGCTATGCGCTATTGTTCATAAGGTGGCGCTATGCACTATCATTCTAAATGACATGGCTGTGCACTATTGGTCATGCAGGTGGCCGCTGGATGCTATTGTTCTAAATCCTGATTGGTCGAGATATGGTTAAATGTTGCATTAATCATTTTGACAGGTGAACAATAGCGCACAACCGGTCACCTGCAATTCATATGTGACTGTTGTTTGTGCAGTATGCCATTAATCAAAAGTCATGTTCGATGACATAGGAAGTCACTTAGTTTCAAAATATTCTACTTTTTAATTCAACCATGAGGGGGGGGGGGGGGCGCCGCTGCCCACCTAATTAATATGTTAAACACAATCAGCCAGAACACGCTCATCATTACGCACGCATATCAATACGTATTTAATAAAAACACATTAATCTATGCATTAACCCACATATGTCAGAACAGACAATAGCCTGTAGCTGAACATTTAGAACAATAGCTCACAGCATACACCCGCTCATTTAGAACAATAGCTCACAGCGTACACACGCTCATTTAGAACAATAGCCTCCACCAATCATTCAGAACAACCAATCAGAACGAAGTATTAATTAGGTCAAGAGCTCATTCTGCATAACAAAAGCTCACAGCGAACCCCTTCACTACTCTCGTGGCCATAAGAGCTTTTTGTTGGCGTGTTATAGACAGGTTTAACTTACGTGGTCATGTTGGCAAAAAATATGCAATGACCCAGCTGTATCCCATATGAACATAGGTGTAATAATCGCTAAACATCGCGTTATCACATCGTGACAATAAGTTCAACTGGGCAGACTGGGACACAGATGTGAGGACAAATTGTAGACACCTTAACACCAGATTTGATCATGTATCACAGTGCATGTTATCAGTATTATCACCCGCGTGACGGTCGCGAGATAACATGAAAATGGATATTAGTGTCTGCACGATTTTGGCCGTATATATTTGTTTTGATATCTTTATGCACGCCTTTACATCACTGTACTATTAAGAACATTACCAGTGTGATGCCCTTTATATTAAAGCGATGTAAATGCATGTTAGTTTAGATTCGCAACTATTAGTGGTCTGTCGGTCTGTCAATTTCTAGACATTTCTGAGAAAGCAACTGTAGCATTCGCGTTTGTTTTTATGATAAATGGTGCATGTGAATGGTATAATTCACCGTTTAACACCCATATCAGCCAAAAATGGCTTCTGCAGTGTTCTTGAGAAATGCCCATTTGCAGACCAATAATTCATTTTATAATATGCGTTTTTTCGGAATCGACCGGCCTGTACCAAAAACCAAAACCAAAAATTAAATTCTATTATTTGAACTTTGTTTCACATATGTCCTTGGGCCTATCTTACATGTGTGTTTTCTATCAGACATCGGTCTCCTATGTATCAGGACCGCCGCATTACATGACACGATATCGGAAATAATGTATTGAAGGAAATCTCACTTTATCTTATACTAACTATTCAGGTGATAGAATTTCTTGAGGATGGCTAACAGAGACACCACTCTGAGCTCTGACGGGTAAAACCCTGCCCTCCTCGAGATCGAATCGCACCCCTAAATAAACGAAATGTTGAGTCGGTGTCAACTCGAATTTCTCCTTGGTGACTATCCAGCCTAGTTCTGAAAATAACTTCAGATTCAGAGCAGTATCCACCTCTAACTTGGCTGGTGTGTCTGCCTTGATAAGCCAATTGTCTATGTAGGTGTGAAGCGCCACGTTCTCTCTTCTGAGAAACGCTGTCACCGAAAGGACCACTCTGGTGAAAACCCATGGAGCTGTCGACAGGCCGAATGGGAAGACTATAAACTCCCACACTTGATTCTGAAATGCAAATCTCAGAAACCTGTGACAACTCCTGTTCATTGGAATGTGGAAATATGCATCTTTCAAATCGATTGATACACACCACATTCCCTTCCTCAATCCTGCCATTACCGACCTCGGAGTTTCCATCTGAAACCGAGGCGTATGGGTAAACCAATTTAATGGCCTGAGATTGAGTACGGATCTCCACCCCTCCCACCACCACCACCCCCCATGTGCTCTTGGGGACAAGGAACATGTTTGAATAGAAGCCTGGAGTGTTCTGGTTTGCTGGTTTTATTGCTCCCTTTAGAAGCAAACCTGACACTTCGTTTTGAATGGCTTCTGACTTGTCTGGTTCCCTTGGAACGGGTGTCCAGACAGGTGCCAAAGACAGATTTTGTGGGGGAAAATCCCACCACTCCGGCATGTACATCTGGGATAACCATCCCAGGACCAGACTGTCTGATGTCACACCTCGCCAAGCCTCGACGAAACGCATGAGCCTTCCACCCACTATAGATGAATTGACGCCTAATGCAGGTGTCTGGTTCGTGATCCGCTCCCCCCCCCCTCTCTTGCCGAGAGAGAGAGAGAGAGTGAGAACCATTTTGGTCTTGGCTTGGCCGGTCTAACTGGTACCGCTGTTCCTGTCACACAGGTGTGGTCCAGGCAGATACGAAGGGAGCCCTCATACCGTCAGGTACGATCCGCTCCCTTCTTTCCACCCTTCGAGGACTTACCCTTCCCCTTCCCCTTGCCCTTCCGGCCTCTCGGGCGATCAGTGGCAACATTGGGGTGGGTAGGGCCCTCCACAACCTGTTTGACCGTCTTCGCCGGAGTCGGCTGAGAAGACCCAGTAGAAACAGAAGCAGCAGTAGGCTTGGCTTTCGCCTTACTTTTATGCTTTTTCTGCTTCTTAGAAGATTGCCCGGTTAGCCCACACCGACTGAAGCACTCATTGCTGACCTCACCCACTCATCGCATAGGGACAGGACTTCATCATGGTACACCTGGGATTTATCCACCAAAGCCGGGGCGGGCCACCCGCTCCAGCACTCTGGATTACCAGTACCCAGCGATCAACCTCAGTGACCGCTGGAACAACACCATATGGGAGCTGGTCCTTGGTCAGAAGCTGTAAGCTATAAATAGCATCCAACAACTCCATAAACCTTGGGTCCAGTCCAATAGACTGGATCCGGGCTGCGGACAAGATCCCCGTCCTAATCGATGCAACCGATGGACAGGGTGCATCCTCTTCGTCCATGGTCGAAACCACAGACGGGTCCACCCTGGTTAGCCAAGCCAGAGCCTCCAACCTGTCTGTCTCCGAAAAGGACACTCCCGTGAACACGTCACCCGTTGACGTGCACATAGCTTTACCAGCAACGGCCTCCTGGCTAGGAGCCATTGCTGATACGCCAGGAACTCCGGTACTGTATGGTTCCGCCGCCACGCCATAGAAAACACCAGTCCATGGAGTAGGCCCGCACTGAAAACCGTGCGGACCCGTAATGGTTGAGGAACCATGGCCATGCATAGGCACCAACTGCACCCCATGCCTGACCGCCGGACCTGGCGAGATAGGTGAGTAGCACGCCTGGCCAGCCACATCTGCCATCATGTCGGTTGGTGGCAAACCAACCAGCACGGGACCGGTGCCCGGTACCGGAGTGGCCTCAACCATGGGCAGAGCCGCTGCCTTGGCTTATGCCAAGCCAGATAGATGGAGGGCGGTTCCGTCCAGAATGGAATCGACCTCCATGCTCTCCACCCATGGCATCACAGGCCGCAGAAATCTCTCCTCCTCGGCCTCCTCATCTTCAGACTCCGAAGAGTCGTCACCAGACGAGGAAACACTGGAGCCATCCTGGCAGACGGCTCCCATGCCTGACGGACCGGCCACCGCTACTGGACCACTCGGAGGTGGCCGCAGAGAGACAGAACCCATCAGGCCGGAGCCCGATGGGACTTCCAGGGAGCCATACGAGACGGCTCCCTCTGTGGCCAGTCCGGAACCCTGTCCAGGGACAGGGTCCGTACCAAGCGCGGGAAGAGACTGCCCTACAACTTTTGGAAGCAGGGACGACACCAGCGTAGGCAGGACGCTATGCAAGAAGCCTTGCATAGCAGATCCAAACCACGCCGTGGTGCCATCTCCGCAACCTCTGGTTGCAGACATGGAGTGCCCCAAGGGCCGAAACAGACGCTCCACGATTTACTTTCGGACCGCCTGACCCCACGTCAGACCCTGCCAAGTCCTTCTGGGCAAGGAACTTGACCATCATATCGGACGACCACACTGCACAAATGTTACACCTATTATCAAGATTACAATTTGTACATCTAAAGCAGACATGGCCTGGCGAACTTATGGCACTCGTCACATGATGGCGGGGCTGGCTTGGCCTAAAAATAAGCACAAACATACAATAAGCAAGCGGAACGAAACAGGAATGGAAGGCAGACAAATAATTTTCAAACAATTTGATCATAAATTAAATGTTAACCCTCCCGCACCCCACCCCGCAACGTTACAGCAAAGATCGCATTGTTATGACGACAAGAATGAAACGGACACGATACACCCATAAACTGATCCTCCAGGATGTATAAACGGAACCAGGAATCATATCGCATGGCATTGGGGGTATATTTACTAATCAATAAAAATTATACTCCTAACGAAGGCCAAAACGATATGTGAAGAAACAACAAAATGTAAACAAACTGCTGTAGCACACGGTAAAACCACAGACCACACATCTAAATCTAGAATTTTGAAACCACCGATCATTGCAAACAGATCGTGATAACATGCAAAACTTGAAAATTCCAAAGTTTTTCTGGTACCAATAAAGTACGCAGCACCCAGAATCATTTGCGCGAATTAATGAAACATTTTCTTCACAAAAAATCCGAGATAACTCGGGTGTGACGTCACTCGCTCGGATCATACGGAGAACGACGTCAGCCGATTTCCGTGTTAAACACCGTATAGCCAACACCTTATTTTATATCTGCCGATCGCCTGTTGGGGTTAAAGGAAGGCGATCAATCTGGCATATTTCGTTGTTAACACACATCCCAAATTCGGGAATTGGAACATGCGACACAGACGAAATTTTGAAGACCTAAGTCTTTTAACTACGGAATAACATGGAAATATACGACCTGGTTATCATCGGCTCCTTCCGTGGTAATCCAAATAATCCTTAGAGAGCGAACACAAAGCTATCACAATCACAGAAACAGATTTAGAAAACTTTAAGGGTCCCAACTGCAGAAAAGCATGTAGCTCTTGTTGCTATGCAAACAAGAATAAGTTTCATGACAGACGGGTACTCGGCAGTTGGGAGCCGAGTACCCAGCTCCAGGAGCCGGTAAAGCTGACTAAGTCTATAGTCCTAGGGTCCAGCTATCCAAGATAGTTTGTATCAGAAATAATAGAATGGTGAGTATTGATCGAAGGAGAAACATAGGTGTTGGGCATTTGGAAACCGATTGACTGGGGGCTGTTCCCCCCCCCCCCCCCCGCATGGCTAGTTTCAAAATGGTCACCATAATGTTCATGTTTTATCAAAATATACAATTCGTACATGATTGTGGTGTTAGTTAGTGAAGGACTATCCCCTGTTTATGTCAATCTGATTATGACGCCACCAAACGTGTGACGTAATTGATTATGATGTCAGATAGTTTGAGTGACAGGTGGGAGCCCTCTATAGCGATACTTGTATGAATGCACTTGACGTTTAGATCAGTATTGGACGATATGTCCAAGCTTATCTCTTAATAATAGATTTTTTCTGTAGGGTGGTAAATATGATGTGAATACGACGTGTTGGAATCGATCTTAACACTCCTAGACATGAATTCCTAGAATCTAATTTCACGGCAATTATACAGACGAGCTGTTGAACATTTTTGGAGTAAGTTGACTGAGCGCTGTTGCTTCGTAGGCAGTAACAGCTCCCGGTCAGGTTAGTCTCAAAATACTGAAAATAATGTTTAGTAAATTGTAGATTCGCTATACTAATAGTATTCGTATACTAACGACGGAGCATTACGTCATTTTGATTTTTTTATGACGTCAAATACGTGGGTGACAGATCGGATCTCTCCATTATCCGCACAGTCGTACACAGCATATAGTTTCATTTTGTCATTGAAATACAAGGGAAGTACTGATTCTCCTAGCATACATTTCCTACTTGTACTTATATAATTTGAACATTTATTTTATTTTATTTTGTTAGTCTAAGGTATCCGCCAAGCATGTATATTACATAATGTACACTCAAGGGCTTAAAGCTTATTGTGAATAAATTATCTATCTATCTGGGCCAAATCTGACTGTCACATATACCGGTAGGCTTACCTAGTTAATTTTTGTTCACGCCATTTAGGTTATGAATTAGATAACGGAACCACGTGAAAGTCTTTATGGAAGCAAAAGAAGACACTGTAGCCATATAAATCTGAACTTCACGACCGCCGTGTAAGATCTTGCATTTTTAAATTGTATTAAACGAAATATTTCGATTGAGATATCGACAAAAGTATGTTGTGATTTCTGACCATCTTGAAATCAGAAATATCAACTTAGCAATATTATTATCTGATTCCGTTACCACGGAAATGTTGCTGCTACCGCTGGAACTGACTCCATAATATATTCATCTATTGAAATGTTAATAAACATAGCTTTTGAATATCAGCCATCTTGGAATCCAAGATATCCCGCTGAAATACTAACCTCACAATATCACCGTCTGATTGCCTAATCACATAAATAAGGATATTCGCTTGAACTAGGCTCGTAGCCTTTCTAGCTTTAGAGATATTGACCAAAATAGCCTCAATATCCAAGATGGTCCCCTAAAATATCTCTAGCTCAAACTGGCACCATTAAATTCAATGACTGCATACATGTAGGTATGGCCACCGGATGTGACGTTCATAACTCATTTAGTTTTAGAGATATTGACCAAACTAACAACCAAATGGCAGCCATCTTGAAATCCAAGATGACCACCATGTGACTGAACGAAAAACGGTATCAATTGAATTCTAACACCTTGACGTATATGCTAATAGAATATGGTCAAAATTTCAACTGTATCATTAAGTACAACCCTATTAGAATCTACATAACGTGCCAGAGTATACACAATATATGTCAGATGGCTCAGTAAAATATGTCGAAAATTGTCATAACTTTATCATCATTAAAAATAACATAAATCTCCATCAAGAAAATAGTAGCAAGCATTTCTAAATTCTTTAAACCATGACCTGTGGGAGGAATAATTTTTGACGTTTTGACAGCATAGTTAAGAATTACTGTCTCTATATTCGGCTTTGAGCCTGGGTAAATGTGCCGTATGGTCACCGGTGGTGATCACAATTGGTTACCGTGTAGACACGCCGTTTAGGTAACGGGTTTGGGAATTTTACGGTCACTAGGCGACGTGTCAACATGTTTTATTAGTAATATTTTATTGTATATGATATATATTTTGAGAATTTTTGTGGAAAAGATTTACATTGGTGATGTATCATGCGGTTTGAAATAATTTCTGCGCAGAAATCTTAAACTTATATTTTTTCAGGATGGGGTCTTGGCATCCGGATTGAGTCCGTCATCCTAACTGAGGTGTGCTATGCCATTGAAAGCTACGGACATGGGTTTACGGGAACAGCCATCGGGTATTCTCCTGGGCGTCTAGTACACACATTAATCTATTTGCATTTGTAACTGTATTTTCAATTGATAATACTAAACTACGGCGGCCGACTAAGTAAACAAAACAGCTGTTTTGTCGTTTGTGCATAGGGCTATAGGTTAAGAGAGACACGCTGCCTGATTGTAACATTCGAAACATACTGAACCCAATTTAGCTACATAGGCCCCCAGGACTAGTCTATTATCATAGTATCAGTAAAATAAAGCTTTTGAGATGAGATATATGCCCCTTTAAGCACCACTCTCAGTGGAATATAAACGTTATTACCATAGCAAACCTGCTGTATTCAGTTCATAACAAGAGACCACCTGTCTTTAGTGACCACATTTTGATGGACAACACAATGCCCGCTATAGATAGGGTTGACAGTAGGTTATGCCATCGAAGCAAATCTAATCGTATCCGCTTGTCCGTTTCGATTATCATGACATTTTACCTTTCAACCGTAGACAAATATTTTCTCAGATTCACAAATGTTGTTGTGTTTGTTACCAATAGGCCTTACTGATCTTTTCGAGGTATAGAACAACTATCTATGCTTTATGTGTGCGCATGCGCGACAACGGGCCATGTCCGATATTAATATCAAACGTTTGATCAAGGTTTATTTGGAAATGCGTTACCTCTATGCAATGCTGTATATAGCGCGTTGGAGATAACACGACTCGCATGTGCCAGTACTATCAAGAGACAATAGGGTTAATTTACAAGCATGGTATCAAAGAGTCGGATATACCTGATAACGCGGATGACTGGGCCGATACTGGGCCCAGTACCGATCTAGCAATCTGCATAAAGAGTGTACAGTACGCAACATTTTTAAATCTACATTTGAGACAAACTGACCAATGATGAATACAGTAAAGCACTTCTCGCATTTTACTATGTTGTTACAGGTAACAAAACGATATTACAATATTTGGGGAACAACCGCCCACAACGAAGATTTTGTTCAGTCTTTGAATTTCAACCATTTCCACTTTTCCAACTTCTGGCAAAGTTGATCCCTGATCTAGCAGGTGTTAGAAAGCATTGTATCATTGATGTGCAATCCGTAGAATGCACTAATATATTGGAATAATGATGTTTTAGGATGGTGACAGTCCGTTCATGTATTTGGTGATTATGTAGGCCTATCCAGCGTCATGCTAAAGATTGTACGTGCGCTTGTTCTACCATACACAATAGCCGAATCTATTTCATTCGAGCTATGCCAGCCCATTTCTAACTAAGCTCCACCCACCTTTTTGCACGCGTTGTAAACGATTTGAAACCTTGAAACTTGAAGTTCCGGGAATCTAAATTTACAAGGTAACTATAAGTAGGTAAGCTATCGAATATTTTTTAACTAATTTGACTGGGGGCTCCCAGTCAAATTAGTTTCAAAATACTTCATGTTTATTACATTATTACTAATTCGTACACTTTCGTGATTGACCTTTCGGTTGTACAGCTATGATGGATACACTTAACAGAAGAATCCAATGTGGTAGTTAAATATCTGACGTCATAATGAATTACGTCCCATCAACTATATCGTGAATGAATAACGTATTTAAGTCCGTCATAAACGCTTCATAGTCCGTCACGTGTATAAATTGTATCGCTTTACTATTTAATAAATATTCTGTAGGCAGCAACATCAGCCAGCCGAATTCGTTCCAAAATATTCAACAGCTTACCGGTATAGTTTTCTGGAAATTGAGGTTCAGGAAATTCAGGGTGCGATCGATCCCAACGCGGGCAAAGCGTTTACGGAGCAAAACTAGATATGGGTGGAGCATAGCTAAAACAGGATTTATCCATTATGACGACAGATACTTGAGTGACAGATCGGATCCCTTTATTGGCCCTCTAGTACACGTGATCACACCGTTATATATGCTTCCTGTGTTGCACTGTCCTCGTCTTCTTAATGTTCTTTGTATTGAACTCGCTGATGATCAATTTCCAGAAAACTATACAGGTAAGCTGTTGAATATTTTGAAATTAATTTGACTGGGCAGCAACAGCGCCCAGTCAAATTAGTTTCAAAATATTCGACAAAATGTTTATAGTAAAGAGATAGATATAATTCGTGCGACGTATCGAACGATTAAGCGTTTAAGACGAACTAAATCGAGTCATTCATGCTGTAATTGATTATGACGTCATCAAAGACGTCACGTAGTTGATTATAATGGATAAACATGCAGCAGAAACTATGCGTTACTGTACTCGTCTCCGAAGACAAGTATTTTAATGCTCTGTATTGTCTTTGCAAATAATACCCGCTGCTTTCTTTATCAGAAACATGAGACCCACGCACCGCTGCTATATATGGGTATCACAAACCTGAGACAGTCTCTGGGAGATGCCATTTCAGAGGACCAGATTGGTTTGCATGCATACACCAGTTGTGATACCACCAGTGCTTTTCCTGGTCATGGTAAAAGGGGACCTTTGGATAAACTAAGGTGTCAGAAACATTTGCAGAACGTATTTGTTAATTTCCGAAAGATGTGGGATGAAACACAGATCTTCGATGATTTACGGAATTCAATATTTTATATGTACGAGGTTTTTTTTTCCAAACAGTTAAGGTGGATGACCTGTTTTGAGATGTTGTTTTCCATGAGAGCCAAGTAGACTCATGATCCCTTACGCGTTGGGACGCCAGTCTTCTACATCAAATAAGACGTGCTTATGGAAGTCCGATCTGCCACTCGAGTATATGACGTCATAATTAAATACATCACATTTAGTCTGCTATCTCCACTCAAAATATGCAATGAATGACGTACCTAGTCTTTCCATAAAAATTTAAAAGTCTGATCAAGTGAACGACTTGTATGCCTATGATAGATTTACTATTTAATAAACATTATGTTGAACATTTTGAAACTAATTTGATCGGGCGCTGTTGCTGCCATATGCAGCAAAAGCACACAGTCAAATTAGTCTAAAAATATTTACCATCGTACATGTATAGTTACATTGAACTTGCGATTATGTGAATTCACGGTTCAATATATAAAAATCGAAAGAGATGTGTGTGCGTGTGCGTGTTTTTGAATAACGCCTTGATATACATGTATGAGTGTTAATATGCTAGTTACAGATACATAGAGAATCTGGAACGAGGTCACTTTTCATATCACTATTATGGACCGAGTTGAAGATTATCAATTTGCACGAGCTTTAGCGAGTGCAAAATTGATCATTTTCAACGAGGATCATAATACTGATATGAAAAGTGACCGAGTTTGAGATTTTATTTATCATATAACCTGTAATTTTGAAATATTTGCCAATAGTTGCTGATGTGGCTTTTATCTGATTTCTCATTGTTGATTTTGGTGAAATCGATACCGCCGCTGTGACGCACCACTACTTGATAACAGATACTGAACGTGCAGCAAAATATAGTGACAAACACAAAATCTGGCGATGTCAGCCGTAAACTACACTTTTCTTCTAAGACTATCGCTGAGCCACGGCCATCAATCGTTACTTCGCTGCGGCCGATTTAAATGGGTTGCGCACCCAACAGCCAATGAAAATACTCAGTTGGATATGGCACGTGTGCTCCTATCGAAAAATATGGAACGGGCTAGAAGGCTTGTTTATATGATAAATGCATGTATGGAAATCAAGAGCAGGATTGGGAGGATGAGGAAATCGGGATAGATTAGGATTTTGACGTCATTACGGATGATGCTTAATCATTCTAAAAGATATAAGGGCTTACCCCATATATAACATGTTTAACCCTGACACTAAGCATGCGCGATTTTAATCAAATTATCACTGTATTATGATTTCAGCATTAAATGCGAAAGTCTGTCCACACTTCATCAACCCCAAAGCGTAAGGCATCTGTAGTGCGATTTGTGCCTTGACTCATAAGCTGTGATGCTTGCTGACATTCCTATTGATCTCATCTATAAACAAGAGGCCCAAGGGGCCTGTGTCGCTCACCTGGAGCACCATCAATTTTTGTCAAAATTGTTGGTGGGTGGTTTAGCAGTCTGTTAAATGAGTTTGTGGACATTTTTGCAAGTGCAATATGGCCGCCAAACACACTACATTTTGATTGGCCCACGGCGCCCATGTTTTTTGATGGATCAACTTCCCTTGGACAAATTTCAGCCTGATGCCTTCAGCGGTTCTGGAGGAGTAATTTCCGTGAACACCAGGTCATCCAAGATGGTCGCCGAACCATTTGGTCAATCAAGTCCTCTTGAACAAAATTGGCTTAACTCTTGGCCTAGATGAAGATTCCCCAAGTGGTTTCGGAGAAGATTTATAAAGACATTTCCTGAAATTGGCCGGAATCCAAAATGGCTGCTGGGCAATTTGCCCGATCGGGTTCATTTGAACAAACTTGGATCCTTTTGCCATAAGGATGCTTCCTGCCAAATATAATTGAAATCGGCCTGGTAGTTCTCGAGAAGACATTTTAAATTTCCCATTGCTTTAGCATGGGAGCTTTTGACGAGAACATTATGCAAGATGGCCACCAAACCATTTATCCGACAGTTTCGAAAATTGCAAATTTGAGCTCAGAATACCCAAAAACAGATATAGAACCAATTTTGGCCTCGAAATCCATCAAATAAAAAAATCCAATATGTCCGCCAAACACGCTCCATTTTGATTGGCCCACGGTGGCCATGTTTTTTAACAGAGCAACTTCCCTTGAAGAAACTTTAATGGCCCTTAGTCCCTGATCATATCTCCCAAATTTTGGATTGATCCATCAGCGGTTCTGGAGAAGTCGTTTTCAGGAAAACTAGGTCATCCAAGATGGCTGCCGAGCCATTCGGTCAATCAAGTTGTCTTGAACAAACTTGGCTTACTTCTTTACCTAGATGAGGTTTCATAAGTTTTGAATCGATTCCCCACGCCGTTTCAGAGAACGAGATTTTTAAAGACATTTCTAGAAATTGGCCGAAATCCAAGATGGCCCCGGCCAAATTGGCCGATCGGTTTCGTTTGAACAAAATGAAATCTGTATCCCATAAGGATGATTCCTGCCAAATATAATTCAAATCGGCCCGGAAGTTCTCGAGAAGACATTTTAAATTTCCCATTGCTTTAGTATGGGAGCTTTTGGCCGGAAAAACATCCAAGATGGCGGCCAAACCGTTTATCCGACAGTTTCGAAAATTGCAAATTTGAGATCAGAAAACCCAAAAAACCTATATAAAACGAATTTCGGCCTCAAAATCCATTAAATAAAAAAAATCCAATATTGCTGCCAAACACTATATTTCGATTGGTCCACCAAGGCCATGTTTTTTGGCGAATCAACCTCTCTTGAACAAACATTAATCGCCCTTAGTTACTAATTATATATCACAAATTTTGGCCTGATCGCTTCATCGGTTCTTGGGAAGAAGTCGTTTTTGTGAAAACTAGGTCATCCAAGATGTCCGCTGAACCATTTGGTTAATCAAGTTCCCTTGAACAAACTCGATTCACCGCTTACCCTAGATCATATTTCGTGAGTTTTTAATTGATCCCTCAAATGGTTTGGGAGGACATTTCTAAAAATCGGCCGAAGTGCAAGATGGTCGCCGGCCAAATTGGACGATCGGGTTCGTTTGAACAAACTCGAATCTCTATGTGGTAAGGATGCTTCATGCCAAATATAATTCAAATCGGCCCAGCAGTTCTCGAGAAGCAGATATTTTAAATTTCCCATTGCTTTAGTATGGGATCTTTTGGCGAGAAAATGATCCAAGATGGCCGCCAAACCGTTTATCCGACAGATTCGAAAATTGCAAATTTGAGATCAGAATAGCCAAAACCCTATATAAAACCAATTTCGGCCTAAAAATCTATCAAATAAAAAAATCCAATATGGCCGCCAAACATGCTATATTTTGATTGGCCCACGGCGGCCATGTTTTTTGACGGAGCAACTTCTCTTGAACAATCTTTACTGGCCCTTAGTCCCTAATCATATCTTCCAAATTTCGGCCTGATCCCCCCAGCGGTTTTGGAGAAGTTATTTTTGCTAAAGCTATGTCAACCAAGATGGCCGCCAAACTATTTGACCAATTAAGTTCGCTTGAACAAATTTGGTTGCGCTCTTGCCCTAGATCATATTTCATGAGGTTTCCTTAAATCCCTCAAGCGGTTTCGGAGAAGATTTTTAAAGACGTTTCTAAAAATCGGCCAAAATCCAAGATGGCCGCCGGCCTAATCGGGCGATCGGCTTCATTTGAACAAACCTGGATCCCTATGCCGTAAGGATGCTTCCTGCCAAATATAATTGAAATTGGCCCAGCTGTTCTTGAGAAGAAGTCGTTTAAAGGAAAAGTTGATGGACGGACAGACGGACGACGGACACACGACGGACGGTCGCCACGACATAAGCTCACTTGGCCTTTCAGGCCAGGTGAGCTAAAAATAGACCATTTCAGTTTTAGCTATGCCCCGCCCATCTCTAACTGAGCTCCACCCACGCGGCGCTAAATACAGCGTGTTTAATGGCCGGTTTATGCCTCGGTTTACGCCATAATCGACGCCACGTAAAACGCCCATTAAACACGCTGCATTTAGCGCCGCGATCGTGTGTTTACATCATCGTTTTAAACACGTGCAGATAGCGCCATTTTGAGCATCGAACCTTTGTGCAAAATGGCGGATATGGCAGAGTCAGAGTGACACTGGCGAGATATTGGCCCTCTACACAATATATATATCAGGAGACGCAGGAGGAACAAAAGACAACATAATTACTGGGTACATGATACCGCAAGAGAGGGAGCGATTTGGCGAATATCACCATTTGATACAGACACTATTCTCATTTAAAGACACATTTTTCATGTATTTCCGTATGGCGGCTCAGCAATTTAATTACATATTTGAACTAGTCAAGGACGACGTAACAAAGGAGGTGACATTTTTCCGTAGACCAACCGGACCAAAGAGAGACTATCAATTTGTTTGAGGTAAGTTTAACTTGTATTCATTGTGTACAATGGCTTATTTCATGCAGGTACAAAATTCAAACAGTATATGAAAACAAATTCCACGGATGTGCATTTCGCCCACCCATTGTACATTGGTCTTGATTCGAGTCAGAAACGGATCCATATGCAGTGGGATTCCCCGCTATATGCATCTCGTCACATCTACAGACTCTGCCGAGCACGCAGGATATCTGAAAACTGTTTTGGTATTTTAGCTAATAGATGGCGCATCTATCATCGCAAAATACCACTTCAGCCTAAGAATGTGGATAAAGTAATAAAGGTCACCTGTATATTGCTTCGGACATGCTAAATAAACTGACGTACATTGATCACTCTACATAGCTGTCTCGTCAAATGAGATATTTCAAATAATTACATTTGTCATATTTTAAAATTTGTCTACAGCGACCATATTTTTATTTGTTAAGGAAATCAGTGCATGCCTTATGAATCTGGTGCAAAACCACCAGAAACAAAACCCACGGCCATATAGGTGGTGCCTGGAAAAGCCCCAGACTAGCGACCAAAAAGGGTTTCCAAAAGGTTACACACCTAATGGCTGACCACATGACCTGTTCCCCTATTGCATCATACACCTTAATCCTAAAAGCCAGGTCTAACGACCATCCGCATATAAGAGAAATTATTTTGTAAAATTTTTAATTTGATTTCATAATACACCAGTCTCCCTAAACACTTTAACAAAAGTTATCGACCATATTATTTAGTGTAAATGCTATAACCGACAAAATGTTTAACAATATGATTCGATATACCAAATTGAGTGCTTCTACCTTCTTGGACTCCAGAGATATCGCTCAGATAAACGGAGCGACAGACAGACACACAGATAGCAAGGCAGAAACACAGACAGACGGCACCAATACTCACATCGGCGGCCTGAGTAATTAGGCAAATAATTAGACGCCTGAATCATTAATTTTTGGTTCTATTTTTTTACTGTCTATTTTGAAACCAAGCCTGCTCGCTGTTCGAGGCCGTGCTTGTGGACCTGCGATTTTTCGCCACGTGAAGTACCATTACGCCAGCGGGTTGGAGGTAGCCAATCAGATGTCTGCCTACTTCACGCGATAGGCGAGAGTTCGTCTGGTGACCTAATTTACAATCACAAAAAAAATGGCGATCTGGAAAGAGACATTTGCAAAAGTTTGCAATAGTTTTGCTCTAAACATCTAAATCTGAGAAACAGAAAATGTGTAGATTGGTTTTCGGTTACAAACACCGCTAGTTTGGTTTACGCACATGTGTAAATTTGTCTACTTCCTGATTTTTTATCGAGCAATCTCATTGGCGCAAGTTGTCTGACCCCAGTTCATTAATATGTATGAAGCTTCGTGAACCTAGCACAAACAACAAAGGCGTGCATGCACAGTACTCGATACGGGAACTTAGTGGGAGGGCGAGGATCGTGCAATAGGACGATGATGATTCCCTTTATCACCATCATATCACACTGACCTGCCATATTAACATCACCACTAATTTTTTTCCATATATCATCCTTCTTTGTTGTAGCTTTATATAATGGTGAACTTTTATCATACAGACAACTGTTCTTTTCGATATTTAAGATCAAATGTTCGGTCTCTTTATCCTCTTCCTTTCGGCCCATCTTGATTGATTGGTGAGTCTAGACCCTAGCATTGGGAACTAGCAAATAAACGCCTTAAAGATTACAAGATTAGCGGGGCATTTAAAAAATAGGCATCCCAACGCAGTGTCAAATGCCTATAACCTCGCTGTAGGTTTCCTAGAGTTTCACGTGGTGTGTTCACGCGGGCGTGTTTTGTACTCAGCCAATAAGCATCCAGAATTTAGGATCAGGTCATCGTGCGAGAGTTGGACCAGTATTTCCTATCAATCAAGATGTGTTGTAATCTTTAAAGCGTTTATTTGCTAGTTCCCAATGCTCGGGTCTAGACTCACCAATCAATCAAGATGGGCCGATATATGGATATATATATACAGCATAAACAGTGCAGGCTTAAGATATGGAGGCCCTAGGCTGCATGCATACACGCGAGAGCGCACGCACGCACACACACCCACACCCTCTAAGTTGGGCAGAGCTCGAGAGGGTGACGGCCCCC
The DNA here is from genome assembly GCA_034401795.1 of Chaetoderma sp. LZ-2023a. Classification (NCBI taxonomy): domain Eukaryota; kingdom Metazoa; phylum Mollusca; class Caudofoveata; order Chaetodermatida; family Chaetodermatidae; genus Chaetoderma; species Chaetoderma sp. LZ-2023a. The sequence continues at coordinate 141,480,459 of CM067372.1, forward strand.
CCCCCCCCTCTCACCAGAGGGTCCTCCCACGGAAAATTCTTAAATCTCGGGGCTCTGAGATGCAATCTGGGGGCTATTAATTATAATTTTTTCAAACCAAGAGAAGACCATTTTTTTTGCAAATTTACTAGTGAGCATTCTCTCCTCAGGTCAAGAGAAGCATATTTTTGAAAATTTACAACATTGTTTCCGTCCTAATATAATACCATGTAATTTGATCAGCTTCAGTCGCGTCAGCGTTGTTTGTATCTGTGCCCCATTTACTTATCATAATGGTATCGTCATAGCATCACATCATCAAATTCTTTGTTTTTCACACAATTTTGTTATTTGTGCATCAAAATCTGGGCTTGTCCATGAGCTATAAGTACTACCGCCTCGTTGTACCCCTACCATAGCATCTTCTTGGATCTCTACCTGATTTTGCGTGACCATTGTGAATATGAACCATTTTGAAAACGTAATTCGACCGTTCAAATGTTCAGTTGAGCACACACTTTTCTGCTCAATAGACTGTGTCGGGTGCCTAGGGGCTGTTTTATTCAGCTATCCCTAAAGTCGTCACGTGAACGCAAATATTTACCCGCTATCGGAATATACAGTTCTAAATGCCCAACGTGGCGCTTTTATATTACACTGTATACCTGCCGACACAGGTTTTTTTCCATAAAACTAGCTTTTCATATTTTGAACTGGATTTTGATGATTAATATTTATGAATTATGTTTAGGCCTAACCGAGCATATAAGTTTTAAGATTGATGCGGGTGAACGAACGTGAGTTTTCTGTTCGCGTAATGTGTTTTATATTGACCCATTTATTATACATCTTTTAATGAAAACGGTTTCAGCCTTAATTCGTAAATATATGTATATACTATATATAGGTGTTACAGCGCCATCGTTTGTCAAGTTCATCTCAAAGGAGAGAATTGAGAATGATTTTATGAAAAACCTGTTTTATATTTTTGTGTCTATTTTCCGATGTGACATAGACAATTAAATACGCGATAGCAAAGAGGTCGTGTCTAACATTGGAAGTATTGTAAAAGTAGCTTTAATGATGATTAACCCTTTGAACCCTGAAGCCACATAATCCAAGTTACAAGACAAGGGACAGGTAAGTTGTTGTATGTTTTGAAATCAATTTGACAAGAACCTGTTGCTGCCATACATAGGCAGCAACAGCTCCCAGTCAAATTATTCTCAAAATACTCAATAAAATAATTATTAAATCGCAAAGGATTTTGGTGTTTTGGTCTTTCGGGTTCAAAAGGTTAAACGAGGGTATAGCGACATTGTAAGCGCGGCTAAATGAGCATAACAGTTTAGATAATAACCCTTTCATAACCGAAAACACAGAAAGTCAATTAAAAAACTGCATTCGGATAAGTTCACGGTTTTTAAAAAGATTTTGAAACCAATTTGACTCGAATCTGTTGCCAGCAACCGCTTCTTGTCAACTTAGTCTTAATATTCAACACAATATTTTTTTTAAATTTTGAATGGTCTTTCTTTTTCAAAGGGCTAATCTGTTTTAACCCTTTGAGTCTTAGTGTATGGATCATTATCTCAATTGTATGGCAACCATACAGGTAAGCTGATGGATATTTTAAAACAAAGTCGACGGGAATACGTTGCTGCCAACAGCTTCCCGTCAAATTATGTTTAAAATATACGACATGAAGTATCTGAGATTGCAAACTATGTATCGTATTTATAGTCATCCGGGTTCAAAAGGCTAAGATTAATTTAATTTGAAGTTCACGCGGCCATAACAAGTTACAACTTGTAAGAACTTTAAAACTTCATAAATATTTCTTAAATAGTACCGTACTGAGTGTTTCGTATTTATTTTGTATACTGTCTTCTTGTATTTAGCATGTAGGTTTAAAAGCGTTACACAGCGGAAAAGTTTAAGGTTCTGTTTATCGCTAAAACTACAGTATTCAAACGTGTTTCTCAAATATAAATTAAAACGCCTATATTATATAATACATATATCTTTTACAAATCAGAGTGTGATAATTCACTCAATAATATGACGTCATAATCAACTAAGCGACGCGCATGCCGACGTCTTAATCATGACGTCATGTACAATTCGATTAAGCCCGCCTTTAACGCTTAATAGTCCGACACGTTGTACGAATTGTATGTTTTTGCTTTTTAAAAAGCATGCTGTTGAATATTTTGAAACTAATTTGACTGGGCGCTGTTGCTGCCATACAACAGCACCCAGTCAAATTAGTTTTAAAATATTCAACAGCTTATCGGCATAGTTTTCAGGAAATTGATAATCAGGGGGTTCAGAGATCGATCGATCCCAACACGAGCCATGTTTGGGTGGGGCTTAGATATAGAAATGAGCGGGGCATGGCTAAAACTGGGAAGGGTCATTATAATAACACAAATTACACGTCTTCAGCAACTGTGACATCACATACTCTAGATCCACGCTTCAACAAATGAAAAAACCCACAAACCGTTATTACATGTATGCTATATGGTTCATATGATATTAGTGTAAATCGTTGTTTATAGGATAATCGGCACAGATCAGAGTGTCTTGTTTCTATTCACAATGTCCCAGCTCCTCCTCAGAAACAGTTTGTTTATCTTAGCATTATGTTGCGGAGGCTTAGTGGATCATTCATTGTGTGCCACTTCTGACGTATGCCGGATTAAATCTACACAGGACAGCTCGGTGAGTATGACCAGATCCACGTCATACAATCATTTTAATCACGTAAACCATACAATTGTGGAATGACTGGAATCCTGTTTTAGCCATGCTCCGCCCATCTCCAGCTAAGCTCCATCGTATCGGGATCAATCGAGCTCTACACTCTCTGAATCTCAATTTACAGAAACTTTTACGGTCATGTAAACTGTTGTACATTTAGAAAATAATTTGAAACTAATTTAAGCTGTTGCTAAATATGGCAGTGACAGCGCCCAGTCAAATTAGTTTTAAACTAGTCAATAGAATGTTTATTAAATAGTAAAGACATACAAATCATACAATGCTTATTCCGTCATGAACTAAGTGTTCGTGACGAACTTAGCTACGTCGTTCATGAGGTAATTCACCCTTCCAGAGTACCAACCCATCATATGACGTCATAATGAATGGCGTCATGAATAACGTCGATAAGTACGTCACGAACGTATATTCGAAGACGGTCTATGCGTTGTTGTACAAATTGCTTGCTTTTACTATTTAATAAATATTCTGTTGAATATTTTGAAACTAATTTGACTGGGCGCTGTTGCTGCCATAGGCAGCAACAGCACCCAGTCAAATTAGTTACAAAATATTCAACAGCTTCCCTGTATAGTTTTCAGGAATTGATAGCTAGGGCATTCGGGGATCGATCAATCCCAACACGGCGAGGTGTGGGTGGAGCTTAGTTAGTGATGGGCGGGGCATAGATAAAAATGGAAAGGTCCATTGATTATGACGTCAGAGTACACGTCGCGTAGTTGATTATGACGTCTTAGGGGTACACTAGAATCCTCCATTACAGTGTCTCAATCCGATTTACCATACAGGAGAGTTGCTTGAATATCTTGAAACCAATTTGATATCGGTTATTCCCATTGAACGGGAATAGAGCCCACAAACGCTTCCACCACGCCAACACTGGACCGCGATCGGTCAAATGCCATAACTGACTGTGAAATAGAATATATGCACAGATAATATAGTATTGTTTTTGTACTGTATACCGCCATTACTAAAGTGTTATTCATGTACCTGTATTCGTATACTTCAAGGGAAGTGAACCAAATACACTAAACTAAACTAAACGAAACTAAACTGCAAGACAGCAATCCTACTGCGGCGTTGGTGTGGTGGAAGCGTGTGTGGGCTATGCTGATTGGCGCTTCCGCGGGTTTGATTCCCGGTCAGTAGCATGCACCGTAATGCAACGAATACTTATACGGTTATGCTCAACATCTGCATCGTATGGTTGCATAGAGGTTGCTACCACAGTATGCAGGTAGGATGGGCGGATGGCCGGGTGGGTTGGTGGGTGAACAGGCGGGCGTATGGACGGGTGGAAAGACGGGTGGATACCTAGATGGACGGACGAACAGATGGGTGGACGGACGGATGAATGGGTTCTTGGTCGAGCGGGTGGGTGGGCAAGCAGCTGGACAGTCATGTAGGCAAGGAGGAGGCAGGCGTGCATGCGTATAGGCAGGCAGGCAGGCAAACAGGCATACTTATGCTAGTTGCGAGAATATATTGCATTTTAAATAAATCTCATTGCCGCTAATTTGTTATTTGCTCTTTATCCTCTCGATTTTAGAATCGTTTGTTCTAAAACAATCGACTGCAGTAAAATATAACAATGTACTTCCAGACTGGCCTGCCCGCAGTGCGCTTGTCATTGTCGAGCTTGTCCTTTAAACTGCTCACGTTTGGGATCACAATGTGGGACGACTCCACGCAGATGAAAGAATATCTGTTGAATTCAGATGGAAATTGTAAGTTAAAATCTATGTTAGGCTCACCAAATGTTTATAATAAATTACACAAATGTGTGCAGAATTTTGTACGTAATTCATTTCGGCATGTGTGCAACAAGGCAACCGTGCGAATTGCATTCCAAGTGAATGAATGAATATTCCACACCTCTATTATATAATAATGCATATTGTGACTGATAGCGTGAAAAGCGTAATGCATCCTGTTTTCATATATATTAGCAACAGCGTGAATATGCTATATTAAAACTTTACTATAATAAATTCGCTATTTTAACCTGATATTTTGTTCGAATAACTAATACAGTTATGAAAAGCAGATTTTGGTAGCGTTCTAAGATCCTCTTATAAACCAGCTCGGCCGAGCAAATACGACCGGAAATCTCGGTGTCGTGTGACATGCGCTCTCGGTAAAAAAAACCGCAGGGCCTACTCATAGATATCGTATATACGGGCTAGATCGCACATGACCCGCTCAAAAGCGGCATTTCAAAGTTCTGTATCACCACCTCCCACGCATCTCTACCCGGGATGTAGTCTCCAAAATAATATGTTTTGCTACTAAACGTAGTCGAATAAATTGTCAGATTAATATAGCCAATGCAGTTTTATTTCTGATAAGAATGTATAAATTTGCGTCTGTTAAAATTCTCTTCAAATTAGCAACAGATAAGGTAGTCCTGTTTGAAGGCTATATATGCAGCTGATCGTCTGCGTCAACAAGTACGTGAATACCCGGTCATGCCCAATTGAAATTTACTGAACTCACCTGATCGGCGGTCAAGACAACTATCCTCATAGTGAGGATATGCGCACGAGCCATCTAGCCAGTATATAGGCCTACGAGATCTATGGGCCTACTTAATTTCGATGCGAGGCCTACATTTTTATGGATTCGACCGTGACAGACTAGGAATTCTTTAGATGTGTTATTGGCAATTTTCAATTTAATTTACCTTAGAGCAAATATGACACAAAGCGTCATTGCAACACACTAATGACCAATCATCATCCAGATATTTCAATAAACAATTTATATCATTCTTTTCCAATAGTCCAGCGAATGTTATGCATTATGCTACTATATTAACACGTTGTTTGAATCTAGTACGAGTTCCCTGACGTCATATCAGAATGTGTACATGACAGTCAGAGAACTTGGAATAGTTTAACGTTGAATATGTGAACTCTGTTTCCGGGACTGGAGAGCAACTGCGTGGCTTGCTTTGTCACTTAGTAATATTAATTGATGAATCCAGTTTATCGATCAATCATATGACGTCATTATCAACAACGCCACATGTAGGTTGGTATAATCATCAATAACGTAATTAAGTCAATCATAAACGCTCAATAGTCCGTCAAATTGTACGAATTGTATGTATGCAACTTAATAAACATACTGTTGAATATTTTGAAACCAATCTGACTGGGCGCTGTTGCTGCCATTGGCTTACAGCGTACCTGTATCGTTTTCTTGAAATTTCGATTCAGAGAGTGTAGGGATCGATCGATCCCACCACAGGCAAAACGTGTTTGAGTACAAAAGCTAAAATCCGAAATACTGAAAAATCTATATTTGGATAATAAATTCATTATTCAAAAGGCCTATCATATATTTTGCCGACCGTCATTGAATGCCGCCTTCTATTGTACGATGACCCAGCACACGTTTGGAAATATCTACTATATAATATTGATTCTGCATTACATAAATGGCACATTATTAAAATAAAAAAGTGAAATTTACAAGGCCCAAAAAGGTTAATTTCGACAGTGAAGATATATATGGTAAATTCTCCAAAATGGAATCATTTAGGTTTTTTAATCACTCTATCTCTAAATATTTGATTCAAAATGGTTTTAATGACATTCATCCCGTGGATCTCACTGAGGCGTTTCAGGGGCACTTTAAATAGTTTGTTATTATATGATAAATATTAAGCGAGATATGCAGTTTTCACTGTCGAAATTAACCTTTTTGTGCCTTGTAAATTTCAATCTTTTATTTTAATAATGTGCCATTTATTGAAAATTGTGTCATTTATTTTAATTTTTATCACAAGTCAAGAAAGTATGGCAATTTCATTTTTGGCAAATTTCGTTATCATGTATTTTACTTGCATCTACACACGTTGTTGTCATTAAGGAATGTCAGTAGCTATAGGCCTACAGAACGTGATTGCATCACTATACATTTACTAAAGGTTTGCGGGAATTAGTGACCAACATCAACAAGTACTAACATCGTTTTGGCTAAAGATTGTGTTGCTTACATACTACATTTCCATATCTGTATTTGAGATCTTGTTCAATTAAACGAATCAGAAATTGTTACCATATATGCATGTTACCGTTTTTCCACGCTCTCTGAAATTCCAGCTCAATCCAATACATATTTACAACTAAAATCAAAATAAATTGAAATTAGTGGTGTTGCCTACAAATTCGTTGCATACATACACATCAACCACACAAGACTGTGTAGTACCTCAATCTTGGAGAGTTTGTAATAAACAGAATTGAATTAAACGTGAGCAGCGTGTTTGTGAAACGCGTATAAGCAACTTTCTTTATTTCTAACGTGGAATTTAGCTACAAAACGCTGAAAATATTCAATAACTATTTTTGTGATGTAAGCAAAATCAATTTGAAGTGAAATAAATCACTAAATAATTATAGGAAATCACTATATAATGGAAGCAAAAACGTTACACTCTTATATCGTGGAGGATAACTATGCTAAATCACAAAATCTCTGTTGGCATGGCTGCAGTGTGTGTGTGTGTGCGTGTGCGTGTGCGTGTGCGTGCGTGTGCGCGCGCGCGAGCGTGTAGTTCGTAGGCAACGTGGTGTGTAAGCAACATCACTGAATCATAAGTTGGGGAAGATTTCCCTTAAAAGTGTAGCATAACATAAATACAGTTCAAATATACCCTCCAATGAATGCATGCATTAGAATAGATAATTTATTGTTTTTTAAAATTATAATTGTATTCAATAATGTCGTTTAACAGTCATGATCCGATTTAAATATGATGCAAGTGTTTTCAATGACTCTGCGAGATTTCTTTCAATGATGTATTCTTAGTCTCATTGCTCCAATGGAGGTGAATACACTATAAAACGTGTCGTTTGCAAGCAACACTTTAATTGTAGGCAACAACACCATTAAGATAGTCTCTGAACTGAATTGTATTCATGGAAATTTGTCGCATAGCTAAACTAAGCGCGAAGTTTAGCTAAATTTATTTTAAATCCTATTTTTGTAAGACAATGGGAGAGAGAGAGAGAGAGAGAGAGAGAGAGAGAGAGAGAGAGAGAGAGAGAGTGAGAGAGAGTGAGAGAGAGTAGGAGAGGGAGGGGAGGGAGGGGTTGAGAGAGGGAGGGAGGGAGGGATGAGAGAGCGAGAGAGAGAGAGAGCGAGAGAGAGAGAGAGAGAGAGAGAGAGAGAGAGAGAGAGAGAGAGAGAGAGGGAGAGAGCATGCGTGCGTACACACTACAAATACAATGGATTTGCATTATTGTTGATAAAAGGACTTAAGTTCAGAGAGAAAGTGAAAAACACGGTCTTAAAGCAAGTACACTGATCTATAATCACAGTCGTCAGATGATGAGAGAGATGTCTTAGCCAGGAAACTGATCTGGCCAAGAAGAACTGTTGAAGTACATCGCTGAAGAATATACTGAACGAGATGAAGGTGGCATTGAAGCGAAACACAACATGTATTGTGTATTGGGTTCTGCAGGATGACCGAGTGGCCCTATTGAAAGTCTGTCAAACCAGTAATGGAGTTGGCAACTTACAGACGCTCATTCACAAGTTTTGTCATGCAAATATGAAGGTTAAGTCTAGCTTATTTCCCAGCACGCATCCAAAAGGGAATAGGTCATCACATATTGTCTCTTTCCTAGATAGAATTTTGAAAATCAGTTGAGAGTTCTTTGTGAAAAAGAGAAATTAAACGGAACTCATGAACATAGCACATCACAAAAAATCAAGATGGTTATCTTTCTCTAAAGACCATACAATAATTTGATGCAGCCGGATAAGAAGATGCCTTGAATGGTGGACCAATGAACAGGTCAAAGACATACAACAACCTTGATGGGAAACTCTTTCTGGAAGCCCAGATTAGGGTATGTCGGTTTTTGAAAGACTTGGCCAAACGGGTCCAAGCTGGTGTGGTGGACCCATCATTGCAAAATTTGTGCATGCTTCAGCAACATGTTTCACTCAAAGTAAAAAAGCTGTCAGAGGATTCAGTACTTCGCCAACCCAGTTCTGTGCTAATGCAACATATGGCGGTATATTGACAAAATGATGTGTCATTCCAATGGCAGCAACAGCCCCCAGTTAAATTTGTTTCAAAATATTCAACGGCATGTTAATTAAATAGTAAAGCCACACAATTCGTACAACCTGACGGACTATTAACCGTTTAAGACGGACTAAATCACGTCATTCATGCTATAATTGATTACACGTAGTTGCTTATGACGCCATATGATTGACTGAGAAACGAAATCCTCCATTAGGAAATACCTATTTGCAACGTCATTGACCATTGGCCATTTTCCATTTAACCCTTGAAATGCCAGCGTCTCAGACATCATAGCTGTTGAATATCTTGACACTCATTCCAATGGAACTTGTTGCCGTCATCAGATCATCTTCCAATCAGATTAGTTTCAAAATATTAACAGACAATTCTTATATACAAATGTCGTGGTCTCTGCTATGCAAGGGTTCAAGGGTTAGACTGGTGCTTTTTCTAAAAAATTATATATTTGCCTGCAAATATACATATTCTCCAAGACCACTGCAGAGGCAGGTTTTTGCCGGCCTCGTCATTAATGGCGTAACCCCACCTCTCCCCACCCGAACTTGTGTACGCAGCACAGATGACCCCTAGAGCAGGTATGGTTGTGATATCAGTAGCTGTAAATAGGCTTGAGGGATGTGTTTCAGTTTCAATAATACAACTTCCTCTTTTTCTTAGGTGGTCTGACGGTATTTATACGCACCAATGACATAGATGCAGCTGGACTGATACGCAGCGGTATGAATGGACGAAATATCGATAACTGGAGAACAGAATGCCAGTTCGACAATACACCAATTCCATCCGCTAATCCAACAATTAGCTTCCAAAAGCTTATAACTGCGATACACAGCAATAGAGAAGGAACGATCCCAGACGAATGGTTTAATGGAGATGCTACAATTGCCAAATTACAAATCCCGGTTTTACCGAACTCCAAGAAATTTGGCTTGTCATGTAGCATACAATCGACGTTTACATATAATGGAGCCTCCGTTGATTTTAGTGCAGCTATGAACGCCTCAATACACATGGCAGGTAAGTGTCGATAAGTCATTGCTGATTTGTTATATCGCTTATAACGCAGGTTACTGGGATGGTACTGGGCCAATACCGGGATGTATTAGTCGAATATTGACCCAGTGACCTGTGTTATCGGGACAGTATTACTGGACCACCCATCTACGTAGCGGAGAGCGGGGTCACTGGAGGAATCCTGTCTTAGTTATGCCCCGTCCATCTTGTGCTAAGTTCCACCAACGTTTTGCCCATCTTGGGATCGATCGATCCGTGCACTCTCTCTCGATCTCAATTTCCAGAAAACTGCACAGGTAAGCTGTTGAATAGTTTGAAATTAGTTTGACTCGGTGCTGTTGCTGCCTATGCATACGCCCACTCAAACTAATTTCAAAATATTCTACAGCCTGTTTATTAAATAGTAACGACATAAAATTCGTACGGCAACGCTTAATCCTTCAACAATTAAGCGTTCGTGAAGCCATTCATGACGTAATTGATTATGATATCAGCCTACACAAGATGTGGTTGATTATGAAGTCACACAATTGACTGAGAAACTGGATTCATCAGTTGTAGCAGCTGGGCAGCCCTAAGGGAATTAATATCTAGAATATAGGAATTGGTGTCCACCATAGCACAGCCATTGGGCTTATCGGCTAATATCGCTGGCCCGGGAGCATAATCCCCCAAAAGACGCTTTATACGTCATGCGCAATACGAGTACACTGTCAGTGAAAGTTACCCAACATTAATGAATCAAGGATGATCTATGTTTCTCCATGTTCTGTGAAAGCAACCAGAGGCCCATGGACAGAGAGCTTAGGAATTCGCTGTAGCTGCTTGGTTCAGCACCTACAAAACCCGCAGAGTGCGCCATTTGACAAACCTGCCAAATACCCTACGTGCCGATCTAAAATAAAGCACGCCTGGGTACACTGAAGTCCAAATAGAACATGAGTGAGCTATAGACTCTGACTGAGGACAAGAAACGGTGGTCAAAGCAGCATGGCTGATTGCAGTTGCAGAATGTTAACTACTTCAATCGCAGAATACAGTACATCCTCATCACCATCATATATGCGAGTTTATTTAACCCTTTATCAGTCAGAAATGGCTTTTACAGTGGTCTTGAGAAATGTCAATTTGCAGACCAAGTGAAGACTGATTTTGAAAATTGACCACTGGAATGACTGGCTCGATAACCGAGCCAGTCATTCCAGTGGCCAATTAAAAAAAATAGTCTTCTCTTGGTCTGCAAATGGACATTTTCTATGAGAAAATTTCAAGAAAATTTAAATTTCCTTGAACAAATACGAGGGTTAGAGCGTAAAATAGCTGTCAGCTGTTGGTTCTTGTCGATAGTCAGTTCAACAAAGGGGCATGCTGATATTGCATCAGGCAGTGCTCGGGGGACGCCATTCCCTACATGCTTGCCCTTGGTTAAAAGACAGTTCTGGAATGATACGGTGTTTACTTTATCTGAAAGATTGTAAAATGTATGATTAAATGTCACCAAAATAATAGTCAAATAGAAATTGCTTAACCAACTATCTCTAGATAAAATTGGTAAAACATTTTTTCACAATTGGGCGCCATCATTTGGACCTTCTAATGACCTCTGCGCAACTTCAATTTCAGCAATAACAAGACGATATGACCTTTGTAGATACCGGGTACACAGGAATGCCGCTAATGCCTCTCCATTACTATTGTATTTTCCAACGCTGCAGGAATCGATACCCAAGTCGAGTTCTGCGTCATTGTCTGTTTTGTTAAGTTTTTCAGACTTCATATTGAAGTCGCCACATATGACCACTTGCCACCCTGTTCTGGAATGTTGATAGCTGTACACAGCTCATCGTAGAAGGAATTGATGAATCCACGTTCAGCTATGCCCCGCCCATCTCTAGCCAGGCTCCGCTAACGCTTTGCCGGCGTTGATATCGATCGAATCCTGAACTGCCTGAATCTCAATTTCCAGAAAACTATACGGGTAATCTGTTTAATAATTTGAAACTAATTTGACCGGGTGCTGTTCAGTCAAATTAGTTTCAGAATATTCCACATAATTTACTATTAAATAGTAAAGACATACAATTCGCTGATGACGGACTATTAAGCACTTATGATGGACTTAGGTCGTGTTCTCGCTAGAGACTTAATCAGGAATAGCGCCATACTGAAGCATGGCGTTTTTGCTGATTAACTCTCCAGTGAGAACACGGGCTTAGGCCTTAGGCCGTGTTCTCACTAGAGATTTAATGAGGAATAATACTGAAGCATGGCGTTTTTGCTGATTAACTCTCCAGTGAGAACACGGGCTTAGGCCTTAGGCCGTGTTCTCACTAGAGATTTAGTCAGGAATAATACTGAAGTATGGCGTCATTCCCGATTAACTCTCCAGTGAGAACACGGGCTTAGGCCTTAGGCCGTGTTCTCACTAGAGATTTAGTCAGCAATAATACTGAAGTATGGCGCTATTCCCGATTAACTCTCCAGTGAGAACACGGCCATATTAGAGTATTTAGCGTTTATATGACAGGCTTAGACATATGTAAATTCTAGATGGCTAGAAGTCTTTATGTGTGTATAGTACATCATTGATGTGTTGACTTTCTGGTTCACATTGACTGGGACAAACAATTAAGCTAATATATATATACTTGACTTAACGCATCCAATTTTGTTTGTTAAAGGTTGTCCCGATGGAAAATACGGCAGCACCTGCTCTTCAGACTGTACGTGTGCGGGAGTAGCGGCCTGTGACGCGTTTACTGGAACATGTACAAATACTAACACGGCTCAAGTCTCTGAATCAAGCACGACTAAAAGTAAATATAATTATAATACATGGTTGTTAGTCAAATATGATTGTAGTCACGCGTGCGCACCATAGGACACACACGCACGCACGCACGCACGCACGCACGCACGCACGCACGCACATACATATATATATATATATATATATATATATATATATATATATATATATATATATATATATATATATAAATATATATATATATATATATATATATATATATATAAATATATATATATATATATATATATATATATATATATATATATATATATATATATATATATATATATATATATATGATGAGGAAAGCAGAGATTATGAGGCAGAGGGAGCGGGGGCGGGGGGGGGGGGGGGGGGCTCGGGTTATGTTGGATAAAGAGGCGGGTAGGTGATGATGGGGATGTAGGGAGTATAATAAACTATTGTCAATAATGATTCATCAATCGAATGTGCCCGGGATATACATATGTGGGGTTTTTTCTAACCAATGATAAGCATGTGTAGGCACTATCGGGTTTGACACTTCTGTGTATTCATAGGTACAACGCAAGAGGCAGACATAACGAGTTCACTACCTGAAACCACAGAAACGAGTACAGGTACACAAGAAGCCAGCATTACCCCGCGGAAACCGTCCCACGTACCACCAAAGTCCACAGATAAAGGAACAAAAAAACAGAGCAAGAAAGAGTCTCAGGACTCCGCTTGCATGACGTATCAAGCCAGCCTGTGGACTTCGGCGATTCTTATATTATTCTGTCTGCTACTATCATCTCACCACACCAACTTCGTGTAGGCTGGAGAGAGTAAATGCATCTAGACTTATTTAACGGAAACTTACAGTAGATTCATATGAACTATACACATTGGACATTGTTAGTTCAGGATCTCCCATTATGCCATATATGGGTCAATTTCAGGAAAACGTATCAAAAAGGTCATTCAGAAACGTTAAATTCCAAACCGTTTTGATATATAATTATATGAATTTTTATTCACTTAACCAGGGGTGATTTTTTAAATCAAAACTAACGTGTAGATCCGCTCTATGTGATGCCAAATTATCAAGAATATATGTAAATAAGGGCAATTACTAAACAATATATGGACTCGTTAGATATAAAGGTAAATTGTCTGAATCCAAATGAAAAATTCAATGTGATTATCTTGACGTATGTGACGACGGTCTTGACAAAATGTTATGGTCTTGACCTGAAATAACATAAAAAAGCAAATGCCCCTGATATATTGCGCAAAGGAAGGTCTATTGATAACACGCAATACTTTAGTAGGACACATACAATCATAAGACATCTCTGATGTAAAGAAGTGTGCTACAATTTCCATGACGTCAAAATAAGGAACGTGGTGGTCTTGACTGTGATGGTCTTGACAGTATGATGTGTTTATCGATGCTGTCATTTCGTTTTTCTCAAGGTATGTAATGATGCTATGCTTATCAAAATAGACTGTCATTCTAAATATTAAAAATAGGAATGGATAAATGCATTTGGGAAAACTTGGGCAAGCGTTCGGTCTTGACATATAATTAATATACTCTTCAAAGTAACATGATTCAGATATCATATTTTGCTTATATAGTTACACTGTTGTGTTTTGTCTGTTGTTGCAAGATAGTGTTACAGGAGAGCTATGACAGGGGCGATAACTCTATTGGATTGGTTGTCACATATATTAGAGAATGGCTATATTCATGACATTTTTGTTGGAGTGACATGATTCACATGTGATTCTAATTAAGCACCCACATTCCTTTTATATATGTATCTAACCCCAATCATAGTTGCCACTACTGAACATAGCTTAATAATAAACACATTCGTAGGTACAAGACACATATTTGCTGATAAACACCTTTGACACCATTTGGTACGTTTTCCTGAAATTAGTCCATATACAGAGCATATCAGAGTATATATTGGGCAGAGTGAGAGAACTCGAGCTAACATTAAATTTTATATGGTTTTACGCAATAATTTATCAACAAGACAAAAATGAAAGCTCACCAAGCCAAATTTGGCCAGAAACAGCAGAATGTAGAGAATAACGGAAATGTGAGAAACGCAGTAGACGTGGATGTAATATTATGGAAACAAATGCAGAGCCGGATTAAGGCAAGGGATAAAAGTGCTACAGCCCCGGGGCCTAGAACACTAAGGGGCCCCAAGTAAAAAACAATTATCATATTTTACCAATTTGAACCCTATACTCCAAGTATCTCAATTTTATGGTCACGATATGCGTAAACGTTCAGTCAAATTAGTGTCAAAATAATAAACAGTTTTTTGACAGATACCTATCGAATTTATTATATTTAGTAGTAGTAGTAGTAGTAGTAGTAGTAGTAGTAGTAGTAGTAGTAGTAGTAGTAGTAGCCATTTCCTCATTGACACACCCCATAAGGGGCCCCACAACTATTTAGCCATGGTCCCCAAATAGGCTTTATCTGGCTTTGAACAAGTCATGTACGCCTATAGTCAATATCTGATTGTAGAAGAGTCTAAGTAAACTGGAATAATATAAAATGTATACATTCAAATGAATTGATAATTAAGGGATGAGATCTATCACTATTTTAAAGTATCTGACGTCATAATCAAAATACATCACTTGTTAGCTGACGTCACAATCAAATAACAGACGTCCAGGTTCAACAAGAAAGATACCCGACAGTAACGGTTTGAATTTTGTGAATTTACATTGGACCTCTCCAGTTTATCTATCCATTATATAACGTAATAATCAACAGGGTGACGTGTATGTATACCATCATAATCAATTAGGTCATTAATGACGTAGATATGTTCGTCACGAATGCATAATTTGTGACGGACTAAGCGTTGTTATACGAATTGTATGTCTTTACTATTTAACAAACTTGACTGCTTTGAAACTAATTTGACTGGGCGCTGTTGTTGTCCTAGGATATTCAACACCATATTTTTTAACGCTAGTATTAAATTATGTTGCTGAGAAAATTATTTTGATGGTTAAAAAAAAAGGCACACACTTAGAGAAGGGAGGGGTACGCACACCCTGCACCCTCTCTAAACCCGCCGCTAGATATACGCTATAGCACTAAGACTAATCGCCGCCGCCACAGCTGTACACATAAACGTTGATCCTGTTATATTATTGGGATGGAAGGGTAATAGTCAAACTGAAGAACACGAACAGAATTATGACAAACTCATTTATTTTTCTCCATTATAAATAAGCTTAAATAAAATCCACAAATATCATTTCATATATGTCGTCACTTGTATTAATACATTGATAATCATTTTATAATTCTCCCTAAGGTTGTACTTCGAAACAAAATTAATGTTATCTGTATATGACCTATTCACAAGCTATATGTAGCGCTCTGCCGAAAAAGCAATGTAGGCCTCGACGGCCGACGGCCCATGGGTCGTGGAAGCATTCAGTCAAGGTTGTCTCATTGCCAGTACACACTAGATTGCTTAGTATGACAGGGCCCTGGTAAGGTTGAAAGCTACTATGCCAATCTAGAGAGCGAGCACGTGCCATGCTGAAAATAAAAAATCGATGGTAAAATGTAAACTCTTTTGCCAAAACAGGAAATAAGATAGCATCAGGAACATCTACAGTAAATAGGCAACAACAGCACATAGACAAATTAGTTTCAAAATATTCAACAGTTTACCTGTTTAGTTAGTTACCTTGAAATTAGGATTCTCTCAAATCAGGGTTCAAAGTACATAAATCTTATCCGAACACGCGCGAGACGATGGGCGGAGTCTAGTTATAGATGGCCGGGGCATAGCTAGAAATGGATCCCTCTATTGGAAGCTCTATGTATAAGGACCGTATATAAGTAGCCTCGACCCGATTGAGAGTTTTGTAAGTCTTATGTTTTCTCGTTCTTTATTTTAATTTAAAAAATTACAATTCTATTGTACGTTTGTCTGCCGTACTCTTCAAATATGCTATCCTAATCTGTCGCAGATAAATAACGAAAGGTACAAGTAAATTTAAATTGTCAGTATTATATTATTTATTAAGAAAATCAACCTATTTCCCAAATTTCGTAAGCCCTTAAACATTCACAGACTCTGGCCACAGTCAAATTAGTTTCAAACTATTCGGCAGCGTACCTATATATAGTTACAACGCAATTTAGGCTTTTGGGAATTCAAGTTTCAAAGTTTTAAATCAAAATAAAAACTTAAAACACAAGTAAAAAGTGGGCTGCTCTTAGGTAGGAATGGGAGGGGCATAGTAAGAAATGGATCCCTCCACACAGCTGTCACATGTCCACGTTGCTACTTACGGGAGTCCCATCATACGGCATATCACTTTAAATGCATTGTCGTAGCCAGCATGATCGTTGCACACCGCTCCCCATAAGCCCTGATAACGAACCTCGACTAAGCTTGGATTACCGGTAGTGTTGAAAAAAACGAACATTTACTTCTGGTTGTGCTGTTATAATCAGAAAAATGTTCGTGACTTAAACACATTATAAGAAAATTAGTATATATATATTTATAGAAGAATACATTTGAATTAGGTTGTGATTTTAATTTTCCGGAAAGATTCAGTCAATAAATGGTCTAAGAACGTATGTATACTAACGCGGCTGTAGTAATCATGTTGAAACAGAAATATAATTTATATGATTAAAATGGCTTATAATATATAATTTTAATAACTAACATCGTATTAAAGCCACACACTCATTAACATTCTTACAAATGCACATGCTAATTGGTTTTTAATTACTTTCAAAATATTCACAAATCATGTCACATGAAACTCAAGAAACATCAAGCTATATATTTACAAAGCCATACAGAACAGATAATAAATAACTTCAAAATAATATAAAAAACATACTGTTGAATATTTTTAACACAATTGGATTGGAGGACATTACTGCCTTAGGCAGCAATATCTTCCAATCTAATTAGGTTAAAAATAGTCTACATGACATAACTAACTAACTAACTAACTAACTAACTAACTAACTAACTAACTAACTAACTAACTAACTAACTAACTAACTAATGATTCAGTTTTGGAAACATTCTAACTTATTTACGAGCTTATACAGTATAATAATTAAAAAAGAATCAAACTGTTATTCAGAAAGGTATGTCGCAGAGGAAAGGACGAATGGATGGGTGTGGCCATACATCTAAACTGTAACCGTATACTAACGGACACATGCGATCGCCAGCGGGCCAACTGAATGTTGTTGACTCCCAGGGAGAGGTCATGCAATCTTGGAGAGATGACTCCTGACCACGGCACATCGCGTAAGACAGCCACGTGGATCCGTTATTGTGAATGTCAAACCCGTACCTGTAGAGGCAATACCGGTGGCTGATGATCGCTGAACGCAAATATACAATAAAACACGTCTATGACAAATACCTTAGTAAGCAATTAAAATTCGTATCTATGTATTGTATTGTATTGTATTGTATTGTATTGTATTGTATTGTATTGTATTGTATTGTATTGTATTGTATTGTATTGTATTGCGTGTGATGCCCCTGTGTTGTTTTGTGTTGTGATATATAGAGAATCTGGAACGAGGTCACTTTACATATCACTATTATGGACCGAGTTGAAAATTATCAATTTGCACGAGCTTTAGCAGTGCAAAATTGATAATTTTCAACGAGGTTCATAATAGGGATATGAAGTGACCGAGTTTGAGATTTTATTTATCATATAAACTGTAATTTTGAAATATTTGCCAATAGTTGCTTATGTGACTTTTATCTGATTTCTCATTGTTGATTTTCGTGAAATCGATACCGCCGCTGCGACGCACCACTACTTGATAACAGATACTGAATGCGCAGCAAAATATAGTGACAAACACAAAATCTGGCGATGTCAGCCGTAAACTACACTTTTCTTCTAAGACTATCGCAGAGCCACGGCCATCAATCGTGACTTCGCTGCCGACTGATACACTGTCAAACGATGACATTTTGCGATGACGTTTCAAGAATGACAAATCGTAGTAAACAAATCGTAGTAAAACAGTACCGCGTAGTATTCCCTACGCTTCACGCTCACACCAATCGATGTTTTAATTGGTCGATTTAAATGGGTTGCGCACCCAACAGCCAATGAAAATACTCCGTTGAATATGGCGCGTGAGCTCATATCGAAAAATATGGAACGGGCTAGAAGGCTTGTTTATATGATAAAACTTAGTAATCAATTACAGTTCACTGTGTATCTATGTATTGTATTGTATTGTATTGTATTGTATTGTATTGTATTGTATTGTATTGTATTGTATTGTATTGTATTGCACAGGTAAGAGTTCATCATTCCACTGACAATGCCGTAGATAAACCATCTGTATTATCTATGTAATTATCTTGTAATATATCCATATTTAATTTGAATTTAAAGCGGTTTGAAGTCATCTTATGGCACCAAATCAAGTGTCCGACGCGATCGGCGTAGGCGCGGTGATGATCCTAGTGGGTGGAGTGAGGGAGGGGTGTGGTGGTGGTGGTGCAAGCCATACATTTAGAGGGACGTCTATTTAGATGTTATAGTTTTGGCATCCTCCTCACAGAAAAGTTCGAATTTCTAGATGATCTAGTGCGTTTTCTGAGCCATTGTGAGTCGATTTTTTTCTAGGGACAATCTCTTCTCGGGGAAATTAGTTAAATATGGGCTCCAACATAAAGAAGACCGAGTTCAACTAACATGAGCATTAACAAAAATTAGACTTTGTATTTAGGTATTTATTTGTCTAGCAACTGGCTTAGGATCTGATGTCCATTTATCCATGTCACATTGGCCACATCAAAATGCACCACAACTACTCTTCTATCATTGCTCTTAGTTCAAATGAGTTAAAAATGAAAGCAAGTTTGTCCAGACTCACAAAATGTGTGCCTGAAGGACGTTGGCAAATAATGGAATTTACCATTTATTCATGTCACAGGTTGTAACTAAACACAACTTTCCTAAGTTCCTTCCAACGGACCTTTACAGTTTTAGTTATGCCCCGCCCATCTCTATCTAAGCTCCACCCAGACCTCGTCCGTGCTGGGATCGATCGATCTGCGAACTCCCTGACTATACATTTCCAGAAAGCTATACAGATAAGCTGTAAAATATTTTGAAACTAATTTGACTGGGCGCTGTCCAGTCAAATTAGTTTCAAAATATTCAACAGACTATGTATTAAATGGTAAAAACATACAATTCGTACAGCGTGCCAAGCGTTAAAGACGGACTATTATGACGTCGTGATTATGACGTCATCATTCACGTCACTTTGTTGATTATGACGTCATATGATGGATGGATAAACATGGAAAGGTCCATCGGATTGTTTCACTAATTTGAAAAACTGTAACGTTCATACCAGTTTCCAGGGAAAACGCGAATAATAATGAATATGTGACACTGCCGGAATTTGTGTATAAAATTAGACTGTAATACACCAGGATCGTCTTATTACAAAAAAAATATTGAAAACTTCCAAATGCATTTATATCTCGGTGGGGAGGCCTCTTTAATTATTAGGCTAATGGATGAGCATAAGATGTAACATATGGACATATACAAGAATGACAATGCCGATAACAATGAAGATAGTAAGCTACATCAATAGCATTGCTTTATACAGCTATCCGCGTTAAAGCCGGGTTTCCATTACACGCGGTTTCCGCACGCCGCGTGCCGCACGCGGACGAGTTTTCTTCCGAAACAATGTTATTTATAGCAAACGTTTCCATACTCAAGGTCATTGCAGACCAGACACGAGCGATTTAATCCAGCGAATCCCGCGGGAGAAAGAAATCTTTGTCGCGCGATGTTTGCTTGCACACCGATCACGAAAATATCTTGGATACCATGCTGAAAAAAGCGTCAGAATATGTCCCTGAACACTTTTCGAACGCTCATCGATAATTCGTAAATTTCAGGTTTAAACATACATCCATTAAGATCATGGCTGATCAACAAGTATTATCTTTACCGGGAATTTTCTATGAGAACTCTGACTCGGATGATTCAGAGGAGGAAGCTATGTTGCTTTTGGCAATTGTAGAGCGTAGGAAGAGGAGGAGGATGAGAAGACGCTTCTGGGTACACCCAATTCTGCAGAAACGTGATGAGTGTGGAGAATATGCGAAACTTATTCAGAAGCTGCGACTTGAACCTGAGAGGTTCCACACGTACTTTAGGATGTCCAAAGAGATGCTTGACCTTCTGCTACAGCTGGTGCGTCCATTGATACAGAAGCAGACGACTCGCTACAGGAAGCCAATATCTGCAGATCAACGATTAGCCGTGTGCTTACGGTATGGTATATGTGATTGGTTAAGGTCTAAATGATTTGAGGTGGAACCCTTCTTCTGCGAACGTCCTTCCCTACTTTTTTTAACTCAGCATACCTGTTGAATAACTGATATGTGTTGTGGTGCTGATGTTATAGTGTTATCTCTCACATATGGTTCTCATAGTATATGAATCAAGCAATGAACTCGAGCTTACGCATACCATTATAGTCACTGACCTAGATAGTTGACCCGTTGACCTCAAACCTATATGCCTAATTCGTTGTACTCTCTCTCTCTCTCTCTCTCTCTCTCTCTCTCTCTCTCTCTCTCTCTCTCTCTCTCTCTCTCTCTCTCTCTCGCGTGCGTGCGTGCGTGCTTACTGTCTGCTTGCAGTGTGTGGATGTAGAAACTGCATCATCTTCCAATACTTCCATTTGATGGGTTGTTTGCTGCCCTGGCCGCTAGTCGTCTTGTCATCATCTTTCAGTTTCTTAAACGTGTCTCTTAGGTTCTTCCAAATTTTCATGAGATCGTCAACTGTGGTAAAATAAAAGAAATAGGTACTGTTAATTAATGTCAGGATGCAAATAAATCCATCCATCCATCCATCCACCCATCCACCCATTCGTCCATCCACCCATCCGTCCGTCCGTCCATCCGTCAATCAATCAATCAAGCAATCAATCAATCAATCAAGCAGTTAACCTGCCCATCCGCCTGTCCCTCTGCTGTCTCTCTTATGAGTTTAGTGCATGAGAGGGTGGGGGGGGGGGTGTAATGAGTGATAACTATGTGGTGACTTGAATGATAGTACTCTATTGATCTGTAGAGTGATGGATGTGTGGATGGGTTTGCTGCTTGAATTATGCATTATCTAAACTGCATTTGAGTGATTCTGTACATTTTATACATAGTATATTATATAAATGAAACATACCATTCATATCCAGGTTGGTGGCTATAGAACGCCATGCATTCTGTCTCTCGGTACTTGGGAGACCCTTATTATATAAAATCTCCCTTTGTTGAACTTCTATGATTAACTTTTCTTTTATACATGTTGATTTTGATATTTTCGTTGATTTCGGCATCTTTACCCTACAAGTGGAATTCGATGTGATGATCTAAAATGTTAAAATGCTTTATCCACATGCTTGATCCTCAAATGCATGTTTGCTTTATGTCACCTCTCTATACCGACCAACTGCTTTGGAACGGCTGGGATGGCGATTAATTCCGACTGGTGGTCCTAAGACCACCCATTTTAAAGAACCACCCACCACCCTGTGATGTCAACAGATAGTATGTATCGTGAGAGCCTTATGTAATATTGAAATAATTGCTTTGTTAGCTATCTTTATCGCTTCATAGTGCAGTCGGTATAGACAGGTTTCCCCCGACGGACGATTTTTCACTGGGCGATTTATTGAGCGAATCGACAAAATAGAATCAGAGCGATTGTACAACTTCGCTCACCCGAGCGAGCTGAGCGCAGATCATTCACCGCGCTTGGTGTGCATGTTCCGATTGAGAAAGCTGGGTGCTATTTTTTTTTTCTCGCACCGCTTCAAAAATTCGCGCGTCAAATCGTGTCTGGTCTGCAAAGACCTTCAAGGCAGCTTTTCCATACCACGCATTGCCGCGCGGGGCTAACCGCCTAGCAGCTAGTCGCGCGGCTAGATTTCCATTGCATGCATTTATTAAGCTAGTGCCGCGCGCGAATCGTTCTATTAGTGACGTAATTTCCTGTTCTTTGGTATCGCCAGGGGCCGTATGCATAACACTTCCTTAACTTAAGTGAATTCTTTTTCTTAAACGGTTAAGAAAATCCTAAGCTAAGGATGACTTTTAAGTACGTTGCATAAACTCACTTCACTAGTAGGCCTACTGAAGGTTACTGATTTTAGGGCAAAATGTTCACTTATGAAATTGGAATAGGTACCTTAAAATTAAGGAACTTTATAAGCACTGATCGATTTTTTCTAGCCGGTAGTTCTTTATCAGGAGACTGTTTGCCTTTGAGAAAGATTGCTAACTGTGCTGTAAAGCGATTATAAGCAAAGTATTGAATTAAAAATATTTTCAATTAACACATAAATTGCAAATAGTGCACACGTCGCTATGGCTACTTTGAGTTTCATGATGTCAATGTGAGTCCTTTGTTTTTATTAAGAAATGTCGAATTATCATATTATTACTGAAGATTTTATATAGGAATATCTAGGAGTTTATGCGTGCTAATCTTGTATCTATTCAGATACACGTCTAAATAAACGTGCTATGTGGTTAGTATTGAACGTTCTTATACCTTGTAATCATTTATTGTTTATAACAAGCAATTTATGTACATTCACAGACGTGTTTCAGCAATGTATTTTTCTATCCGTAACTTAGGGGCCTATGCTTTGAATTTCCAAATTAGCTCTGATGAATAAATATTTGTATACATTTTGTGACTTTCTCCAGTGGGCATGTTACAATTACAAAGCATTACGTACCTATACGATCAGAGATGTATGGAGCCAAGAACGACAGTTGTTCATAAAATTCCATCTTGGGAATCTCTGATGTGCCAGATCCGCTTTTCTTTGTTTGCAGCATACACTTGTTCTGCACGGCAGATCAATTTGGAAACTGGTTTCCCGAAAACGACGTCATTCTCTGGATTTCCCTAGCGCCGAGCCGCGCGCGACCCGTGATGGAGCACTGACCGATTTTTCTAGCCGCGCTCGTTTTGCCGCGCGGCTGGCCGCCCGTATGGAAATAGCAAGATAGTAAAACAACTAGCCTATCGCGATTTTAGGCAGCTGCCGCGCATCTAGCCGTGCGCGGCAAATCGCGTGGTCTGGAAAAGCTGCACGAATGTAATTTCGGGTCAAATTCACGTACGCGTACTCGCTGTTACTGTCACCACCAACAGGCGTCTGTTAGCATTATGATGTTAGTCACTATACTTTAATCAACAAAGATAACATCAACTTTTACGATATTACTGAATCTGTGTGCAGCTTAAACAATGTATAATGTCCATTTGTTAACAATGAATTGCCATACAACACCGATGTGTAAATAATAGGTTCGTATAGGTGCCTAATACACGCAGTAGTAGGCGCCTATGCGCCCTATGGTATTATTTCGAATAGTAATCTGACAGGAATTGACAACCGCTTCCCAGTGTGACGTCACAACTTTAGCTTGATAGCTGAAAATATTTGGTTGTCAAGATGGTTGCTATGTGCTTATCTCAGCTTTGGCTGTGTAGATTAAAAAAATGTAAACAGCATTTTACTCTTTTAGTAAAGGAGAATATATATTATGATTGTCAAGTTAATCAGAGCAATCTGGTAGCTAGTTCTCACAACAGCTTTAAAATAGTTTTAGTCACATAGCAAATTATTTGTGTGACAGCTAGCCGAAATTCCAGCATTGACAAAATATTTCTAACCCACAGATATCCATCTCTCCTAGCCACCCTCATAATCACATCTCTCAACAGAGTCCTTGCCAATATCATCGTCATCATCGCATCCATCAGCTAAGTTCACTTGGTTATCCTCATGATTCTCACACTCATCATCATTGTCAGAGCAACTACACAAATCTGTGCAATTCAATCCAGCCTTTCGGTAATGGCATTAATTTGTAGAACAACTAGTTTTGACACATCAACAATTCACTTAATGGCAACTGTTTTGTCAGAACATGAGCCCACGTTTGTTCTTGCAGATACCATCCATACCACTGAGGTGATAGAAGTTTGGGATTTGGCGTCTTGTCGTTGCTCCATATCGTCAGTTGATAATGCACGTAGTATGGTTGTGATACTACTAGTAGATGCAGTGAATCTGATGTAGGGGGTAGCTTTTCTGATTGACGCTGCTTTTTGTTGAACAGCCACTATCTTAAGTTATTCACTTGGGAAATCTTTGTGTTCAGAAGATACATCTGACAGACAAAACCCTCGGTGACAACAGATGTTTCTTTTGTTTGCTTGGTAGTTCTACCAAGTTTCGCCGTGTAAGTGAGAATGCCACGACTTGCCACTTGGAGGGTCTCCCAAGCTTTCCATTCCTGCAAATCTATCAGTGTTATCTGGACCACTGAGTGCATGGCATTCTGGAAGGGCAGCTTGTTTGCTCGGTTGGCCCCAATGCTTGTAACATGGGCATTAAGGGGACCATTTACAAATGCTGTCCAGTTACTATCACAAATGAAGTATCTTCAGACAAGTCAGAATATCACCTTAGAGCGAGGACAAATACATCGGCGCGTGGAGAGTAGACGTGGATACACATTACACCTGTTTCTGCTGCATCAACAGCATGCAGAAACATCTTTGCGTCTGCTTCCTACTGTTTACTGTGTAGATGGCCCATATCCTTATGTGCACGTCACACCTACACAGTGATCTGAATGAACAGTTTGCGGTATCATATATGCAAGGTATGTGGTTAATTACAACTTTTATAGGCAATTTGGCAATGTTTGTTTGATCAGTAATATGGTAAAATACTGTATGTTTCCTTCTTTCTCTCTTGACCTGAGTTGCCAACTTCAATGAATTGATTATGACATACTGATCAAACATCAAGCGTAGTTCATCATACTTCATATATTTCTGCAGCGCATGATCTATAAAGTGATCATTTAGCTCAGAACGTACTTTTAGAAATCTGGTTTTCCCATTAATTGAATCTCTGTTATAGTATCAACCCTCACCAGATTCTTTGATCCAATAAGGATTTTCCTTCCTCTTCAACGCAAAGCGTGTCTGTCTGTTGGCTGTTCAAGTCCAGGATACTTTGATGTGTTTTACCGACTTGGGAATCCTTAGTTATACGTTTTTGTAATATGCTCACCTAGCTACTGTTCATCGAACAATGAAACATACATCCCTCAGCAGCAAACATTGATCTAGTCAGCACAGAAAATGTATATTTTGTAGTCGCGTCCTTTAGTTTGATTTCCGGCCTTGATGTGCATACTACTAACAAATGGGCAAACAGTAACTGGCTTTCTTCCGAATTTAGCAACGCTCTCCTTAACTCTGCCATACCTTTCCAAGTGACCAGTTTCTGCTTCTTAATTCGTGACCACAGCGTCATATCTCCTTTTTGGATGTGTTCTACAACATTGGACGTGTTCTAGGACAAATATTGCAAACAGTTTCCCGCCGATTCCATTTTTACAGAGATCTTCTGTAACTTCTTTTTGGTACAACTACTTTGGTGACAATGTTGAATATGTCAATCATGAAAATATTTGGCACACTTCTGATTGCTGCGGTGCGATTTCGAATGTTATTTTTCCGGCGTTCCAGTTCAGCAACAGACATGCCTGTATGTACGCTTAGGTAAATTCACATTGGTCATTTCTTGAGATCCTTTAGAAAGCCTGTAGAGTTCTGGAGAGATCAGGAAGAACTTTGTTCTCGCAGATGAATTCGAAGTAATGCTCACTACCCAACCAGACACATTCATGGATTGGTTAATATGCTCAAAAACATGCTCAGCATCGAGTGCACAAGATGGTGCATTTGAATTCTTGTTTACTATCAAGTTGTTTTCAAGGAATTGCTATTAGGTTTCAAGATTTAATGTCTTGGATGACTTCATTTCGGCTATGTACAGGGGTATCACGCATGCTTAATAATTGAGTCGATCATGTGCAAAATGTACTTTGTTGGCATCTCTACTGAAATCAATCGTAGCTCCCAGTCGGAGCATACTGCTCTGATAAAGACTCTCATCTCTAACACCATGCATGTAGTGGAGCATAACTGAAAAGAGACGCTGCTTTTGGTCTAAGTCATCAAACTTTTCCATTTTTGGCAGAATTCAATAGCATGAACCATTTTGAAATGTGTGTAATTTACAGTCTTTTGATTGTGTTCTTGAAATGCTCTGACAAGTCCCCATAGTAAAAGTTTGTCTCCTTTGTCGGTGTGGATTATTGTCCACATCATTATTATTAGCTCACCTGGCCTGAAAGGTCAAGTGAGCTTATGCCGTGGCGACCTTCCATTGTGCGTCAACTTTTCCTTTAAAATGACTTCTTCTCAAGAATCGCTGGGACGATTTCAATTATATTTGGCAGGAAGCATCATTAGGGCATAGGGATCAAAGTGTGTTCAAACAAACCCGATGGGCCAATTTGGCCGGCGCCCATCTTGGATTTTGGCCAATTTTTAGAAACGTCTTTGAAACTCTTCTTCTTCGAAACTGCTTGAGGGATTGAAGCAAACCTCATGAAATATATTCCAGGGCAAGAGCTCAACCAAGTTTGTTCAGGGGAACTTGATTGGTCAAATGGTTTTAGCGAAAACGACTTCTTCTCCAGAACCGCTGAAGGGATTGGGCCGAAATTTGGCAGATATGATTAGGGACTAAGGACCAGTAAAGTAAAATATGATTAGGGATTAAGGGCCATTAATGTTTGTTCAAGAAAAGTTAATCCATCAAAAAACATGGCCGCTGTGGGCTAATCAAAATATAGAGTGTTTGGCAGCCATTTTGGATATTTTTATTTGATGAATTTTGAGGCCGAAATTGGTTTTATATAGGTTTGTGGGTATTCTGATCTCAAATGTGCAATTTTCGAAACTGTCGGATAAACGGTTTGGGGACCAGCTTGGATTATTTTCCCGCCAAAAGCCCCCATTCTAAAGCAATGGGAAATTTAAAATGTCTTCTCGAGAACTGCTGGGCCGAATTCAATTATATTTGGCAGGAAGCATCCTTATGGCATAGAGATTCCATTTCGTTCAAACGAAGCCATCTTGGATTTCGGCTGATTTGTAGAAATGTCTTTAAAAATCTTCTCCAAAGCCGTTTGAAGGATCAATTCAGACCTCATGAAATATGATCAATGGTAAGAGCTGACCCAAGTTTGTTCAAGGGAACTTGATTGACTAAATGGTTCAGCAGCCATCTTGGATGACCTCGTTTTCGCAAAACGACTTCTTCCCCAGAACCGCTGAAACGATCAGGCCGAAATTTGAGATATATGATTAAGGACTAAGGGCCATTAAGGTTTGTTCAAGAAAAGTTGATCCGTCAAAAAAACTGGCCGCTTTAAAATGTATTTAAAAATCTTCTTCAAACCCGCGTGGGGGATTAATTCAAAACGCATGAAATATCATTTAGGGCAAGAGCTGCACCAAGTTTGTTTCAAGGGAACTTGATTGACCAAATGGTTTGGCGGCCTTCTTGGATAACCTAATTTTTGCCAAAAAAGAACCACTTAGCGGATTGGGCCGAAATTTGAGAGATATGATTAGGCACCGAGTGCCATTAAAGTTTTTTCAAGGGAAGGCGATACGTCAGAAACATGGCTGCAGTGGACCAATCAAAATGTAGCGTGTGTGGCGGCCATATTGGATTTGCAAAAATGCCCACAAACTCATTTAGAAGACTACTCCTAAGCCATCCACCAACAATTTTGACAAAAATGCATAATGCTCCAGGTGAGCGACACAGGCCCCTTGGCCCTCTTGTTTGTATTATCACATGAGCCATGCTCCATTCGCGTTACTGCCGTTCAATCATCTGAAGATTCTCCTCCCATTGCCATCTGAGCGGCATCTATTTCAGCTCTAATCTGGGATCTGGACCAAAGAAACCATGCATTTTCTAAAAGGCTTTCGATTATTGCCGTGCCCATGAGGAAGTAACTATTTGACTCTTAAAACATAATTTGTTTAGGAACGTTATTATGTTGTTTGCACTGTAGCAGACCCAGCTCCCCGCCTAAATACCGAACTTCATCATAAACAATGGGCGTTGTTCCAAGTCTAACCGGTCCATGCACGCCAAAGCTTCTAGGGCTTGAATATCTATATTAGAAAATATGGCAGGAATAAAATGGTATTATGCTTACATTTGGCAGTCGGGTATGCTCCACCACACGGAAAGAGGTACTAAAATGAGGTCGCAGCCCTTTACAAACCCACCAGCTGCTGCTGTTGCTGCTGCTGCTACTACTACTGCTGCTGCTGCTGCTGCTGCTGCTGCTGCTGCTGCTACTACTACTACTACTACTGCTGCTGCTGCGGCTGCTGCTGCTGTTGCTGGTGCTGGTGCTGGTGCTGGTGCTGCTACTGCTGCTGCTGCTGCTGTTGCTGCTGCTGCTGCTGCTGTCGCTACTACTACTACTACTACTACTGCTGCTGCTGCTGCTGCTGCTGCTGCTGCTGCTGCTGCTACTACTACTACTACTACTACTACTACTACTACTGCTGCTGCTGCTGCTGCTGCTGCTGCTGCTGCTGCTGCCGCTAGGGGCTGTAGGATTAGAAACATCCTACAGCTGCAATCAGTCCTTCTTCGCTTTTGCCAACCGTGTCTTGTCCTCAGTCGAAATCCCTAGCTTCCCAAGGTTCATTCTTGATTTGAGTGTACAGAGTCCTGCTTTCTTGATGTCACCTCGTAGCATGCTTAACAGGTTTATGCACTGACGTCCTCTCCTGGCTTTGTATTTGCTGGTTCCGAGTAAGGCGAATTCCAAGGCTCTCTGGCTGGTGTCTCTTCTGGCATCATTAACACATGGCCAAACATGGACCATCTTTGCTGGCCGACTTTTACAGACAGCGGTGACGTATTACACATCTTGTACAGCGCATCATTGGAAATTATGCTGTCTAGCCATCGGTGTCACATGATGGTGCGTAGGTGTTTGCGGTGGCAGGCATTGAGTTTGTCGAGAACTGCCTTTGGAGCTGCCCAGCTGTTACAGTTATACAGCATCAAGGATACGCAGATTGCATTGTATAGACGTAGCCTTTTTATCAGGGCCAACTTTGATCTACGAATCCATAGCTTCCAGAAGGACTGGAAAGCTATGTTCCCCATGACGCAGCACGCAGAATTGTCAGCAGTACTACAAAGCAGTGAGCCCCGGATTTTACTTTCCTCCATGGTTCGCCGGCACGAAATGGGTCGTCATTTTCTTTATAATGTCATGGTTTGTAGATAGGTATATGTGGGTGAACTCTGTTTTGGATTCATTCATAGAGAGATTCTCAATTTTTAGTTTGCTTGCAGCTATTGGGAGAAGTTCGTCAAGGGGTTTCTTTTCCTCGTCTATGAAGTCCACATCGTCGGCATATTCCATCTCTAGCGGCATACCCAGGGGTGGGGGTGGGGGGTTGGTTCGTCTTGTGGAACTTTTCCGCACAGATTTCAAAGCGGCAGCAAGGTAACAGGTGAGAAGCACTGGAGATAGACCATCTCCCTGTGGGGAGCCGATTGATGTCTCAAACTCTACAGACTTCACTGACTTGACTCGTACTCTCAGCTTGGTGTCTGCAAGCAGTACTCTCACTAGTCGTAGCTCATCTTCATTGCAACTGGGCTGGCCTGGCCTGGCCCTACTACTACTACTACTACTACTACTACTACTACTACTACTACTACTACTACTACTACTACTACTACTACTACTACTACTACTGCTATGGGTTCTGTCACGACTGATCATTTATGTCACAATATATGACCAGATAACTCAGTTATTTTTAATTATAAATTTCATGGTAATAGGCCTATTTAGTTCACCTATAACCGAGCGATCGACATGCGACGGCTGCAGCTGTGTCATCAAATCGGTCATTGCAAATTAGGCCCCATTGTTTATCGAAGTAGATATCCACAACACCGCTAGAGGGCGTTAGCCCATCGACCAATTGGAGGGCACCCGCTTAAAATTGTAATAACTCGACCATAGAAAATGGATGTCAATCTAAAATAGTTCTACGATAATAACCAATCCGTAATGTTTATTAACAGAATCTCAAAGAAAATGCTATCTCGTGATACACGAATGCATGGCTGATATTGTCTGTAATATGATATATTTAAATTTTAGCCTGAATCTAGGGAATGGGTGTAGTCCTAGGTTAGGCATATATTATTATCCTTATAGGCCACATCCGATGTTTTATATCGCTAATAGCAAAGCCCAACAGATTTCACCAATATTTCACAGCATTGATCAGCCTATAACTATAAGTAGAGGCTCACTAATTATATATGACAGGAGCTCAATTATATGTTTATGACCTAGCCATTTTTTACGAAAACCTCTCTCATATGGCCTTTGCACGCATACCATCCTACTCAGGTGGGCGTGTTTGGAGCGAATCCGGCACGGCCGTCCCATACCCAGGTTAGCTGGGATGGTCCGTATCCATCTGGTCGATCCGTGCTACATATCTAATAGGCCAGCAATTGCAGAGTACTGGTGACATACAGACTCTAAAACGTCTCAGACACACCAATTACAACCAGCCACACCCCTTTATGACGTAATAACAATTTGCTCTAATGAACGATAATAATAAATGGGTGTAGTGATATAACGACGAGGATTCCAAAACTGTTTATAACTTTTTTAAATCGGACCAGAAATTGCCGAGTTATCCTTAAATAGCTCACTGAAATAATTTTCAAAATATTACTGGGACGTCATAATCGCGTGTATGTATTAAATGAATGTGGAATGCGCCTATCACTTGATAGCATCGTCATCCTATAGAGCTGCACGCTGATTGGCTACAGAATTCCAGCTGATTGGCTGGGCGTCCTGCCTCTGACGTCACGAGTAGTATAAAAGGAGCGAAAAATCGAAAAATCAAGAACCGGAACCACACTGACGTGGGCAACTGCTTACTGACTGTGGTACCCTACACCGCAGCAGTGCCTTTCAGAATTCAGTTCTCCTGTGCCGGTAAGCAATCGACATCCGCAATCACTAAGTTTTTGTAAGCCCTCGGACCCCCAACCGGTGTCAACTAAATAAATAGAAGAGACTACCTCACTACTAACCCTTCAAGAGGAGCCTTCCTGCAGATGGGCCTCGCGGCCCAAATGTAATCCCTACGGCATGTAGAGCAAGTGGTGATTCTTGGTGGATAACTCGTCAGATCTTCCGGACCACGCTGAAGTGGTATTCATAACTTCTGCGCAACATGCGTCGGATTAATTAGCTTTTAGGCCACAGTCTGGTGGGACTCTGCCTGGTACACTGCAAGAGCTATGCGATGTACCGTGCACGGTGTACCCAGTTATGTACATGCAATGTTTTAATTACAACTGTAGCCCTCTCTGTTACGGGCAACTTTCAAACTACCGTTGCCGGACGGACACTTTCTAAAACACTGTTTAAATTAATATATTAGTTATTATGATTATCTAATGGACATCCGTCTACAGCCGTTCTTCTTCACCGTCTTGAGAGTGAGCCGCATCAAAAGTTTGCCTGCGGAAATTTCCCAGCAACTTCAGAATCGTGCCACCTCACGCTATTCATCTGGGACGCAGCATCTTCAGTGATTTATGAACTTTTTCCGTACCGATGACCAATAGGTACTCAAGTAGCTATACTATTGTATTATTGTATTCATTCATTCCGTTATAGGTACTGATGACTAATAAGTACCTCTCCGGTCGTCTGAGAGAGCATTTTATAATTTCTATCTTTTTACTGTATGTATTATTCTTATTTTTGTGTGCTTACAACTAACGAGCACTGCAAGGTCATGTGACCTGAAATAATGTTAGCACTGTGGCCAAGCAGCCATCCTAGTTATTTTGTTTTGTTTATATAAAAACACTAGGACGCAGTACGATATGCTATACTATACACCAACATTATATCCGCACCACTTTCCCCCCAGCATCAATTTTACACTGAGGCCACTGTTCATGCTCACATTGCTCGAGCCTGACATGTGATCAACTAAACCTGGTTATTCTAGCTCGATAGGATAGGTTTAAAGTAGTTAGGGACGATCTCTCCGTAAGAGGCAGTTGTGTACGCCTCTTTTCCGGCTGTAGCAGACATGTAACACAGCACACCGGCTAGATTGTGTAAAATTGGCCAAAAACCTTAGGGCCTCTTAATATATTGAGCGATTGGCTCTTTCTACGCTCCTCCAGCCGCAAGGTTTAACAAATTGTCTGGCCCTCCCATTGACACATTGTCATGATCCGACTCTGGGAAATTATTGGGATTTCTGAGCGGTGAAGACCAAAGTGTCGATTTCGTATACATCCCACTCTGTATCTTCGGATACCAGTTAGCTTAGATAACCCCGCCAAAGTTGGAAGCACTGTGAAAAGATATTAATATTATGTAAAACCGGCCTGCAGTGAATCTTTGGGCATTCTGAAACTTAAACCTAACGACAGGCAAACGTTAGTTCCTCAACACACGGGTGACGGATAGGACGCCATAAAATACTTATGCACTTTCTAAATTGCTTAGGTGAATGGTAACTTGTCCTAGTGATGTTAATGTGGTTGCGGGGTGATACGTGACCGGGATTGTTATATGATTCAGAGGCTGTCACTCCGTAACATGTCCGCATGCTGCCTTTCTGAGGAAGATGCTATGTGGGGTGACCTTCGGGAAACCGGGCATCTTCGCCAGTTAGACTCATGTGTCAAAAGATAGGTAGGAATCCCTGCCACTTGCGGCCAAAACTTGGAAGCGAATCTAACAACTAAATGATAGGTTAGAAATTAGCAGAAGGCCCACACGAATAAAGCGGCAACTACCAATGCAGTATCTTTTGACCTACATAGGATGGCGGCCTTTGAATTCTTCGGAAATCATCTGCCCCATCTTCACGTAATACAGCGCGCATCACATCAATTATAGCTTCACTAGGTTGACACACACACTACACATAACGTTTTGTTTGAACAGGAGAGTGGCCCTTTTTGCCAGCTCTCTTCCTCCGCTTCGGCGTTGAAGACATTTTCCTGTGACGGAGGCCCGCGCGAGGCACTTTCCTCTTGCAACAAGTATGTTTGTGTTAGGGGTATAATGGTGTATATTAAGCTACATTAGTGACCTCATTAGGACGCTCCCTTACAGGGATACCTCACAGATATACACGGATTGGTGAGGTACCTCTGACGAACCCACGTAAACAAGACACCAACTTTATTCTACGTACCATATATTTTCTCTCGTCTACTTGCAAACGAGTACCATTGTTTGTATAGTGTTTATATTTTGATTATTTGCCATGTCCAGACTCCCAAATCAAGTTATGGACCGCCATACCGGTGACACCAATAGTTGGGATGAGACCGTGAGGTTCAATCTTGGTGGCAATGTTCGCACGCCCCCACTGGAACGTTATCGTTCCAGGCTCTAGAGGCTAGTCTTTGTACCTTCAGGTGAGTCACGGTACGGGATCTGTAACCCCGAGAACCGTAGCTAACCAGCCCTCCCGCGCATCCTGTACATGCGATGCAACGGAGTGGAGCAACATAACGGACCAGCGCGTACCCCCGCGAGCTACAACATGCATTTTTCATGCATGTAGCCATATAGCAATTACTGAACTGTCATAATAATGTAGTTTTACCGTGCTAATGTTAGCTTTGAACAGTTATGTATTATTAGATGTAAGCGCTACAGTAGATCAAATACGTCGTGTTTGTAAATGCTAGATTAACCAGTTGGTGGCTAAATCTGGTCAACAGAATCAAAATATTTCCTAGTTCAATGTTCATTTGTAGGCCAGAGGAGACTATCTTTTAAAAGTGTATCACGGGAATGACTTGCTCGATTATCGAGCCAGTCATTCCAGTGGTAAACTATCAAGAATAGTCTTCTCTTGGCCTGCAAATGGACATTATTCCGTACGACCACTGTTGAGGCCGGATTTGGTCGTCCACGCCATGAAATGGGTTAACGAGATACTAATCTAATCTCAAGTGAAGTTGTCTTGGACTGATAGATTATGGTATGAAGATTCTATATCATTAACGCCTCTGCACATTACTGTATGTGTCACAATTATCTGCTGATCACCGCCATCTTGTCTCCTCCAGCAGTAGTGTGGCTAGTCAGAGTCTGCTTTGACTCAACCTATCCCTGTAACGGACATGGGGACCAAATATCTGTCATAGGGGTGTGCTTAGTCCGTATTGGTTCTGACTCAACCCACCCCTGTGACAGATATTTGGGCAGACTGACCGCCCTTTCAGTCTGTCCAAATATCTGTCACAGGGGTGGTTCGAGTTAGAGCAGCCTAGCTCTTCCCAAGACCACTACAGAAGCCGTTTTTGACCAGCTAATGTGTTAAATGGTAAATTAAATAAATAACAAAGATAAAAAATTTAATATATAAATTGAATGGATAACATCTATAATTACCTGTGTATGCGCAAGGAAGTATCCAAGAAACAGGAATGGTAATGCCATGCATGACGTCATAGTTATATATTCAATTCAGAGATGAGATCTATCACCCTTGAAAAGCATATATATTTTAACTGATGTTGATCAGTGTTGATAGAGAATATAAAATTATTTGACCCACATACGTTAACAAATTAGATAGTTGAAAAGTATAAGGAGGGAGTTCAGTTAACTTAACAGATATGTTTCATACATGATTAGTGAGATGCGAGTGTGCCTTGGATTCTTTTAAGAATGATGCGGCTGAAAGTTGTCGCTAGCTTTGACAGCAGCCCCTTTCACTCGCACCATTGCCCGAATCAGAATCAGTTTCTCATGAAATATTATAAAAGAAACTAACGCTTTAAATATTAATACCTGCTAAAATTTAGGAAGATCTACACAATTTGATAATTTAACCATCAAAGTGGTTCAAGAAAATCTCGATTTTCTCATAGAAAATATCCATTTGTGGACAGAGAATATTTTTGAAAATGTATCACTGGATCGACTGCCTCGGTTATCAAAAATATTCCTCTCTGACTCCGCAAATGAAATTTTTCAAGACCTCTACCGAAGCCGTTTTTAGCCGGCTTGAGTGTTAAATGGTTAATGTCATTGGCCATCGTATCCGTAACACACAATACAGGAATAAGCCAACACTAACAGGATCATTATCAGAAGAATCTATGTCAATGTTAATTGTACGAATAAGAATAAGTTATCTATTATTATCTGTGCATATTTCACGTTCTTGTATCACGTATGCGTGTAGAATTGAAGGGAAATCGGGGCCAATAGACAAGATTAACCCCTCTGGCGTCAACAGAGCCTCAAGGCACTCAAAATACTACTTGATATATCAATTAAATATTTTGATGGTTAATATTTTTCAAGATATTTTAATTTAAAGACATTTTGTAAATTTGCCACTGAATTTTTTCGCCGGCTTGACCATTAAAGGGCTAATGGTAAAGAAAATTAAAATTTTCACTTAGCCAGTGTCTATCTGCAGGCCGAGAGTATTTTTTTTGAAAATTTACCACTAGAATGACTGGCTCGGTTACCGAGCCAGTCATTCTAGTGGTAAATATTTAAAAATACTCTTCTCTCGGCATTTCAAATAGCCATGTCTGAGGACCACTGCAAAGTGGTTTTTTTTTTTATTATCAGTTTGGCCATTAAAGAGTTAAGTTGACACACACGGAGATAATAGTACAGATAAGAATAACGTATATCTGTGAAATCTGTGCATATTTCACGTGCATGTTTCACGTATGCGTGCAGAATTGAAGGGGAATTGGGGCCAATAGCCAAGGCTAATATATACTACTTAAAACTGCTTTAGGATAATGTACAATAACAGAAAATATTGATACAAGCCGGAATCCATACTGCTTATCTACATCTAAGAAAGCAATGTCAGGCAATGTGTAAGCAAGTGTAACAGGTGCAGTGACAGATGTCACCCTGCAACAGACTGTTGAGGAATTACAGTCGTGTGTAGATGCGTCTGCCAAATGCCACAGTAAGGGCTTCTCCACTACTCAGTAATGCGTATCGCCGACCCTAGCGCCGGTTACCTTCTTTGTGTGCTGTCAATCAAAGATCGGGACCGAACCTGTAGTATGGTGGCACATTCCTCTGTCAATGCATGTCCAAGATCCTGGAGGCTGAACTGGTCTAGCTGATATGGCTGTCTGCAGACGGTCCCACGCATGCTCAGTGGGATTCAAATTAGCAGACCGAGCTGGCCACGCCATTCGTTCGATACCCTCGTTTTCCAGGTAATAGTTAATCACCCTTGCTCTGCGTTGTCGCGCATTATCATGCATCAGAATGAACTCTCGCTACTGCACCGGCTTAGCGCTGGACGAATGGATGGAGAACTTTGCCCATATAACGTACACCAGTCAGACAGCCATTCTCAGTTTCCGGATGCAGTAAATGTTAGGATGTCTACGAACATTAATGCCACCCGCAATATGACTAAACCTCCAAAATAGGGGTCATGTTCCACCGTGTTGGCATCATCAAATCTTTCATTTTGACGTCGCCCCACACGAACATGTCAATTCACCTTTCCAGTTTATCCATCGACCATCTGACGTCATAATTAACTAAGTGATGTGTATGATGACGTCATAATCATTGCGTCATGAATGATTCGAGATAGTCCGAATAGTGCGACACGTTGTACGAATTGTATGTCTTTACTATTTAATAAACATTCTGTCGAATATTTTGCAACTAATTTGACTGGGCGCTGTTGCTGCCATAGGCAGCAACAGCGCCCAGCCAAATTAGTTGCAAAATATTTAACAGCTTACATGTATAATTTTCTGGAAATTGATAATCATGGAGTTCAGATATCGATCGATCCCAACGTGGACGTGGTACGGGTGGAGATTAGATTGAGATTGGTCCATTGTGAAAGGAAAAATGGAATCGCGAATCGTCTGTGAACAATGCACATTCCTATTGAGCAGGAGTCCAGTTGAAATGTTTCTCTACTCCTTTCCAGTCTCACGTGACGTTGCCTCTCACTCAAGGGTACTTTCACAACACCTCTGTGGGCGCTTAAACCACTGACATGCAGTATGTTTCTAATAGTCTGAGTGGATATCGTCAACCCTGTCACAGCTCTAAAGTCGTTTCGCAATACTGTAGTATTAGTGCTTCGGTTTCGTTAGGCAGAGATAACAAGGTTAGGAACCTGCCCTATGGTTAGGCGTTAGCCCCCCATGATGTCTGTTCCCTTGACCCGAGCCCTGATACTCGTTTTATGCCCTGGAAATGACACTCTGACTAACTCCCAAGTGCAACAGATTTGAAGCTGATAAATAGCACGAGAGTTTCTGACCACTCAGATCACGTCCGCGGGGAATGATTACACACAAAGAACCAGCGAATTCCTTTAAATGCAATGAAAAAAAGAATTCCATTGACTTCTATAGGAAAACACGTGTTTCACGGAATGTCACGAGCATGTACTTTTCAGGCTCAATCATGACACGCTTGCATGAGAAGGCTGCTGCATTGAAATATGTGCGGGAAAATTCCACAAGACCAAATCTCCAATGCTCATACTAGGTATCCTGTTAGAGATGGAATATACCGTCGATATGGACTTCATAGAAGAGAAAAAAGAAAGCCCTTGACAAACTTCTAATATCTGCAAGCAAGCTAAAAATTAAGAATCTCTTTGTTTTTTAAACAGAATTTTATTTTGTTCAATGGGAGCACAGTAAGACACAAGTCTTATACACGTGTCTCCCATAGATACAAATGCTATACAATAAAAATACATCAAGATGGGGTATAATAAAACAGTTAAACAGTATGTCAAAACAGAGTTCACCCACATATTCATATCGACCAAGCACTGAACTAGAGAAAATGACAATACAATTCGTGGTGGCAAGCAATGGAGGAAAAGTACAATCTTGGGCACACAGTTTTGCAGTACTGCTGGCGTTGCTGCACTATAGATTCGTAAATCAAAGCTGCCCTTGACAAACACGTCTACGTGTATACAATGCACCATGCGTATCCTTGATGCTATATAACTGTAACAGCTGGGCAGCTCTAGACAAACCTGATGCCTACCACCGCACCATTATTGGACACCACCATTATTGGACACCGATGGTCAGATAGCATAATTTCCAGCGGTGCAATATATATCAGATGTGTAATACCCATGTTTGCCCATGTGCTAAGGATGCCGGGAGACACACAAACAGAGCCTTGGAATTCGCGCTACTGTGAGTCAGCAAATATAAAGCCAGGACAGGACACCATTGTATAAAATGTTAAGCGTGCTGCAAGGTGGGCTCAAGAAAACTGGAATTGGTACACTCAGATTTAAGCCCAGTTTTCACGATCAGATTAATCTGACAGACAAATCTGATGCCGTAGTGCGAATTTGAAGAGCGTTTAGACGATCAGTCAGACAAATCTGATGAAAAAATGTGAAGAAAATATCTGATGAAAAAGTCTGATGGAAGAAATATGACGCTATGGACAGTATCGCCGTCTGTTTTCTGTGTAATTTTATGAAGTGGGATTAACAAATCTTCCTGCCATTCAATTATGAACCTCTCATTAAAATCACACCACATTCAGACTTCAGATTTTTGGTTTACACGGTCAGATTTTATTGAAATCCAAAAATCTGAAGAACCATTTCATTCGCCTTCAGACATCAGACTTCAGATTCTGTGTTACACACAGCGAATTTATCGAATTCGACAAATCTGATCGGATTAATCTTATCGTGAAAACCGTGCTTAAGAATGGACCTGAGGAAACTAAGGATTTTGGCTGAAGACGAGTCACGGTGATAAAAATCGAATAAGGACTGATTGCCGCTGTAGGATGTTTCTACTACTACAGCCGCAGAATACAGTAACACTTGACCATTCGGGCAGAGGCAAGGTTAGCTAAAAATAAATTTGTCTGGCCTAATTTGAGAACAGCGTCGGAGCGGAACCGCTTAAACTTGTGTGTGTGTGTCTAGGTTTGCTTCCATCCCATATGTGAGGAGTCTGGGTTTTCCATTAGAATTCTTTTTTAATTATTACTCTCTATGAAACCAATTCAGACAGTCTTCACACTGAATTGACCGATTGATTGAAACTATTTGGTCGACAGCGGCAAAACTATATACAAAATCTGTTGTTGGTGTTTATAACAAAGTCGGTTCAGTATATGAGGACTTACGACCCTTAAACAGTGAAGATTAAGAGGGGATTATGATTGAGACATAAAATACTAACTGGTAAGGAAAATATAAACTCAGGCCAATTCTCCACCCCTGCTGTTAAAATACATCTACGTGGAAATTCTAAACAAGAGGCCCAATGGCCTGTGCCGCTCGCATGGACTATTATCATTTGAACCTTTTCGGCATTTGCATTTAAAGACAAGATGGATGATAGTTGCAATGAAGATGAGCTACGACTAGTGAGACTACTGCTTGCAGACACGAAGCTGAGAGTACGAGTCAAGTCAGTGAAGTCTGTAGAATTTTGAGACATCAATCGGCTCCCCACAGGGAGATGGTCTATCCCCTGTGCTTTTCACCTGCTACCTGGCTGCTGCATTGAAATCCGTGCAGGAAAACTCCACAAGACCAAACACCCCACCCCCATCCCCAACCGCCAATACTCGACATGCTGCTAGAGATGGAATATGCCGACGATGTGGACTTCATAGATGAGGAAAAGAAATCCCTTGACGAACTTCTCCCAATAGCTGCAAGCAAACTAAAAATTGAGAATCTCTATGAATGAATCGAAAATAGAGTTCACCCACATATACCTATCTACAAAGTGTGAAACTAAAGAAAATGACGATCCACTCCGTGGCGGCGAACCATGGAGGAAAAGTAAAATTCTGGGCTCACTGCTTTGCAGTACTGCTGACATTGCTGCATCATGGGGAACATAGCTTGTCAGTCCTTCTGGAAGCTATGGATTCGTAGATCAAAGATGCCCTTGGTAAAAAGACTACGTTTATACAATGCAACCTGCGTATCCTTGATGATGTATAACTGTAACAGCTGGGCAGCTCCAAAGGCAGCTCTATACAAACTTGACGCCTGCCACCGCAAACACCTACGCCCCATCACTGGACACCGATGGTCAGAGAGCATAATTTCCAACGATGCACTGTACAAGATGTGTAATACGCCGCCGCTGTCTGTAAAAGTCGCCCAGCAAAGATGGTCCATGTTTGGCCAGGTGCTAAAGATGCAGGAAGACACACCAGCACAGAGCCTTGGAATTCGCCAGGAGAGCGACAGAGCCAGGAGAGGACGTCATTGCATAAATCTGCTAAGTGTGCTACGAGGTGACCTCAAGAAAGCAGGATTAGGTCCACTCAAGTCAAGAATGAACCTGAGGAAGCTAAGGATTTTGGCTGAGGACAAGACACAGTGGGCAAAAGTGAAGGACTGATTGCAGCTGTAGGATGTTTCTACTACTGCAGCCGCAGAATACAGTAATCATACATACATGGAAAATTTTCG
Source organism: Chaetoderma sp. LZ-2023a (assembly GCA_034401795.1). Taxonomy (NCBI): domain Eukaryota; kingdom Metazoa; phylum Mollusca; class Caudofoveata; order Chaetodermatida; family Chaetodermatidae; genus Chaetoderma; species Chaetoderma sp. LZ-2023a. The sequence goes on from CM067372.1 coordinate 141,521,669, forward strand.
GAAATCCAAGATGGCCACCAAAAGAATTGACCAATCAAAATACTGTATATATGTTCTGAAGCCTACCCACAGGGTTCTTCTTGCTGAGATTGATTGAAATCTGCCAAGTGGTTAATGAGGTGTAGGCTTTTAACTTATTTGTAAACTAAAACTTCTAAAATCCAAGATGGCCACCCAAAAATTGACCAATCAAAATTTTGCATACTAAATCTGAAGCCTGTCATCATAGGGTCATTCCATTCAAGTCTGGTTGAAATCGCCCAAGCAGTTAATGAGGACGAGCATTTTAAGCGATATCTGGTAAATTTTCATAAAATTCAAGATTTTCACCCGAAACCTACACCCATAGGGTCCTTCCAGCCAAACTAGATTGAAAACCGCCAAGTGGTTAATGAGTAGGGTTTTGAAAATTTCCGGTAATTTTTTTTTACAATATCTAATATTTTCACCCCAAAAATTAATCAATCAAAATTTTGACTAAATCTAGAGCCTAGCACAACAGAATCAATCCAGTCAAATTTGGTTGAAATATGTCACGAAGCTAAGGAGTAGTAGCATTTTGACCATTTCCGGTAGATTTTTAACCAAATCTAAGATTTTCACCCAGATGAGCTAAAAACTATTCATATCTACGTGTAGAACATAATTGAGACCAGCTTTCTTTAGTCAGAGTTATGTCATTGGAATAGCCTACCGGATCATGTGGTCAATGCAAAAACCACAAACAATTTTAATAAGCAACTAGATCGCTTCTGGGGGGTGGGTGGGTGGGGGTGGTGGATATATAAATAGGCTTAAGGCGTATCTTTGCCCATCAAATATAACAGTAACTGTATATGTGTGCCCCACGCCCCAAACCATGTAAGTTGATATTGGAGGGGCAGCAGCCTCCATTGAGATCTTGAATTCAACCATTAAGCCATATATCCCTTAAATAAGCAGGAAATCAGGGTCTTCCACAGGGATTTTCTTTTGTAAATTAAATTCTCTGAAACGACAATTCCAACAGTTTTTCTTGACTACTTAATTCAAAATATTTTATGGTGGTGAAGACAAACAATGATACCCACCCACCCCATCTGGCTCTAGAATGATATCGGAGGGGCAATAGTCTCCATTGAGATGTTGAGCTTAAAACATCAAGAGCTAAATTATAGAGTACTGACATGTATAGATTACAAGCCCTCCCGTAGAATTACTGACTTTGTAACACCATTGCACATCAATATGTGTAAATATTAACAAGAAACACATGTGCATGACAAAATGTAGTGTATTTTCACAACAATATTACAAAATACAACGGTTATTTATATTGTTGCTTTGAATTTCAAATGCTCAATAAAATAATTAATATTGCACATCATTAAAAGAAGATCAGCATGAGAAAGAGATCAGCCCATCAAATAATCAACATAATCATGACAAGAGGCCCAAGGGACCTGTATCGCTCACCTGGACTTATTGGCCACTGACATATCTGAACAAAATGAGATGACCACCGGAACTAGATGATATTTCATGAGTTTTGAATCAATCCCCCAAGCGGTTTCAGAGATTTTTAAAGACATTTTAAACCAGAGCCGACCTCCAGAGGATCCTTCTAACCAAATTTGGTTGAAATCTATCAAGAAACCAAGAAGACGCGTTTTGACAGTTTTCGGTAAATTTTGCACAAAATCTAAGTTTTTTACCCAAAAAATTGAAATAAAAAAAATCTGAATAGGTTTTCTAGAGCCTACCTCAGTATGGCACTTCTAGCCAAATGTAGTTGAAATCTGTCAAGAAACTAAGGAGGAGATGCGTTTTGACACTTTTCGGTAAATTTAACACAAAATCTAAGTTTTTTACAACAAAATTTTAAATATAAAAAAATCTGAAGAGAAGTTCTAGAGCCTACCTTCATATGATCGTTCTAGCCAGATTTGGTTGAAATCTGCCAAGAAACTAAGGAGGAGTAGCGTTTTAAAGCAATTTGATAATTTCAGGCAAATTTAAAATAGAAGCCAAGTTTTTAATCCAAAAAATTGAAATAAAAAAAATCTGAATAGATGTTCTAGAGCATACCGCCGTATGATCATTCTAGCCAGATTTGATTGAAATCTGCAAAGAAACTAAGGAGAAGATGCATTTTGACACTTTCAGGTAAATTTGCAACAAAATCTAAGTTTTTTACCCAAAAAATTTAAATATCAAAAATTGGAATAGAAGTTCTAGAGCCTATGTCGGTATGACCCTTCTAGCCAAATTTGGTTGAAATCTGTTAAGAAACTAAGGAGATACGTTTTGACACTTTTCGGTAAATTTTAAACAAAATCTAAGTTTTTAACACAAAAAATTTAAATATAAAAAATCTGAATAGAAGTTCTAGAGTCTACCTCCATATGATTGTTCTAGCCAGATTTGATTGAAATCTGCAAAGAAACTAAGGAGGAGATGCATTTTGACACTTTCCAGTAAATTTGCAACAAAATCAAGTTTTTACCAAAAAAAATTGAAATATCAAAAATTTGAATAATGTTCTAGAGCCTATGTCGGTACGACCCTTCTAGCCAAATTTGGTTGAAATCTGTCAAGAAACTAAGGAGGAGATGCGTTGTAACACTTTTCGGTAAATTTAAAACAAAATCTAAGTTTTTTACCCTGAAATTTGAAATATCAAAAGCCTGACTAATGTTCTAGAGCCTACCCCCATAGGATCATTCTAGCCAAATTTGGTTGAAATCTGGCAAGCCGTTAAGGAGGAGATACATTTTAAAGCAAAAGTTGATGGACAGACAGACGGATGACGGACGGTCGGCATGGCATAAGCTCACTTGGCCATTCTGGCCAGGTGAGATAAAAAAGGTGTGTGCATGTTCCTTTAACCCTGATAAACCAGAATTGACACATTTTTCATGATGTAACACATATTCTGTTGAAATATTTGAAACTAATTTGACTGGCAACTGAATATACACGTTTTTTCTGTATTCCCGGTAGTTGTCTTGAACTTTAGACTTTCAAGCGTTGTCAGGTTAATTGTCAAAATTGGGCATGAAAATGCAAAATTTTGCTTTGTGAATGCCCATTTGCAGGCCAAAAGACGCCTATTTTTAAAAATCTAAAATTATACAGCAAGACATTCCAGTGGAAAATTTGGAAAATATGCTGCTCTTGTCCTGAATATGGAACTTTTCCATGCAACTTCAGAGGATATCTTTCGCTGACTTGACTATTAGAGTATAGGTAATGTGAAGGCATATTTACCATTAACAGGGGCATACATGGTCGTAGTATGTACAATGGCATGACAAAGAGAATTTGATATAGCGTAAATCCCTTGAAAGAATGTCCCATGAATGAGGTTAGTAGAAATTGAATGCTTGTGAATTCTGAACAGTGCCACAAAATCACGACCATCAAACGTCTCCAATTTACGTAAACCCAGTTTTGTTGTTTCTAGTTCACGGTTTGTGGCTCATGGTTCATAAGGTTTGTGCTAAGAACCAAGTCAGTAAATTTACGGACCCGGTCAGCCGTGAAAATGAGGCGTAACTTTCCACAGATAGTAGTACTATTTTTGGATAAACATGTACAGCGAGATGGCACCACCTTTCACCGTAAACATTTCATGGAAACTATATGATAACCTTTGTACGTCAAGGTACTAATATTGAGCAGGAGGTTGCAGATAATAGAAATCTGCACACAGTTTTGAAAATAGTATTGCTGAAAGCCATTGCTGCCATTATTGCAAAACATACAGCAACGCTATTTCAAAATAACATCAGTCAAAGTGAAACTGATTAACAGACACTCATAATTAATACTCATTAACACTGAAGCCAGCCAAAAACGGCTTTTTGAGTGGTCTTGAGAAATATTTCCATTTGCAGACCAAGAGACCATTTTTGAATATTTATGACTGGAATGACTGGCTCAATTATCGAGCCAGTCATTTCAGTGATAAATTTTCGAAAATGATTTCTTAGTCTGCAAATGTACATTTCCTGAGAAAATTAAAATTTTCTTGAACAAATTTGAGTGTTAGCATTGGAGTGACTGACTCGTTTATTCAATTACAAATTTTCAAAAATAGTTTTCTCTTGTTCTGCATATGGACATTTCTCAAGACCACTGTAGATGCCATCTTTGGCCGGCTTGAGGGTTAACCTGTAACCCCTTCATAGTCACTACTAGTCAGAAAAATCAAAAATATTTGCCAATTATGTCCATTTGCAGGCAAGAAGTAATTTTTGAAAATTTACTCCTGAAATAACGGGTTTGGTTATCAAAAATATAGTCTTCTTGTCCTGTAGATGAAAATTCGTCAAGACCACAATAAAAGCCGCTTTTGGCTGGCTTGTTCATTTAAGGGTTAAACTATAACAAGCCAGCAACACAGTTTATAGAATAAAGGCACAACAATAACATAATCATAGCACACAATAAGACAGATTAGAAACAATATCTGCATAAACTTTACATTCATGCAGTCAATATTTCACACGACCATCAATAACATACATTATATAACAATCTGTATTGCTTCATGTTTGTAATTTATGTGATGATGTATACATGTAGTATCATGTGAACGTGGGATTAGTTTAACAGTTTGAATCACAAATCCCTGATAAAATTAATTATTTACGATACAAATCGTGTTCTGTTAATTAATTTGAGATTTATATAACTGGAAGCCATTGCTGCCTAAGGCAGCAATGGCTTCCAGTCATATTAATCTAAAAACATTCAGTATATTTCATGTATATTAGCCTCGCAATTGCGCTACAGTGAATTTATCGGTCAAAGGGTTAAGTATTTCATTTTTGAAACCCTGTTATTTCTAACTCTACAAAAAGGGCCTTGGCACTCAGGTGTGTAAGCCATAATCAGTTGATGCTTTAGGCCACAATGTCTTCCCATAGACCTTAGCAAGTTTATCCATCTATCATATGACATCATAATCAACTACGTGATGTGAAGGATGACGTCATGATTAATTACTCGGTATAGTCCGTATTTAATGCTTAATAGTTTGCCACATTGTACGAATTGTATGTCTTTAGCATTTAATAAACATTCTGTTGAATATTTTGAAACTAATTTGACTGGAAGCTGTTGCTGCCATAGGCAGCAACAATGCCCAGTCAAGTTAGTTTCAAAATATTCAACAGCTTACCTGTACAGCTTCCTGGAAATCGATAGTAAGGGAGTTCAGATCGGTCGATCCCAATACGATTGAGGTGTGAGTGGAGCTTCGATGAAGATGGGCGGGGAGCTGTATTACATCAAGTGAAAATCATGATATATGTTTCAATATTGGAGGAAATCTTGGAAGGTGGGAGTGGCATGAGTTGGGACCCAATCATGACATTTAGACTGTGTTATCCCGAAAATACTGACCAAGACAAAAAAAGTAAACATCACGACAGAATTTACCAACATGTCAATGTAAAAGAACTATCATGTGCGTGGATAATCTATTTACACATAGGACTGTATTTTTATCATAAAAGAGGCCACAATTCTGTGAGTTTTGAGCATCGAGAAATAACACCACATACTATAAGACTCTATTAGGGAAACGATTATGCATATTCCACAATCTATAAATATTAGATAAATTTCCAAATATCCACTTCCTCTAGTCTCAACACACAACAGTAAAAAAGTCGATATCAATGTTGACATATTTAGAATTTCTCCTAGAGTGTCCATTTGCAGATGAATAGAAGAATATTTTTAAAAACTTACCACTGAAATCCCTGGCTCAATTATGGATTTAGTCATTCCAGTGGTGGATTTTCTAAATTATTCTGCTCTAGCCCATCTCTCCTGAGCGATGAAAAATCACTTATTGGCCAGATTGACCGTTTGAGGAGTAACCAACACTGATAAAGCTGCAGCGCAATAGTTTAAAGTATAATTGGATATTAGAAACATTTTAAATTGTTGTACGGGCCTATCAATCAATCATACTCTCCTGTCAATATGGGTCTCAAAATAAGACAATGTTAAGACAAAAATAGCATTTAACCATTTAATGGTCAAACCGGCCAAAGTTGTCCTTTGCGAAGTCATCTTGAGAACAGCCCATTTGCCAAGATCTTCTTTGAAATATTACCACCAGAAAGACTGACTCGATAAATGATTAGCTTCTTGTGAGCGTGGTGTGATTCTTCATCTTTCAAAAACTCTGGCTCTACTCTAAGACATCTTCGCCAACCCTGGCTGGATGTTTAATACAGGTGAGGTCCCAAGGAAGTATACAAATTTTGGAGTCAAAAGGTAGAACACACCAGCCTTCAGCAACATTGATCGCAAAATAGGTACTTTTGACCTTGAGGTGGCCCAATTAAAAAATATATCGATGAGGTGTGCATTTCGACACAATTGTCCTTGTTCTTGACCAATCTTGACCATTAAAGGTTAAGATTTAGACACGCTTGTAGTCGCATGTTATACATTAATCAGACATATCATATAGATTGTAGACATATTTGTAATGTGTACCTACAAATAACACAGCGTTTGTACGAAAATTCATGAAACATGAAAAATAGATAGTGAACACAAATGTACAAGTAACCGAAAATAAAGACGTTTAATTAAAGTGACACTATTAAATAACATAATTAAGTACCTACTACTTGAGTCATTATCTAATCTTTTTTCAAGATTTATTTAATCAGTGTGTGGGGTGCCACTTTCCTCAGCCATGACACATAAATGGACCCAAAACCACAATTCTGGACACACCGCGGAATGTGTCCAAATTGTTCGGTTGCCTCAGAATGGTATTAAATATGTCTTGGGTCAGAAAATGTCATCTCCATTCAGAAAAAAGCATCCAGTGACAAATTATTCTTAAATAAGTACGGCAAAATTTGCATCAAACATCATATAAAAAATACTAAATAAAGAAAAACATAATCAAATCGCAATAACAGTCAATCTTGAATCAACGTATAACATCAGAAAAAACAGACAATACATTGATAATAATTCACAATTTGCAAAGATTTTGGTGGGATGTCACACTAAAATAAAATACGTAAAATTTCATTTAAACAATTAATATAATAACATTTTGTAATATAATTAGAGGTATCTAGTATGAAAATAGACATAAATAATCCTATGTTATCACATGACACCCAGAGTGGAAGGTTTAAGCCTTTGACCGATAAATCCCGAAGAGTATATACTTTCCAATATGAAACTTATTCTGTTGAATACTTTAAAATTAATTTTACCGGAGGCCGTTGCTCCCTAAGCCTAGGCAGTAATGGCTTCCCATCAAATTAATTAAAAAATATTCAACAGTTTTCCTGTACGGTTCCCTTGAAAATGAGATATTTGGAATTCATCAGTGGAAGGTTTAACCATTACTCTGCCAAATCTCTAGCCTCATCACTTCACGACGAAACCTACGAGTATTGGTCTTGGGAATCCCATTTGAAGGCCAAGACTATTTTTGAAAATTTACCACTGGAATGACTGGCTCGATAACTGAGCCAGTCATTCAAGTGGGAAATTTTCAAAAACAGTCTTTTCTTGGCCTGCAAATGGACATTCTAATCTATAGGTAAATATAAAATTGTTTGAACAAATTTACTAATCAAAGGATTAAACAATCACAACAAGAGGATTAAGCCAGAGTGCACAGCCATTGCAATGTCAGAAAGCACCACTAGATTCCAAGATATCCAGAATTTGATCTGATCCAGGTTTTTAATCCGGATCATGGCCAAAGTCTGCAAATCCACTTTCACGATAAGATATTTTTCTTGTCTGATATGCGAGTTAAATCGGATCGGTAGTTTTTTAGATACAGCACCGGACACACAAACAGACCCATATGCAATACAATCATCCCATTACAGAGCGACAAAAATAACACTTATTTTAAAACCCTGCGCGGCCAAAAGCTGTTGACGCACAGCTTTTAGCAACAATGATTTCGAAATTAGCACCAGAATTTCATCAATAAGTTCATGCATATGTATAAAATTAAATTTCAAAATTCAGCAGAACAATGGTTAATGACTACTAACCCTTTCACTGATGAATTCCCTATATCTCATTTTTAACGCACCCATACAGGAAAAATGTTGAATGTTTTGAAATTAATTTGACTGGAGGCCATTGCTGCGCAGGCAGCAACGTTTTCCTGTCAAATTAATTTCCACATTTTCAACAGAATCTGTTTTATATCGTAAAGAATATGCTTTTTCAGGAATTTTTCGGTGAAAGGGTAAACTCTGACAAATGGAATTCCAATATCTCAATTACAAGACAATTATACGGTTAATACGGTTCGTTGCACCACCTCAGACGCCCCTCTTTGTGGTGTGCAGTGAGGACAGGACGTCTGACAGGTCTCCTAGCTTTCATGCCAGCAGCATACAGTCTCCTTTTGGCGGTAGACATTGACACTCTATTGCGCGTTTCCCATTGCTGGCTGAGCACTCTGCTGTTGGTGAATGGAGATCTCCTAACAAGGCGTACTAGGGCTCGATCATCACGGGCAGTAGTCTTCTTCGGTCTTCCAGATCTAGGCCTGTCCTTCACCTCGTTAGTTTGCCCATGTTTTGCAATCAAACGACTGATTACAGTATGGTTAATGTTCAGCTGTCTGCCAATCTCTCTGCATGACATACCAGTGGTATGCATGCCTATGATTTGCCATTTCACACGATCACTTAACCTTCGTCTTGCCATAGCGGTTCACAATCAAGAGCTAATTCTCTCTGTACAAATAAACCACGGTCATGAACACAAAATTCCTAATCTTGTCGCCTAAATCTGTATGTAATGTTCTACACCTCAAACTGGACTTTTACATAACTGAACACGTGTGCTGTTTCCCGCCACGCACGGACATCAAGCGGCGTGAAGTCATGCATGCATGTGCATTTCGTACTTGGAATTATGTCAGCTAACGCGGGGACAAAAAGTATGGCAGCCTAGTTGTACCATCATGTTTCTATGTTCTATTGTTTTTGCTGGTGCTTAACTTTTGCACAGGTGTATATATAAAGGCATCGGAATATTTATACAAACACAATGACTGCAATAACAACACTACATAATAATGTTTGTTTCTCATAGGCCTGATAGTTCAGCTGTACATAGCAGTGGTAAGCATAAGTGTGAAAAGATATATTTGTGATAGGGAGCATTGTCAGAAATGGCAAAAATGTTACCGACCGACAAAACAGCTTATACTAGTTGCGAGACTCAAACAAAATTCACCTTTCCAGAGTATCCATCCATCATCTGACCTCGTATGACGTCATAACCAGCTCAGCTTGTGTATGATGACGTCACAATCATTACGTCACAAAGGATTCCATATAGACCATAATGAAATCTCAAATGGTCTGACACATTGTATGACGTGTGTCTTTGTAATTCTTAGGCAGCCTTAGGGAGCAACAGCACCCAATCAAATTAGTTTCAAAATATTCAACAGCTTACCCGTGTGAAAATTGAATCAGGGTGTTCAGAGATCGATCGATCCTGACATGAGCGAGGTGTGGGTGGAGCTTAGCTACAGATGGACGGGGCATAGCTAAAACCTGAAAGGTTCATTGGATGCTGCTCTCAGGCTTATTTTACTTCACAAAGACATGCATCTAGTCTTTCACTCAAGTATGCATCGCGACTCACTTTAAAATCAGAAGACGTCACTTGTAACTGATGTCACATTTGTATATGTGTTTGTACAAAACAACCTTGAGTATAAATGTTTTTGCATCTTGTTATAAAAAATAAACATTATTTTTAAATTAGTAGATAATAGATATTTTAACATCCTGCTTCATTATCAGAATCAGTCAATGGACCTTTCCAGTTTTAGCTATGCCCTGCCCATCTACAGCTGAGCTCCACCCACACCTCGCTGGTGTTGGGAACGATCGATCCTTGAAATCCCTGACTATCAATTTCCAGAAAACTATACAGGTAAGCTGTTGAATATTGATAATGCCTATGACAGCAATAGCGCCCAGTCAAATTAGTTTTAAAATATTCGACAGCATCTTTATTAAATAGCAAAGACATGCAATTCATACAAGGGTTCGTAAGTACTATTAAGCGTTTAACACTAAAGACTAAATCGAGTCATTCATGCTGTAATTGATTGTGATGTCATCCTATACATCACATAGTGGATTATGACATCATATGATGGATGGATAAACTTTAAAGGGCCATTAATGTCAACCAAAATGCTTCAACCCTTTAATGGTCATGATAGGTCGCTTATAGATGAAGAGAAAATTACTTTTGAAAATCTACCACTGGAATGCCTGGCAAGGTTATCGAGCCAATCATTGAAATGGTAAATTTTCAAAAATAGTCTTCTCTTGGCCTCTAAATGGAATTTCCTCACCACCACTACAGAGCCCATTTCTGGATGGATTGACCATCAAAGGGGTAAAATGGTAGAGGCGGTATAATAATTATATAGGCATAGAGTGATCATGCACATACCTTCGCTATGGGGCTTGTTGTCCCGGCCACGTGAGTTCAGGAAATCGCTAGTGCGCATGACCGGTTACTTTCAGATTTTAATACGTTGAAGCAAGCTGTCAATAACAACTGTTAAGCAAACTATCAGTAGCTCATGACGTATCAGTAGATCAAGACGGATCAGTAGATGACGACGTTTCTCAGTGCTCTTCTCAATCCAATCATTACGGTCTCTAATACTGTGCTAGCATACATAATTCTGTCTAATTTTTTTCAGTAATCAGAAGAGACCGAACATAAATATTTCTAATGTTGCCGTGCAGTCTCTACTGTAGTGCTACTAATTGGCAAGCGACAGCAGAATCAGACACTCATGACCTGAATTCATATTTTTTATGTAAGATTTATTAATCTGACATTTTATTTGACTAGGTAATAGAATTTGCAACAAGACGTACTATTTTGTTTGTAATATGATATTGATTTCTCATACAAACGAGATCGGCGAGAAAATACTGAAATCTGAAACGCCACTTTTGAGAGGATGATGAGAGATCTACGTTTTTCATATCTATGGTTAAAATAGATTTGAATGCAAGCACATAAAGTGTATTGATCTTTGCTAAGATAAATACATGAATTGATGATCTATGACCAGCTCATACACACACTCATCTTTTGACACCAGCAGTCAAGGGATTAAACTAGTGTTGGGAATTGGTATATTTTTGTGATCGATGATTGGTTTTATATTCTAACCGATGATCAATTAATGATTGATCATAACAGGTTCTCATTTTTTACCCATGTTGAATCAATAATTATATAGCATGTTCAAGGATATTTACCCCTTTCAAACCAAGTCACAGGTATGACCGATTCTTAATAATTAAAAAAATAATATGTTGAATATTTTGAAACTAATTTGACTGGAAGCTGTTGCTGCCTTAGTCAGCAACAGCTCCAAGTCAAATAAGTTTCAAAATATTCAACATGTTATTGGTATAGTTGCTTTGAAATTAACATACTATTTCAGTGCTGGAAGAATTAATGTCTTAGACTAAGGAGTAATACTATACAGTTGTAACAATTAAATTTAAATTCTTTTCCAAAAAGTATTCGTTTTCTAGCTTGATCAGTTCAAATATATTAATAGTCAATTTAGAAACAACCAAAATCGACTTCTGAAATCATGATCGATCGGTTGGTTCAACATGCAAGCCAATCAATCATCGATCAAATCAATTAATCGGAACAACACTATGTTAAACCCATATAATACATAACATTATTTAAAAATATATCTATATATCTGCATATATATATTGTATGCTATCGATAATTTATTATTATTATTATTATTATTAATGCATATATTATTTTTGATAGTTAAATGTTGTCATAGTACGCAAAATAAATATTTAATTTGATTGAATCTCTAATTTTGACAAAATAATTTGTATTCTTCTTCAATACGGGCATGATTAGTATAGCACATAAGAAAATAAAGCTTGCAGATAAAATAACGTGAAATTCATGTACACACATAACATTTTCAGTTAAATATTTAAATTAATTTGGCTTATAGATCACCAAGCGAGAATTTCATTTTAAAAAACACGCCAAAGTCGCAATATAAAAGCTTTCATAATATTTTATGAATTAACAAAAGGTGATTTTCATAACCTCTATCAGCATCAAAATTCGGGTTTAAAATTATTGATTTTCACACTAAAGAAAATTTTTAATAATAACATTTATAATGTCATCACGTGAATCGTCAGCCATGCCGCTTCAGATTACACCACACATGTTTTCTTCAGCTACGAAACAGGACACCACCTCAGATTCAAGCTTCGTCTTAGCAAATGCCGATGCTTTTCCAGTTTTAGCTATGTCCTTCTGATCTCTAGCAAAGCACCACCACATCACACTCGTGTTGGGATCGATCGATCCCTGAACTCTCTGACTATCAATTTCCAGAAAACTATACAGGTAAGCTGTTGAATGTTTTGAAACTAATTTGATTGGGTGCTGTTGCCGACTATGGCAGCAACAGTGCCCAGTCAAATTAGTTTCAAAATATTCAACAGCATGTTTATTAAATAGCAAAAACATACAATTCGTACAATGTGTCGGACTATTAAACGGCTAAGATGGGCTACAGTACATGTATATCGAGTCATTCATGACATCATGCTTATAACATCATCATACACGTCGCTTAGTTGATTATGATGTCATATGATAGATAGCAAACTTAGAAAGGCGAGTTATGGCCAGCTCCACCATGAAGGAGTTATCAAGCTGGACAATAATCACTAGGGTTATCATAATTCACTGGTCACTAATACCGCTGACCAGCTGCTCCCAACTTGGCTACTTTGATTTTAACACAGAGTAACCAATAATAATAATAATAACCATATATAAAATAAAATACAAAATACATATAATTTATACTCGATACAGAAAATTACCCTAAACACTGGCTAAATTATTGCATTTCAGTGATCAGTTAATACTAGGAGTAAGTTAGGAAAACTGGGATTATTAGCACAATACTAAACGTGCCAGGGTTACTGGAAGATCAGGTATTATATGGCGCAATTATGTGTATATAAGGCAAGACTAATTAATTTCTTTGTCTTACAAATCCTCCTAACTTAATCTTTCCATATTTATAAAAAAAATAATGCTGGAATTTTTAAGGCATTATTTTCAGCATTCTTTCCATGTAAGAATTTTTGACAGCTAAATCCTTAATCACTCAGAATTCCTTAGAATTTTCTGTAACTCCTTTTCTTCTCTGTAGCTTTGTTAACCCTTTAATGGTCAAGTCGGTCAAAATGACGTCGCATTGGTCATGAGAAAAATGCATTCGTAGGCCAAGAGAGTATTTTTGAAAAGTTACCACTGGAATGGATTTCTTGTTTACCGAGCCAGACAGTTCAGCGGTGGCCCTCAAATGGACACTTACTAAGAAAATGTTTTGAATTTTACCGCTCAATCTTGACAATTAATCCGATGAAAGGATTAATACTGTAATAGCTTAAAACTAGAGCTTGAAATTGTTCATTGTTTTTTATTTTTTACCCAATCTCCAATCTGGTTTTTGGGTGGGAATATCCGTAAAACAAAAACATTAAATTGGTCTGGCCTAATATGGAAAAACATGACTATAATGGGTTGTATATAAATGATTTCACTCGGAATAAATATAGCTATAACTACACAGCTCAATAATAAATAAACAACTTTAATGGTGAAGATAATCATAATTCTTACTTAGTCGATGTCATTAATTTGCAGAGACGAAGAGATTATTTTTGAAAACTTACCACTGGAATGACTGGCTTGGTTATCGAGCCAGTCATTTCAGGGGTAAATTTTCAAAACTGGTCAGAACTTTTGGAGTGCTCAAGAGCAGTGAAGAAGCTGTTTTTGGCTATCTTGGGTGTTAGAGGGTTAAATGATCTAAGGGGCCAGAGTATTAGGAAAACATGATCATCAGAATGTATTAGATAAAATATGTAATAAATAACAAATAACATCATATTCAGGACTTAAGTTAACCCTTGAACACTCAAATTTGTTCAAGAAAATTTAAATTTTCTCTTAGAAAATGTCCATTTGCAGACCAAGAGAAGACTATTTAAAAAAATTAACCACTGGAATGACTGGTTCGGTTATCGAGCCAGTCATTCCAGTGGTACATTTAAAAAATAGTCTTCTCATGGTCTGCAAATAGAGATTTCTCAAGACCACTGCAGAAGCAGTTTTTTCTGATAGACCACAGTAGACTGATGAAAGTACAAACATTTGCCAATTCTATTTCTGAATTGACTCGCGCAGTAACGATTTGTATCCGAAAAGGTCCATGTACATGGACACTATTATCATACAGTTGTAACATTAAATAAATAATTGATATTACGCAAATTAAAGTTGGTAGAAGATAAGAAATTGCTAAAATTTTGAAAACAATATTGCTGGGGAGCAGTACCGGTACTTTACAGCAACATCATTTTCAAAATAATTCCGGAAATTGAATAATGTATGTGTAATCTAAAAATGATTACATAGTATAAAAGCTAAAAATAATGGAGGGATCTGATCAGTCACTCAAGTATCCGCCAGCATAATCAAATACATGTACATAGATAGATAGATAGTGCATTTATATTGCGCTGAACTCCATGCGATTGCATGCTCTAGGCGCTGTACACCACTGCTTAGCTGATATCACAACAAAACGACCTAAATCTGTCATGAAAGCGTCTGAATTGTATGTTTGATTAATTTACTTACATGTAATTCAATACTCTCTTGAATAGTTTGAAAGCCATTTGACTGCGAGCTGTTGCTGTAATAGCAAACCAGTCAAATTAGTTTCAAAATATTCAAAACCTTACCTGCAGTATTTCGATTCTTGGAATTCAGGTTTTAACGTCTCAAATCAATTACACTACGTGTAAATGTTGGGCGGAGGGATCCCTCCATTGATCAATTTTCCACGTATGGGTTAGAACAATAATCAGTAAGTCTAGGAGAATTTACTTGTCACTAACCATGCTGGCTAGAGGCTCCCCTACATTAATTCCAAGACTTGATATTTATAAAGGATGTGGAATGTTTGTATTAATAAATATGTTCAGATTACTCACCTCACAAAAACAGACACACACACTGGATGGATGTAAGGCACTATAACTAGTCAGTATAATGAGCAAATAAAATCAAACATACAACGGGTCCTTCACATAAAATTCTTTCCCTCGCAAAAAATACCAAACATTTAAAATCCTTTCTATAGGTGTTAGTACTGACGTCGATGATCTCGGTCGGAAATACGTCGTAAATCCTCTCGAAACAACAGAGAACTGGAAGATAACCAGCTTGAATGACCATACGAAGGACACTGCATTGCCGATAAGCAACGTAAGTAACCATGCATCTTCGTTGAATATGTCGATCAGTAACATTTGGATTGTGTGAGTGGGATAAACGGCCAGCACAAACATTATGCAGTTTCCGATCATCATAACCATGGACAGTGATAAAAGAATGATGAACCAGACAAAAAGACGGTGATTGTTCTTCGCGATACACGTGAGCAGAAACAGGCAGTGATGGTCCATCTCCAGGAAACACTGCTCACACAGTCTGCAATGCTTCGTTAATGGACGTCTTACAATCTGTGAATAAAAACAATCATTATGTACACGTGTTGCTATGGCAATTCATGGCTCCGACCTGCAAATCTGACACATATGTACTGTCATTATCCAAATGAGATTAGAATCCAAGCCACAAAATTTACGAGAAAATTTACGAAAATCATGAGCTTTTGTATTAAAAAACTCATTTCCCTCCAAAATCTTAGACCTATAAGGCGAATTCTTCAAAAAGCACATCTGCAAATCATAACAGCATACAGCAAGTTTCATTACAATATCTGAAGTGGTTCTGTATGATATCAGGCACATGTTGTTATGGTAACCTGTTGAAAACGTTCTCCATGAGGTTGCCGTAATTTATTTTAGGGGACCTGAAACAGGTTACCGTAATCTGTTGATTTTAGTCTGGACATCAATGAGCTTTCTACGGTTTAGGTTACCATATGATGCCTTAAAACATATAAGGCAACTTATTATGGGTTATCATTGGAAATATTACAGCACAGGCCTGGATATGCTGCTTACAAGATATTTTGGACAGACAGACAGACGAGGTGATTACCATAGGGCTTCCCTAATAAACAATAGCTTGCAATAAAACCAACATTGCCAGTGCTTAACTTTGTATTTTGACCCTCACCGTGCACAGTTTCATAGTAAGCTATGGAAAAATCAGATCTGTCACTCAAGTATCTGATGTCATAATCAAATATGTCACTTGTTAGTTGACATCACAATCATAATAACACAGATCCGTCACAAAGTGGAAATAACCCATCACGAAATTGTCCGAATTGTATGTGGTTGATGATAAACTTACAATTCAATAAACATTCTGTTGAATATTTTGAAATTAATTTGACTGGGTGCTGTTGACGCTATAGGCCTAAGTGTTAAAATCATTTCCAACACTTATACAAAGCAGGTGGGCGGAGCTTAACTAGAAAAGGATACCTCGCCCCAATGGCCCTTTTGATTCCCCCTCCTACATACCACAACACTACACTGAACTTGCTCAGGGCAATTGTTCCCCCTCTGACAGCCATCAGCTGAGGATGGCCAGATTTTTTGTAAATGGACCAATTTCACTACACTTGCAAATGGAGAACATTTTCAAATTGATAGCACTACCTCGCATTCCATACAGAACTGTTCTGGTTTTGCTGGTGCCACACAGAGATCCTTAATGGAATACAATGCTCCAGTGTCATCTTTGGTCATTGATGTTAACAAAGCACCTGTCAATATATACAACTAAAAGTTAATTACTTTATTATATGTGAAAATCGTTTTTAAAATTCCTATTATAGCATCAGTCAATCGAATATACTTTAAAGTTTAAATAAAAGATTTATTGCTACATGTACCTGTATATAATAGCTAAAAAGACCTAAAATGCCAATCTTCTACTGCTATCTATCGTTCATTTAACTCATTGAATGCCAAGCCAGCCAAAGAAATGGCGTCTGGTCATTTGCAGGCCAAGAAAAAAAATATTTTGTTTTAATTTATCACTTGACCGCCTGCCTCGATAACCTCATATTGGTAACTTAAAAACAAAAATTCCCTTGACCCGTCAATGTCCATTAAATTTAAGCAAATAATTTGACCATTAAAAGGATAATCAAATACTGCATCTGAATGGAGGAATCCAGTTTTAGACATGCCCCGCACATCTCTAGCTAACCTCCGCCCACACTTCACCTGTGTTGGGAATTGGGATTGATCGATCCATGACTATCAATTTCCTATGGCAGCAACAGCGCCCAGTCAAACCAGGTTCAAAATATTTAACAGCTTACCTGTATAGATTTCTGGTAATTGATAGTCAGGGAGTTCAGGGATCGATCAATCCCAACATGGACAACGTGTGGGTCGAGCGGAGCTATAGAGATGGGTGGGGCATGGCTAAAATTGGATTTCCCCATTCCAGACAATTGATAATGACGTCATACTACACATCATATGATTGATGGATAAACTAGAATACTCCATTCAGTTATCAGCTATCATGGCTATAGATTTAAGTGGCAAGACTACAAATTATAGATTTTCTCGTTAACAATAAATTGCATCCAGCTCCAGAGTAAACAAAGTCTAAGTGAAAAGGAGAAGTTAAATCGATCAGTAATTTAACTTTAATTTACATGTATGTAAATTTATTTAAATTTGCATGTAATGTACATTGTACTTACCAGGGTCCCTTCGTAGCAACACCACATAGATATAAAATGTGACAAATGATATTACAGAACAGACTGCTGCCAATATAACGTACTCATATATGACTGTAGTACAGTTAAGGAAAATTGAATATTCAAAAATCGTGTGCGTAATTGCTACACAGTAAATCTCAGAACTAATTTCACCAAAAACAGGAAAAGAATGAAAAATAAATCTACCAAGAGCCACAATGCTTACCTGCGCTAACCAATGTACAGTACAGCCCAGCAACAACGTGACATGTTTCAAAAACAAAACAAAACGTACTGTTGAATATTTTGGACTTAATTTGATTGGAAGCCATTGATGCCTAAGGCATCAATGGCTTCCAAGCAAATTAAGTCCAAAATATTCAACAGAACACTTTTTACATCGTGTTCAAAACTGTACTAACTAAAATCTTTGTGTTTTTGTTTTGGAAACATGTTATGTTATTTATGAGCTTTACTGTAATATTATCCTATGCAACACTCTCCATACAATGTGCAATTGATTTGTAAAGTTTTTAATTAACCTTTTAACACTCGAATTTGCTCAAGAAAATTTAAATTTTCTCATAGAAAATGTCCATTTGCAGACCAAAAGAAGACTATTTTTTTAATTTACCACTGGAATGATTGGCTCGGTTATTGAGCCAGTCATTCCAGTGGCAAATTTTCAAAAATAAAAATCTCTTGGTCTGCAAATGGACATTTCTGAAGACCACTGCAAAAGCCGTTTTTGGCTGATATGAGTGTTAGAGGGTTAAGTCTTTCATGGTCAAGCTGGCCAAAACAGTCTCTGCAGTGGTCTTGAGGAACCTTTATTTGCAGGCCAAGAGAATAGTATTTTTGAAAATTTACTAATGGAATGCCAGGCTCAGAAAATGAAGCAGACATTCAAGCAATAAATTTTCAAAAACAGTCTACTCTTGTTAAGAATACTGATGAATACTAATAAAGATATTACACGTTTTCGAAGCTCATATAAATATACATGATATTTCTGAAAGGATACTAGGCAATAAATGAAAAAAGTAGAATATATATGTGTGTAGAAATCCTGCTGCAAAAAAGCCTGCATACACAGGACTTGGCCACCTGCAAACAGATGGAATCAACATGCAATAAGCATTAAATGAAGCAACAAATTCGCTCAGATAAAATACTTTCTCCCCGATTAAATTTATCAATTTTCATACCAACTTTATGATATCTTTAATCAAAGTCCAAATACAAAATGCTAAATTTCACAGAAAAATGTCGGAATTAGGCATAAAAAATATTTTATATACCATCCATTTTATTTTGTAAATGAAAAACACATCTGAAAATATTTCAATTTTGCATTTACTTTCTCAGAAACCAATAGCAGAAAATGTTGAATTTTCCATACATTTCAAGGTTATGAAATGGGTTTCATATAAATAATTACATACTTTTTCCAGACTTCAATACTTAAGCATGAATAGATCTAAAGACTCAAAGCAAGCCCTTGGTTACGGCGCTAATCAACATGTAATAACTTTTCTCAATGTTCAATGTCAGTCAATATTTGTCTTTTGGCAAAACAATGGAGGAATCCAGTCTTAGCTATGCCTGACAATCTTTAGCTAAGCTCCACCCACACATTGCCATGTTGGAACGGATCGATCCGTGAACTCCTTGACTGTCAATTTCCAGAAAACTATAAGTAAGCGGTCGAATATTTTGAAACTAATTTGACTGGGTCGCCCAGACAAATTAGTTTCAAAATATTCACCAGCATGTTTGTTAAATAGTAAAAACATATAATTCGTACAACAATGCTTAGTCAGTCATCAATTAAGCGTCCGTGATGAACTTAGCTACGTCATTCATGGCGTATTTGATTAAGACATCATCCGACATGTCACGTACTTGATTATGACATCATATAATTGATGGATAAACTGGAATCTACTACTGCACCATATTATATTATAGGAGAGAACGAACTCCTGGCGGTTGTAACCAGGCCTAGTCCAGCCAATATAATGTCACCATACCTGCATATATGACTTATGCGGTGGATACTGCTGCTAACACAGTACAGGATGACCCCAATAACAGCAGCCACGATCAGTGTTTGGTACGCGGGTACATACATCCGTGAACAGAAAATGGTGACGCCATAAACCACCATAGGCATTATGAGAAGCCAATACCACAGATATAGTGGCCCTCGAGGATAACCGTCCTTGTTAGTTTGCCGACTCAGACGTTGTAACACAGGGTTCAAGTTCGCGTGCCTGCAAACAGAGACATGTCTAGTAATTATCAGATCATATTATTATGTAAATTAACCCTTTAAGCCCCGCCCCACAAACTGAAAAATCTTATGTAAGACAAATCCTGAATTAAATATTTTGAAAGTAATTTGGTTGGAACTCTGGGAGATGTTGCTGATATCGGCCAAGAGAAGACTATTTTTTGTAAATTTACCACTGGAATGACTGGCTCGATAATCGACCCAGTTATGCCAGTGGGAAATTTTCAAAAGTAGTCTTCTCTTGGTCTGCAAATGGACATTTTCAATGAGAAAATTTAATTTTTCTTGAACAAATTTGAGTGTTAAAGGGTTAAAACATAACCCCTTAAATCTGACAGACCAAATGGCAAAAAAAAATCATTTACAATGTAACATATATATATATATTTGAGTAGATATTTTTAACTAGTTTGACTGGGTGAAAGGCAGCAGTTTCCTCCATATCTTGCTCTTCTAAAACTAACTCTAGATATACAATCATCAGCGAGTTTAACCCTATTATGGACACACCGGCCAAAACCGTCCCCTGTGGGCGATGGTCTTGAGGAATGTCCATTTGCAAGTCAAGATAACACAATTTAAGAAAATTTATCAAATTTCTTTTTCACGAGTGAGATGACATACATACCTCCCTAACACTCTTGACATCCTAGTATATCGGCTCTAAATTCAATAATATTCAGAATTATAAAAAGCTAGGTGCCCCTACTGGACAGGTGGAATGTACAGTCAACCACATGCCAGACCCCACCTCTGCGCATACTGGTACTTCTGTTACTAAATATTGGCTGACATAGAAGCAACTATTCAAATAACCAAAGGACCAGGCCTACGTGGGGTGAAGAGACCGGGATTCTGTTAGGGAGGTAAGTATGTCATCTCACTCGTGAAAAAGAAATTTGATAAATTTCCTTATTTCACATCATGAGAATATACTTACATGTACCACCCTAACACTCTTGATAAAAGCCAGAATTTGAAAGTAAATTTGGCGGGAGGGAGGCAAGGTCGTAAAACCCGTTCACCCTCGATCAGACTAGTTCTAAAAATTTTCAAGAGATTTAAAACATCTGAAATTGTGTCTGAAACACAACCAGGAATAGAATTTTGCATCGGAGAATCGACCGATGAAGTGAGACTGATCAAAAGGCAAATGCGCTCTCCCCTCTTTCTGAGGAAGGTTAGGAAAAAAAAGCTGCTCTAAATGTCTAACACGTTCTCTAATACTTGAAAAAGGTATTACTAGACATTGGAAAAAGAAGAGTTGCTTCATTTTAAAAAAACTCTGAAAGAACCACAATTAAGAGACATTAACCATCACCTTATTAAATAATAACATGACACAACCAACAAGACAAAAAACAAAATGGTCACATATACTGACCTCTGATGTCTTGAGCATGGAAATCACCTCTTCCCCCATACGGATGAAGAGAATGTAACCGGAAACAGCAGGGATTCCCTACTAACAAATGTGATATTTGTAAATAGCAGAGGAGGGAAACTAATTACAAATAAATACCTCTGCATTATTTTCTGAGGACTGAGACGGCGAGCGGGTTAGAAGTGTCACGAAGGTAATGGTCGGTAAAACTTGATTCACAGTGCCACTGGGCTACTGACATAATGTCTTCAACAGAAACACCATTAAATAATGCCGTGGAAGTTACCACACCACGGACACTATGAACCTTGGCTCTATCTACTTGTTTTCCAGTGGCTGTCTTATGACAGAATTGAATGCATTCTACTATGCATTTGGAAATAGTGTCTCTTGACACCCCACCATGGGGTTCAATATATGACAACCATAGGGAGCATGGGTCAGTCTGCCAAACCGGAGTCCTTTTCTTGTACTTATTTAAGGCATGGACAGGACACCATGCTTTAGCACCAGAATCATATCTGGCTAAGGCACGTAAAAATATAGGTTGACCCAGATATTTTAAAGATTGATTCTTATCCAAGAAATTCAATCTCGGTAGAAGCTTAAGGCCTTCACCTGTACCTATATAACGGTCAGGCTCAGCAGACAAGACATGAATTTCACTTGGGCGTCTGGCGCAGTTAAAAATATAGTTTTAAGTGTCAATAACTTGATAGAAATAGCACTAAGTGGTTCAAAAGGCTTATCATTCAAAACTTGAAGAACCAGAGAAAGACGGTGTCTGTGGAGGGTTTCTCGGTCTAAGATTACCCATACCTTTGATAAGAGTATTTAGAACACATACTTCATCACTTCCCCTCTTTGTCAAGCAATGGATAAGTCATTAATGCTGATTTATATCCAGCAATAGAATTAGGCTTAAGACAATAGGCATCATACAGGTGACAGAGAAAATCAGCTACTACCTGAATAGATGCATCCATTGGATAGATACATCTCTTTGAGCACCATTCTGCAAATCTGTTGATTTTATAATTATATGCTCTGGAGGTTGATGCCCCCCCCCCCCCCCCCCCCCCCCGGGCGATCAGCATGGTGTCCTGTCCATGCCTTAAATAAGTACAAGAAAAGGACTCCGGTTTGGCAGACTGACCCATGCTCCCTATGGTTGTCATATATTGAACCCCATGAAGCTAGCTGAATTCTGGCTCTGGCCATAAAATTGGCTGCTTGCTCAGAAAAGCCCTCCTTAATTGCAGATTCTTTGACAACATCCATGCAGTCAATTGAAACATTGCCCGATTGTTGTGAAGAGTTTTGCCCTGGAAGATAATATTGTCCATCAGAGGCAGAGGAACTGGATTGCAGACCAGACGGTCCAGCAGATCCGTAAACCATGATCGGCGTGGCCAATTCGGGGCGATCAGAAGCACTTGGCATTCCTCCCATATGATTTTCTGAAGAATCCTTGGAATCACAACTGTTGGAGGGTATGCGTCGTATGCATACATTCCCTTTCAACTGATAGCTAGCGCATCTATTGCGATAGCGCTTGGATCTGGAATCGGAGAAACGTACGTCGTCATCTTCGCATTCTTCTTCATTGTGAATAAATCTATGTTGGGTTTCCCCCAATGATTGAACAGATGATCCGCCACATATTGATTTAGTTGCCATGCCATAGGCAGAATGCTCATCGTTCAGCTCAATGAGTCTGCTAATACTTTCAGCCTTCCCGGAATATGAACTGCTTTCAAGGTGATCATATGATCCATGCACTAGCAAAGCAGTTTCCATGTCATCATACAGAGACTGGGCGACTTTGTTCCCCCATGGCGGTTTATGGAACTCACTACTGTTGTGTTGTCTGAACGTATCAAAACAAACTTTCACTCCACTTCCTTTAAGACGTGTTCCAGGCCTAGGATTACAGCTCGTAATTCTAGCATGTTAATATGCTCCTGTGACTGATCCAGAGTCCAAAGCCCTGATATTGTGGCTTCTTCCAGGCAAACTCCTTATCCCTCCATCGATGCATCTGTAAACATCGTTACTTGAGGGTCGCCCAGAGATTCTCTCTCCATCCACCAGTGAAGGTGATGAATGAGAGTCCAACACCTGAATGCGCGAGTCCAGTGATCCTGAACTCTGCATCCACTGAGTCATGAGAAACAGCTGAATCGGCTGTCTGCGCAAGGCCGCCTGAGGAACGACTGGTTCCATTGAAACCATCAGGCCTAGCATTCTCAGATAGACTCGTACTAGAATATACCCCTACAGCAAACCAATTGAATGCACGAGAGGAGATTCTCCACTCTCTCTTGGGATGGATAAACATATCCTATCTCCAGATTGAAGAACATACCCAGGTAAACAAACTTCTGGGACAGAATCAGCTCTGATTTTTGAAAGTTGATTATCCAGCCTAAATCTGTGAGTTTTTAAAACTATCTCCAGATTTGCTGTCAAGCTTTCCGGGTTGCGTGCCTTAGCAACCAGTCGTCTGTGTAAGTGTGGACCGCTATATTTCTCCTGCGGAGGAAAGCTGTGATAGCAAGGACCACTCGAGTGAAGACCCTCGGAGCCATCGAAATTCCGAAAGGGAGAACTTTGAATTCCCATTGGCATCCCCGAAAAGCAAATCTCAGGAACCGACGAAAACTCCTTGCAATGGGAATGTGGAAATAAGCGTCTTTCAGATCTATCGAAGCTTTCTACATCCCCTTCTCTAACCCCAACAACACTGATTTTATTGTTTCCATTTCGAAACTTGGTGTGTCTATAAACTTGTTTAGAGGTTTGAGGTTGAGAATTGGTCTCCAGCCCGTGTTCTTTGTCACAAGAAACACAGTTGAATAGAAGCCCGGGAAATCTTGCACCGGTTGAATTGCTTCTTTTAGAATTAGAGATTCTATCTCCTCTTCTATGCACAACCGCTTGTCTGGATCTCTTGGAATTTGAGTCCAGACCAGTACCAGAGACAAATGCAATGGCGGACCTATTATCCACTCTGGACTGTATCCGCGCGAAAGTCATTGCACGACTAAGCGGTCCTGAATTAACCGCTCCCACTCCTGAATGTGGAAAGTCAATCGACCTCCCACTGGTGCACCTATGGTTAGCGGGGTGCACATAAATTTTAGAAGTGGGTGTGTCTGGTACGTGTGACAACACCAGAGTAGTACCTGTGGTAACTGAAGTCTTTTAGGCCATCGGGCCCGGTTACCACGTGCTGCTCCCCGCACCACACGCACCTTGGTGTGCGGGCCCTTGGCTGGCTGGCTGCGCTTGGAGCGTTGGCTGACATACCGCAGCACGCTGCTGCTGGCGTGGCTGGGGAGGTTTCTGAACCCGGCCGGTCAGCTGGCATCTGACACTGCCAGCACCACCATGAGCGTACCGCTGTCAAACAGCGGAGGGATGAACACACACATGTTCTCTGCGCAACACTTCAAAATGTGCGCGCAGCGCCTTCTGGTTGTTGACCAAGTTCACTGTCTCTTGGAGGTGCCGACAACCCTCACCTCCAAACAGACCATGGTCCGCCATCGGCGCTTGCAATAAGCGCGACTTGAGCTCTTGGGATGGGCACAGATTGTCCAGTGCAAACGTGCGCCGCCAGGTTGATACCATCCTGGATGGCTCGTTGGACTGTCACTGGACTAGGCTGCTGGTTAACCGAGGCTGCTACTACACCTGATCACAGTTGAGACCCGAGACAGCGCACTGATTGCTGCTCGCAAACTCAGTATCACGCAGTGTCAGCACGAGAGCCTGGCCGCAGTCATCTGCGCTCAGTCTGGGCACTAGACAATACCGAGTGTACTGACTGGCAGTAACTCGACAACGTCTAGCAACCTCATGGGGGGAGGAAGCTTTCGCGAGGCGACCTTTCGGTCTAATCGACTGCTCTGCCGCAGCAAACATATCTACGATATGCTCTGCATACGGCAGCGATTGAGCCGAGGTGGCCAACGGCTTAGCCTGTAACCATGCCCGCGGGTTACTGGCAGCCGTTTCATCCACGGAGAGCTCTGGTCTGACAGCGAGGAGCCACGTGCACGCGTCAGACCAGTCTTCATCCGTGGCCACCTGCGAATTTCCGACGAGCAGCGGGCCCTCGTCATCTTCAATGGCATTCGCAGATGGGCCCGTGGAGGAGGCTACAGACATACCCGACTGCCCGAGGAATGCATACGGGCCTGCGAGAGATAGCATGATATTCTCCATGGGCAGTCCGTGCACCGGGGCTGCGCTCGTGTGAGGGGCATAAGCCACACTAGCGCGCTCCGGGTCATCCGTATAAGATTCCACGGCTAAGCATGTTATCTTATATGGGCGACTGTCCGCTCCAAATCGGCCCACAGGTTGAATCATGAACCCCACAGTCAAGGGAACAGTACCATAGGCGCGAGCGGCCGCACTCCCCATGAGGGGAGTGTAAACGCTAGCATCCATGCCTTCATGATCGTCCCGTGGGCCGAGCAGGTAGTCTTCGTCATCTTTTGGTCAGGAAAATTAGACTCTGGGTTAGCAAAGAAAGCTAACCCAGACTGACCAGGAGAAGGCCCATAGGCAGATGACGAGGGTACTCCGCAAGTGATCATGGTTAGGCCGGCTGGTCGGGTCCCGCCTGATGCTACTCGCGCCGCTGGATCACCAGGCGATGCGAACATCAAGCCTGGGTCCAAGTCGGCCACCCCTGGATCACTGAAAGCTTTGTCTGCGCTAGGAGGACATGATCCAGGGACGGGGCCTACCTGCACTGAGGTCGATGCACAGGAAGTTGAAACACCTGTGCCTGGCAACATGCCGTGAAGCATGTCAGGCATCAGGTCCTTCAAGGTCCTGCGCATCTCACTCACTAACTCTACCTTGAAGGCCTCCAGCTCACCCTTCTCGGAGCCTTCTTCTTACCCTTCCTCTCCTTCCTCATCCTCTTACCATCATCTACACCTGAGACCAGAATTCAGAGGTTAGATTCCACCTCACCCCCCCCCCCCCCCCCTACCTCTTTACAAATAGCACATTTGTTAGATAGCCTACAATCGGTGCAAGATGGGCAGGGGTGTGGGAAGAATCTAGCCTTAAGATGCTTCAGACAAGACGGACATGATGACTTCTGCAA
Organism: Chaetoderma sp. LZ-2023a; assembly: GCA_034401795.1. Taxonomy (NCBI): domain Eukaryota; kingdom Metazoa; phylum Mollusca; class Caudofoveata; order Chaetodermatida; family Chaetodermatidae; genus Chaetoderma; species Chaetoderma sp. LZ-2023a. The sequence continues at coordinate 141,548,322 of CM067372.1, forward strand.
AGGTAGACATACGAAGAGAATGACTATTTTAGTTTGTTAATTTTGTTAAAGTTTAAATAAAAAAACAAACTCGAGAGAGAAGACAACCACTTTTATTACTGACAACCTGGAAGGGACAGATGTCTTCATAACAAAATAAGGAATAAAAAACACAGCCAGGGATAACATGAGAATGTTAGAAAGAAGAGAGACTGATTATGACACCCAGTTATCTCTACACATTCATAGCATAATAACATTTTACATTTTATTTTGTTTTGGAAACATGTTGCATTATTTCTCTGAGCTGACTGTAGGCAAAAAATTCCCAAATGATCTAGCATAAATATTGAACACAGGTCAATAACTCCAACGAAGTAAGTCCATATATTCAGGGTCACTAGTCATTTGGACCATAGTCATGTGTTAGTGTCTTTAACTAGCACCGCTCTTCCTTAGCCCGATACATGCTAGAAGCCTGCCATGGGAATATATGCAATCCCATACAGACACAACACTGTTGAACATGTATGGACACCCAGATATGTTTCGACGCCTCTGCCAATAGGGTCGACTGTTTACATGTAAGTCAATATGCATTACTGCAATCTTCAAATTTACTTTCCAATATGTATGTATGATTACTGTATTCAGTGGCTATAGTGGTAGACATCCTACATTTTGTACAGCTGCAATTAGCCCTTCATCACTTTTACCCACTGTGTCTTGTCCTCAGCCAAAATCTTTAGCTTCTTGAGGGCCATTCTTGATTTGACTGTACTGAGTCCCGCTTTCTTGAGGTCCTTTCTAATATAAGACTTCTTTAAGGAAGATGACAAAATCTAAGTACTTACTACACTTGTGAGCGCCATAATAATTAAATTTGTGTGCTTACCCCACTTTGTTACCAGGCCTTGCCAGTTCAGCTGCAGTGAAACCCTCTTTATTCTTAATGTCGAGAATCTTCAAGCCTCCTACTACTAGCACTAGCCAAACCAAGCTGCCATAGCCTTCCTTCGCCGCTAGATGTATGGCAGTGTTACCATCAGAGTCCGCTTGAAACAAGTCACAGCGCTACAACAAAGAAAAACAATGCCATCCAAATATAACAGCATCTGCAGTGGTCTTGAGAAGTACACGTAGTCATTTGCAGATGAAGAGAACAGTATTTTTTAGGTGCTTAAATGATTGTCTCAGTCAAGCAGCGCATGGTTCAGAGATGCCAACATTGACCAAAAAGAGTAACGATCTAGATTTCAATGTGTAGAATTCAAGAATATGCGCCCTGGAGATAAGAGGCGCATCATGAGCGGCAAAAGGATAGTCCCTCTAGGTGTGTGTGTGCGTGCGTGCATGAATGTGTGTGTGTGTTGGGGGGGGGGGGGGGGCTCTGAGGGCATGCTCCTCAAGAACATTTTTTGAAAATTGGATGCTCCTTAGATTGTGACTCATTTGAATGTATTGTGGCAAGAACACTGCTGCGTGAAGAAGCTTCTCTCATGCCAATTCTCCATTAAATGGCATCATGGACAATTTGTAACAGGAGCCATTAGAAGACGGCATATCCACCCCTCCATCCTGACACCACATCTCACCTTAAAGAAATATAGATTTGTAGGAGCAGGTTCAATTCCGTTCAACTATTATGCCCGGACAAGAGAATTTTGGTGAACTTTAAGCTTTTCAAGGGCGATAACTCAGGAAAATACGGATGAAGTTCTTCAAAATGGAATCATAGCACTGCTTCCTCAATTAATATATTCAGTGACAAAGGAATTGGTAGCATAGGTTCAAAATTCTTCAAGATCTCCCACGAACAAGACAATTTTGATGAATTTTAAGTATTTCATGGGAGATAATGACCACAGACCCCATTAGGGTTGCTCTTAGGGCTTCACGATATACTGATATTATACCGAATACCGGTATCATAGCCATACCGGTATGATTTTGCTGATACCGAAATATAACATAAAACCAGTATACCCTTCTGTTAGGCAGATAATCCGCTTTCCATTAGTTACATTCCAATAATATATCTGTCTAACGCGATAAGTTACTGCTCTTCGTACGGGAAAATGATATTTAATGATCACACTTGAAAATTTTCTTAAATCTGTCAAATTGTTGCTAGAGACTAGGGTTAAAGTAATTGATAAATTACTACTTATAAGAACGTACTTAGCGCAAAAAATAGAATAAAACTTATTTTAATTAAACTCATAGGACATAAACGAAATCACAGATTTCTTTTTTCACGAGAGAGTTGATACTTATCACCCTGATACTTTATGATATTTCCTAAATATCGACCTAGCTTCAATAATACTCAGAATTAAAAAGAAACCGCCCCCACTGGGCAGGTTACACAACTGACAGTCCAGCGGATGTGCAGCCCAAACTCGCACATGCACGGGGCTGACTCATTCTATTCCAAAATATTGGCTGACCTAATTGCAACATAAAACGCCGATAGACCGAGCCTCTGTGGGGGTGGAGAGGTCGGGATCATATCAGGGTGGTAAGTATCAATTCTCTTGTGAAAAAAGAAATCTGTGATTTCGTTTATTTCACATCAAGAGTATACTTACCACCCTGATACTTTATGATATAGCCAGAATTCGTAAGAGAATTCGGCGGGAGGGAGGCGAAGGTCAGAAGACCGGCTCATCCCTGGAAGAGCAAGCTTTTGCTTTTTGAGCACAACAAACATCTGAAATTGCATATGTAAACACAATCAGGAAATGATTTGGACATCGGATAACACAAGCGATGTTGAGAGTAATGACCGTTTCACATCCGCTCCCCCCCCCCCCCTCTTTTAAAGAGGGAGCGATGACCTCAATGTCCTATACGCTCTCTATGTACTCATGCTAAAGTACTATAAGACATCGGATGAAAGCTTCATTTCGTATACTCTCAGATGGAACCACAAAGAACACAAAACCATCACCATTTTAGTAAGTAATATAAAAATGTGACAAAAAATAACCATCACTAAATATAGGACTAACCTATTTTGACGAGATTCCCATTTGATCACCGCTGGCGATGATAGGTACAGTACGGAAAAGCGGGGATTCCCCCCACTAAATTGCACTGTGTGTGAGTCAACGGCCTTATGTACAATATTTACACATTTATATACAGATTTAACGTTTATGTAAAATCGATAAGGCAAGTGGATTTGACGTGTCACGTAGGTAATTATCTGTAAAACTAGACTCACAGTGCCATTGTGCTACTGTCAGAATGTCATCCACCGGCATTCCGTTAAACAGAGCGGTGGATGTCACTACGCCACGGACACTGTGGGCCTTGGCCATGTCAACTTGTTTACCCGTGGCGGCTTTGTGGCAATGCTGGATGCATTCCACAATCCACCTAGAAATGGAATCTTTAGAAGCTCTCCCATGGGGTTCAATGTAAGATAGCCATAAAGCACTAGGGTCCGTCCGCCATTCCTGTGTATGTTGTTTATAATACTTTAATGCACGGACTGGACACCAAGCCTTTGAATTAGGATCAAACCTAGACAAAGCGGGTAAAACTATAGGCTGACCAGGATATTTTAAAGCCTGGTTCTTCGCCATAAAGTTAACTCTAGGTAGAAGCCTAAGGCCTTCCCTTATCACCAGAAAACGGTCTGGCTCTGCTGACAAAGCATGTATTTCACTTCTTCGTCTGGCTGAAGCTGCAGCAATCAGAAAAACTGTTTTAAGCGTCAACATTTTCATGGAAATGGAGCTTAGTGGTTCAAAGGGTTTATCTGCTAATACTTGAAGTACTAACGATAAACTCCAAGACAGGATCACTGGAGGATTCATTGGTCTTAGATTACCCATGCCTTTGATTAAAGTATTTAGACAACATACTTCATCACTTCCCATAATAGCCAAGCAAGGGATAACTGACATTAAAGCTGACTTGTAGTCAGCAATAGAGTTAGGCTTGAGGCTATAGGCATAAAAAAGGTGACAGAGGAAATCGGCTACTACCTGAATAGATGCTTCCATTGGATTAATACATCTTTTTGAGCACCATTCAGCAAATCTGTTGATTTTATAATTATATGCTCTGGAGGTTGACCCCCTTCTGGCTTTTGCCATAAACATGGTTCCTTGCTCAGAAAAACCCTCCTTAACTGCTGATTCCTTGACAACATCCACGCAGTCAATTGGAACATTGACGGATTGTTGTGCAAGGCCTGGCCCTGGAAGATTATGTTGTCCATCAGAGGCAGAGGAACAGGATTGCAGACCAGAAGGTCCAGCTGATCCGTATACCATGATCGGCTTGGCCAATTTGGGGCAATCAGAAGCACTTGGCATTCCTGCTGCCTGATTTTCTGGAGAACTTTTGCAATCATGATTGCTGGCGGGAATGCATATGCATACATTCCCTCCCAACTGATAGCTAATGCATCTATTGCGATAGCGCTCGGATCTGGAATCGGAGAGACGTACGTCGTCATCTTCGCATTCTTGTTCGCTGCGAATAAATCTATGTTGGGCTTGCCCCAGTTGTTGAACAGGCGATCCGCCACACATTGATTTAGTTGGGAAGAATGCTCATTCTTCGGCTCAATGAGTCTGATAATAGATTTAGCCTTCCCAGAATATGAACTGCTTTCAGGGAAATCCCATGATCTAGGCACCAGCAAATCAGTTTCCACATCATCATACAGAGACTGGGCGACTTCGTTCCGCCCTGGCGGTTTATGTAAGTCACTACTGTTGTATTGTCTGATCGAACCAGAACACTCTTGCCCATGACCTTCTCTAGGAAGTGTTCCATGGCTAAGACTACTGCTTGCATTTCCAGCAGATTGATATGTTCTCTTGACTGATCCAGATTCCAAAGCCCTGATATTTTGTTTTCTTCCAGGCAAGCTCCCTATCCCTCCATTGATGCATCTGTGTACATCGTTAACTGAGGGTGGGGAGGTGACAACATCACCCCATCAGGAGATTTTCTCTCTTCATCCACCATTGAAGGTGATGAATAAGAGGTTCCAACACTGACACCCTTGAGGCCAGGAAACCCGTACTCTGGGTCCACTGTGTCATGAGAAATAACTGGATTGGCTGCCGGCGTAAGGCTGCCTGAGGAATGACAGGTTCCAAAGAAACCATCAACCCAAACATTCTCAAGTAGACCCGTGCCAGGACATGATGACTGTTACACACTGACTGTATGACTTAGATGAGTATTTCTACTCTCTCTTGAGATGGATAAACATATCCTATCTCTAGATTGAAGAACATGCCCAGGTAAACAAACTTCTGGGATGGAGTCAGCTCTGACTTTTGAAAGTTGATTATCCAGCCTAGATCTGTAAGAGTTTTCAAAACTATCTCCAGATTTGCTGATAGGCTTTTTTGAGTGTGTGCCTTTAACAGCCAGTCGTCTATGTATGTGTGGATTGCTATGTGTCTCCTGCGGAGGTATGACGTCATAGCTTGGACCACTTGAGTGAAGACCCGAGGCGCCGTCGATATACCAAATGGGAGAACCCTGAATTCCCATTGGCGGCCCTGAAATGCAAATCTCAGGAACCGACGAAAGCTCTTCGCAATGGGAATGTGAAAATAGGCATCTTTTAGATCTATTGATGCTGTCCACATTCCCTTCTTCAATCCTGCTAACACCGTTCTCACAGTTTCCATTTTGAAACTTGGTGTGAGTATAAACCTGTTGAGAGGTTTGAGGTTGAGAATTGGTCTCCACCCTCCAGTGCTTTTTGTCACTAGGAACACGGTTCAATAATAACCCGGACATTTTTGTGCCGGTTGAATAGCGTGTTTTAGTATGAGGGATTGAATTTCTTCCTCAATACACAACCGTTGATCTGGATCTCTTGGATTTTGAGTCCAGATCGGAACCAGACAGGCGCGATGGCTGATTTGAAATCCAGTCGGGATGGTAACCGACTGAAAGCCATCGCAAGACTGAGCAGTCCTAAGTAACCCGCTCCCACTCTTGCATGTGGAAGGCCCGACGGCCTCCCATGGGTGCACCTAAGGATTGAGGTGGACCCGAGAAATGCAAGAGAAGCCATGTCTCTGGTGGCTGTCCTAGCAGCACGGGTGTGGTCTTTTTGAGAGGCGACCCATCAGGTTAGGCTCCCATGATCAGAACCCCGCGCTCCTCTACCAGCGCCACGCGCACCTCGGTACGCAGGCTGTCTGGCGGAGCTTGCGCTCCCCTCTAGCTGGCTTATGCTGTCGTTGCTGTGGCCGACGCTGCGTAGGTGGTTTGCCTCTGACAAGGCCACCACCACCTCTAGCCTGCTGAGGGTGGAAGGCAGGGGGCGCTGCTCGAACACCCTCCCTGCGGAGCACTTCAAACTGCTCTCGCAGCACCCTCTGGTTGTTCACCAGGCTTACGGTTTATTGGACGTGCAGGCATCCTTCACCTCCAAACAATCCTGGACCTGCCATTGGCGTCCAAAGAAGCCGATTGTACAGGTCCTGTGAGGGGCACAAATTGTCAAGGGCAAATGTGTGCCTCGCCCGTAAACTCCTGGTTACGGATCTTGTCATGCAGTCCAGAGCCAGGTTAATGCCGTCCTAGATGGCTCTCTGGACTGCAAGAGGAGAAGTTTGGCGGGCCACAGATGCTGCTACTAACCCCTGTAGCAGCTGGGAAACGTGCGAGAGAGCCGAGATGGCTCCTCTCATACTTTCCTCTGTGTCCCTCAGCGCGGAATTAGCGTTGCGCAGGGCGCTAGCGCACAAGGGTCCCGTGTCAGACTGGGACCCAGGCCACATATCTTCGCCCAAAGCCGCACAGTCATCCGTGCAAAGCTTTGGAACGAAGCCATACTTCTGATATAGATCAGAACTTATACGGCAGCGCCGTGCCACCTCGCGAGGGGCCTTCGCAAGGCATCCTTTCGGCAGAATGGACGTCTCTGCCGCAGTGAACATATCAACGATATGCTCCGCATACGGCAGAGATGGCATGGTGCTCGTCACCGGTTTCCCGCCCAAACACGGGTGCTGGTCCCGCTGGGAAGCCGGTGGATCCAACTGGAGTTCTGGCTTGATGTTCACCAGCCATTGGCAAGCATCCAACCAGTCTTCCTCGGTGGCCACCTGTGAATGTTCGACGAGCCTAGGGCCTTCGTCGTCCTCAACTTCATTGGTGGGGTAATGGCCGGAGCTGAAGATACTCCTTGATAGCCAGGGAAGCCATACGGACCCGCAAGGGATGGCATGGCTTGCGCCATGGCTATTCCAGAAGCCGGATCTACGGCATCATGGGGGCTAAAAACATGACATCACAGTCCGGGCCTTCCTCACGGTAACTCTCGGCAAGCCGAGGGATACAGTATGGACGGCCATCGGCTCCTAGCCAGCCCAGTCATTGAGCCGTGAAACCCACTCCCGAAGAAGTAGTTCCATGGAAAAGGTCGCTCATGGGCCCATGTGGGGACCCATGGGAATCCATTTCCATCGACTCATCGGTAGGCCATAACAGTGTCCTCTTCTTCCTGCCCAGAAAGATTAGACGCCAAGCTTGAAAAGGGATCAAGCTCGGCCTGGGCAGGAGCGATATCGCGTGAGGCGCTGATACCCTTAGCCTTAGGCTGCTCTAGGGCACTCAATAAGCGAGCGCCCGAGGCCATGGCGGGAGCCGTCTCTGGGTCTATAACGAAAACTGGTTTGCTAAGAGAACCAGACCCAGAGACGGGAACACTCTGTCCCGGAGCAAATGAAGAAGACAATGACGAACCTGACCCGGGAAGCAAGCTGCGAAGCAACTCCGGGACAAGATCCGTGATCGTCTTCTTCATTTCTCCCATCATTTCAAGACGGAAGGCCTCCATGTCTGGCACGGATGCCTTCCTCTTCTTACCACACTCTTTTTCCAGACGCCTCTTCTCGTCTGCCGCCCGGTCTTTTACCGGCTGATTTAAAAAATCAGTTAACACACCCACCGGCCACGACTCACACACATGGCAATTTAGAAGAGGCCTGCATGTACTGCACCTAGTGCAGTCATGAGGAAAGAAGCGGGCCTTCACAAAACAGTGGCAGGAAGGGCATTTGTTCTCAATAACCCTCTGAAAAGACACAAACGGAAACAATTAGTTTTTAGTTATGACGAACCAAAAACCAATTGCAGAAGGCTAATAAGATCCATAAGGAAAACTTTTGACCATCAAATGAAAGATAAGCCAGGCCCATAGAAAAAAACTATAGGCCTGACAAAACAAATCCTAAAACCTTGTTATACTTCTTTAAGAAGACAAGGGAGACATAAGAATTTGAACTTGAATACTTGAGAGGCGAACTTTTTTTTTTAGACTTCACAGCCCAAAACAAAGATTCATTAGTAATTGAACTTTATAAACACAATGAACCTATGCAAACCATCAAGAGAGATAAATAACTCAACACTCAGTCAAAAAAATAAAATGACTGAAATTTTTTCTCTCCTAAATAACCTCATAAGATTACTTCTGAGGACGAGTGAAGTATGATAAACAACACAGGAATACCTGATCCTGAGTCCAAAACCCTGTGGTTGGGGGAGAATCCAGAAAAATTACTTCTTATGGTAATAATTCCCTCAGCAAACTCATAATAAAATAAAAGGACCCAGAAACCAAGTATAAATATTGTTTAAATAAAAGGATACCCCTCAAATATCAGCTCATGTGTCTGAAAAATAAAGCACAACATGCGTTAGCTAATATATAGGCCTCCCCTATAAAAGAGCTAGCCTAATAAAGACGTATCCACGAGACAGCGCGAATCCCGGAAATACCATCCGAGTCAACACGCAAATTTTTTATCAATAAATTTACTAAAGTACACCTGATGGCTTGGACCGGGAGCATCCTCCGGCGACTTGGCAGCATCAGACATACTAATAATCAGTCAAAGCAAGTCGCAAAACAACTCAAAGCTTCAAAAAGAATGAAAGCCAAAGCAAGGCTAGAAAGCGTGTTGCAATGGCAGGTCAATATTTTAAGAAGAGAATGAGTCAGCCCCGCGCATGTGCGAGTTTGGGCTGCACATCCACTGGACTGTCAGTTGTGTAACCTTGCCCAGTGGGGGGCGGTTTCTTTTTAATTCTGAGTATTATTGAAGCTAGGTCGATATTTAGGAAATATCATAAAGTATCAGGGTGGTAAGTATACTCTTGATGTGAGAGGGTGGTTAAAAATATCTAAAACCTATCTTTTCTTGCTCTAATATTTTATAATTTCGGGCCGCTGTTTTCTAGAAAATCATAATATCAAATGAATATTTTGCGTGATATTTTATATCAATTACTACAGCCTGGTTAGTTAGCAATTTCCCGGAATTTTACAACATTGTAGTGACCAGCCAATGGCCCAAGTAAAGAGGAACCGACAATATGAGAAAAACTTCTGTCCCCGCGATCTATATTCACTTATGTTGGCGGGTAGCGTTAGATATCGATCGATACAAGCTACTGTAATGAAAACGAGGCTCAGCGAGCGTAGGCATATGTATTCTCAACATATTATAGTCAATTTACTATGTGTTATAATGGCTTGGTTGTTCCACTGCGCAGAGATTTGCACGATTCCTGGCGGTTTCATCCCATTACAATTTCGTCGTATAAGGCACACGTTTTGGTGGACAGTTTATTTATTATTCTGGCACATACATCAATACAAGTACAAAGGTAGCCAGGAAAATGAGTAAAACATAGATTTACATTCAGCATATCCAATGTCTTTGACTCGTAGCAATGCCATTTGTCAGTCAAATAGCAACAGTCTTGGGTGGTCACAGTTTCAATGGTGCGCGTTTATTTGGGACGAGATTGCCACTGGTTACCGGTATCTCATGATCTTGACACGGAGTAGTTATAATTTCGTGGCAAATTGAAATCATTTGTACGGACGATTTGGTTGAATTTCAGCCGTTTTGAGATATGATTTAACTGAAGACAGTTAATATTTAGCGTTTAATATTGGGATTCGTATAATTTATTGGTTTTATAGTGGAAATTTGCGTCGACTGTTTCAGGAGCGCTGATATAGGCCTACTTCGTATGTATGGGAAATACATTGATTATGGAATCGTACTACTGGAGCCTCACTATCTTGTCCATAGTAATAATACCGGTATTAAAGGTATACCGGTATGGAAATTGATACCGTAACCGGTATTCATGTTTCCAATACCGTGAAGCCCTAGTTGCTGTCATTTTATTAACCACATAAACATACTTATCGTTCAATCACTACTTGCTAAATAAATCTACTTACAATTAGCGCCAGAAAAAGATTTCTAGAGTTACATAATAAATCTTTTAGAACAACTATATGTTTGTACATGTAATACAGGGCTCCTGATCATTGATTTCTACCTGTTCTAGCTATGCCTCGCCCATTTCTAGCTAAGCTCTACCAACTTCTTCTGCGTGTTGGCAATTTATATACTTTGAAGTTTGAATCCTGAATTCCCAAAATCCCAATTTCAAGGTAACTATTCTATACAGGTTAACAGTTGAGTATTTTGAAACTAATTTGACTGGGTGCCGTAGCTGCCATATTTGAATCTAATTTGACTGGGTGCTGCTGCCGCTTATGGCACCCAGTAAAACTAAAAAATGTTTATTAAATTGTAAATCCAGTATTTGTACGCTTGAAGAACTTTTCCAACTTCATGACAGAGGGTTCTATGTCATCTTGATTGTGATGTTTGCTAACTAGTGATGTAATTGATTATGATGTCATATACATGAGTGACAGATCAGATTCCTCCATTAAATGTATGACCATAGGAAGGATGTCCATTTAATAGCGTGTCATCCTTACTGTTTATTATACTTATCGAACAAATGGAGAATTTTCCTGGGAAACAGGTGTAAATTCTTACGACACTGACAGGATATATATACACCTGCGCAAAAGTTAAGCACCACCCTATTTTTACGCACATGCGAGGGTATATTCATGTGCTATGAAGAAAGCAATAGCATAAACATTTATGTACCCATCCATCTTAGTGCAAGAGGTAATAATGCAACTAGAGGAATGCTGATTATGATGGTGGGGAAACACTGTATGTTTTTGTTTGAACTTGAAAACGAGGCCTGAATATGGTTACGTTGACACAACTGACAACTATTGCCCTACAGTTGACACACGTGGCTAGATTGTCATTAATGGTGTCTGAAAACGAAGTTTAACATCTGTGCACGAGTTTGAGGCTGCCATTATTAATACCGGGTATATCCACCTTGTGCCTGGATGACGGCCTGGACACGACGTCTCATGCTGGTCACCAACCGACTGATACGCCATTGTGGTATTCGTTGCCATTCAAGATGGAGTGCGTCTGTTAATTCCTGTAGGTTCTGCACAGGAGGATCCCTCCTTCTCACCATGTTTCCCAGAATGTCCCAGATATGCTCAATAGGGTTCATGTCAGGGCTCCTTGCTGGCCATGGTAGGGTTTCGATGGCATTCTGGCGGAGGTATTCATGCACAGCTCTAGCACGATGTGGTCGGGCGTTGTCATCCATGAATATAGGGTGGGTTCCAGGTGCATGATTTACAAAATGAGGGACCACAACTCTATCCAGTATGGAATCTTGATATCTTTGTCCATTTAGTGTTCCAGGTACAGTCAACAGATCCAGCTTACAATCAAATGAGATGCACCCCCATATCATAACGGAACCTCCACCAAATGGAACTTATTCCATGATGTTACGTTGGTCGTACGCCGTGCGTCTGGACCTCCATACACGAGTTCGACCATCTGTGGCATGAAGCAGGAACCGACTTTCATCGGACCAGTGTACCCGTCTCCAGGATCTCATGTTCCAGTGTCTTCTTTCATTGCACCACCTCAGACGCTCCTCTTTGTGGTGTGCAGTGAGGAGAGGACGTCTGACAGGTCTCCTAGCTTTCATGCCAGCAGCATACAGTCTCCTTTTGACGGTAGACATTGACACTCTATTGCGCGTTTCCCATTGCTGGCTGAGCACTCTGCTGTTGGTGAATGGAGATCTCCTAACAAGGCGTACTAGGGCTCGATCATCACGGGCAGTAGTCTTCTTCGGTCTTCCAGATCTAGGCCTGTCCTTCACCTCGTTAGTTTGCCCATGTTTTGCAATCAAACGACTGATTACAGTATGGTTAATGTTCAGCTGTCTGCCAATCTCTCTGCATGACATACCAGTGGTATGCATGCCTATGATTTGCCATTTCACACGATCACTTAACCTTCGTCTTGCCATAGCGGTTCACAATCAAGAGCTAATTCTCTCTGTACAAATAAACCACGGTCATGAACACAAAATTCCTAATCTTGTCGCCTAAATCTGTATGTAATGTTCTACACCTCAAACTGGACTTTTACATAACTGAACACGTGTGCTGTTTCCCGCCACGCACGGACATCAAGCGGCGTGAAGTCATGCATGCATGTGCATTTCGTACTTGGAATTATGTCACCTAACGCGGGGACAAAAAGTATGGCAGCCTAGTTGTACCATCATGTTTCTACGTTCTATTGTTTTTGCTGGTGCTTAACTTTTGCACAGGTGTATATATATATATATATACATATACATATACCGGTATATGCAGAATAATTTTCTTACCTCTTTCTTAAGAAGATATTTGAATGCCTCCATATGCCCATGTTGACAAACAATATGCAGAGGTGTGAGCAAATTCTGGTCCAGGACACGAAAGCTCATATCCCTTACAGATGACAGATAGTGCATCACATAGCTGTGGATAGACCATATAGGGATGTATAGCAACGAGCAGCATCAAGATAGCGGAAACACTACAGCGCAAAAATAGCTTATCATGTTTCCAAAACAAAATAAAAAATACTGACCATTGAATATTTCGAATAGAATTGGAGCAGAAGACATTGCTTCCTAAGGCAGCAAATTTTTTGTCATCCAATCCATTTTTAATCAAAATCTTCGATATATTTCTTACATATTATATAACAAACATGGTTCTGTTTTTGTTTGGCAAAAACTGTTAATTATTTATGGCTGTACTCTAGATGCAACATATCTATGGGAATCAAATGTAAATATCTTCCGATGGTGCCGAGTGATAAATCTTCAAATAATAATCTCTTGGTCTGCAAATGGAGCTCCACCCACACTGTTAGTGTTGTGATGGAATGGTCCTGCAGCATCTTTATTAAATACTAACTTTTTTAGACATACAATTCGTACAAACTGATGAACTATTAAGTGTTTATGACGGACTAAAAATTGATGAATAGATTAAGTCATTGATTATAAATTGTAATTTATTTTGACATCAGCCTACACCTGATGTAGTTCGATTATGACATCATACAATGTATGATTGATCGATAAAATGCCATTAGCCATGTTAGGTAAGCACAATTTATGATTTTTTAAAAACAATCTTGAGCATTAACCATTTCACAATGAAGCCGGCCAAAACTGGCCCATGCAGTGACCCTGAGGAAAGTACATTTGCAGGCCAAGAGAAGGTTCTTTTTGAAAATTTACAACTGGAATGCCTGTGAGCCAGTCATTCTAGTGGTAAATTTTCAGAAATAGTTTTCTCTTGGCCTGAAAATGACCATTCAATAATAAAATATTTGGATTTTCTTGACAAAATTTAGCCACTAAAAAGTTCAAGCAATAAACACTACTATACTCAGTCTGCTACTTACACACTACCAGACTGCGCAGCAAAATGCATCAAGCAGCGACCATTTTTATCAACTGCTTCATAATTAGCACCATGCTCAAACAACAGATGGACAATGGTGACTTGACCTCTACGACAAGCATAATGAAGCGGGGTCTCGTCAAACTCATTGGTTGCATTTGGGTCTGCACCTGCTTCCAACAAAAGAAATGTGACCGTCCAGTCACCACCTAGACAGGCCCTGTGAAGGGCAGTTTGACCGTGCCAGCCTGTAAATAATCAAAAGGAAAAGGAAAATATATACGTGTTGGCCGGAACATATACAAATACTGTAGAGTATTAACAAAATTAACTTTTAGAGAAAGCTAGACAAACATGGAGATGGACAGAGCGAGAGACTAGAAAGGGGGTATGAATGAAACCCCCTCCTTCGGTAGCAAGTGCCAATTTTCCTATGCAAAAAAGGGAGTAAAAACTGCTAATTAAAGCAACGAGATTGCATAATGGCTTTAATTAATTTACAAAGATAGTTTTAAAAGAATTTCACCCATGTCAGCGAGGGGGAAACAATCAAAGCCATTGTCTAACTTGTCTTTGCTAAAATATACCCCAATTGGAAGCTGTAGTTGAACCATTTTTCCAAAATTCCTGGATCTGGCTCTGATTTAGGCGAAGGAGTAGATGGAAAATTCAATTAGTTGCCTGTGGGTATATATAATTAACTATGATACACAGTCCTTCACATATACTCCATTTTGAGATCATCCCCTAGCACAACAAAGGGCATAGTCCATTTATAAATGTCACCTCAAAATCTGCAATCATATATGCCTAAGTCGCAGTAACAAATTTAGTTGAATTCCATTGAAAGGTTTCAGATGAGATAGTAGGATGGAAAGATAGACAGAAGTAATAATGTCAATATCCATGATTGATGGGCTTTAAAATGTGTGGCGATAACTATTAATGCATGCAGTTGATGGCACACCATTGTAAATCACCACACTTTCACCAACTTTGACCTTTGAACCATTTAACCCAAAAATTTCTTCAAAAATTTAAATTTTCTCATGTAAAATGTCCATTTGCAGACCAAGAACACTATTTTTGAAAATTTACCACTGGAATGACTAACTCTTGGTTTGCAAATGGACATTTCTCAAGACCACTGCAGAAACCGTTTTTGGCTGATATAAGTGTTAAATGGTTAACTCAGCCCTCCGATTACCACAAGAAGAAAGCGCTATATATAAGTGTTATCTCACAATCCACACTTTAGATATGAGTAAATCACAGATTTGGATGAATTCCATCAAGTGGTTTCAAAGGAGAGCATGAAAAATAAACTTTTTATGGTTTTTGCATTCAAGCTATTCCCACACCGCCAAGAAGACGGAGCCCAATAAAAATGTCATCTTACAATTGGCTATCTCACAGAAAACATTTTTTTAAATTCCACCACATGCTTTCAGAGGCATTACTTAATAGTGTGACCGACAGACACATGGACAGGCAATCACAATCATGACAATAATGGTAAAAACCACATTTTTTCAAGACATGCAGGACAATCATTCATTATTATACATTACATGTAGACATTAACCGTGTAAGTCTAACAAATCAGAAATGACAATTTCCCTATGTTACAAATTATAACAAATATTCATATTAATAGTTTAAAACTAATTTGACTGGGCGTTATTTCTACCTATCAAGCAAAGGTTTCAGTCAAATTACAAAATATTCAAGACCCCTCCTACATATAATTGCCTTGAAATCTCAGAGATTAAAGTGTTAACTAAAATGTTGTTTGCATGTATTCTATACTTTCCAGAAAATGTGATTATTTCTTAAATCATGAATTTATATGATTAAAAATTATGAAATTGAAATTGTGAATAATTTCTATTGCATGAAATATTTTCAAATCTTACATTTTAATTATACTCCTGTCTCATATTCTCGCAGGTTCCATATTCTCGCGGTAATACAATTTTTTGCTATAAATAATAATGCACGCTCCCTACCGTCTGCTGCCCATGGCAATGCTGTAACCAGGAAGTCAAAGATACTCGCAAACAATTTTTTTCTCCAAAAATGCCCCTCTTATTAGTGAGTAAAATAGAAAGCTACAATGTACAAAAACGTTGACATTATAATATATATGCGCATCTACCCTACTTCCAAAACTCATCACCAACTCACAAAATCTAATATATAAAACTTCTATCTGACTGAAACACGTCGTAAGCTAATTTGTTTAATTCAGAGACATCATCAATTTCCGCGATCGGCGATTCCGCCTCGCTGTTGGTCGATTAAAGTGCATCGAAAAAATAAGGGTGTCGCCATTTATAATAAGTTCAGAAAGTTGGTATGTCACTACACGATATAATGTAATAATTTTATGGGTTTCCCAATCACGCGTCTTATAAACTAACAATGACATGCCCTACTGCATACGGTATAAGAGAATCAAGATTTTGACCGATTTTCAATGAAATAATAGCGTTTTGTTCAAGACTGTTAACCTGGAAAGCAGTTGTGATATTTTTTTCAGTGTTTTGACTACGCTGGTCGACCGTAGCTAATGTTCCTTGTTTACCGCGAGAATATGGCCAGCCTCTCTGAAATATGACCACCTACCCTGGCATTTTTCCCCCGAGGTGATACAAAAATTTTCTGCACAAAATTAAATCAGATTTTATAGACAATTGGGGAAATAGGACTGACATTCAATCCCAATATTTCAATCAGAGAGGATTAATTAATTTTATTGTGATGTCTATTGTCGTAACTACTGCGAGAATATGGAACACGGTCATACTTTCAATGTTACAGAAAATTGGCATTTTGCTCAGTGAATGTATGTAAGCCAAAAGATGATTTTTGAAAATGTACCACTGGAATGACTGGCTTGAGAATTGAGCATGCATTCATGTGATTTATTCTTAAATAACTGAATGTGATCACTCAAAGCAATACTCACTCAGTCTCAAGCCTAATGTATTTTGTAAAGATTTTTTTACATGTTTTATACAGACTTAGACGTGGCCTTTATTTAGAGGTGGGCAGTACAGCATAAAGATGTTGACTGTATGTGATAATCAACAAGATATAACGCAGTACCATAAAGTGTGTAGCATTTTATTTTATCTTTAGGCGTGGTCAATATTTTAGGCGTGGCACGGTCTTCTTCACTTCAAGTTCTTGGTATAAAGAATTATCAACAGATTCGTCAAAATGAAAAAAGGAATATTGATATTTTACAGGCATGCCATACAACAATTACACATAGCTTGTAACCTTTTTGTCGTACGAGTCGGTGATTTTGACGGACGAGTTGATGAACAACTGGGGCAGCACAGTTACTGATGGCTTGTAACAGGAGCTGGAAATCAGGCAGTCCTGCACCGCTAGTACTCAATTCTCCGTTATTAACAGACATTCCTCTGGATTCTACGTATATTTTGCTTTATACCTAATCAAGCCTGCCTCGCAGAAACGGTTCTAACCGTAAATATAGTCAATAAAATTAGGCGAGCGTTATCGAATAGCAGCCGCCATAGTCAGCTTTCAAATGAACCGAACGGTGGGTGTTACAAATGATCCGATTGGATAAGCTCTTAAGATTTATCCAATCATACGCGTAAAGACAGTTGTTGTTAAAGCTACACTGGTAACAATGAAACGCGGAATCTACGGATTTTCATAAATGGATGATTTGGCAAGGGTTCTGTTTCCAGACTTTTTACAGACCCGAAAGAAGTACAATGACACAGACTGTAGAAAAGAGATGTGTGCCAAAAACAATTCCATATGCACCACAGCATTTCCACAAATCAGTGTAAAATTTTTAATTTTCAAATTAAGTTAAAAAATTTCATTTTTCGGCAAATTTGGTGAAGGATGGTGCTGTTGTAAACAACAGCGTCATCAACAACCAGATTGTTAGAAAGTATACATGGATCACATATATGTAGACAAATCACCTGTTCAGCCAGTATGGGTTTATCTTAGAAAGATCAACATCCTTGCAACTATTGAAGGTCTTGGAGAAATTGTCAGAGTACGTGGAAGAGGGAGGCAACATCGATGTGATGTACTTGGATTTTATGAAAGCGTTCGATATGGTCCCACACAGATGGCTTCTGGATAAACTTGTTAGTTACGTGATAACTGGTAACGTACACAAATGGATACAGTCATTTCTGCACAACCGTAAGTAGCGAACAGTGGTAAACAACACAATGCCATCATGGTCAGACATTCTTAGCGGCATCCCACAGGTTAGTGTCCTTGGTCCAGTGCTGTTCGTGCTGTACATAAATGACCTGCCAGAGAGATTGTGTACAGATGCATTCATGTACGCAGACGACACAACAGTGTTCCACCAGATAAGGGGTGAGGCAAACCAAGTAAATCTACAAGAAGATCTCTATAGACTGCAAGATTGGTCAGGTGACTGGCTACTGAGATTCCACCCTGACAAATGTAAACTGATGACAGTGGGAAGACCATCCAAGAACGAGAGGCACTACTTTATGAGGGGAAAGACGGCTGAACCCCACAGCACAAGCTAATGAAGGTCAACAAAGAAAACGATCTCAGTGTCACTTTTAACTCCAAACTATCATTCGAGGAGCACATAACGGAGAAAGTAAACAAGGCGACACAGCTGATGGGGATTATCTGTAGATCTTTTATATACATTGACCATGAAACCTTCAAATGGCTTTAAAAAGCATTAGTAAGACCCCTATCTAGAATACACAAGCATCATGTGGCATCCGTTCCAGAAAAAGGATGTAACCATGATAGAAAATGTGCAAAGAAGGGCAACAAAACTGGTTCCAGGGCTGAAAGATTTAGAGTATGAAGACCGCCTGAGGACCTTGAAGTTACCAACACTGGCCTATCAGATATTACGAGGTGACAAGATAGAGACATACAAGATTCTCCATGATAAATATGACCCTGAAGTAAGCCCAGATATCCCACTGAGAGACTCGACAACAAGAGGGCACAATCTAAAGGTGTTCAAGAAAAGAGAAAAGATGAGACTGCGGCAACAAATCTTTGCAATCAGAATAGCCGAACCATGGAACATGTGATCAACGCACCGACTGTGAACACATTTGAGAAGCGGCTAGACAAGCACTGGCAACGCCAAGTCATCCTCTACAACTATAAGGCCTTCGAGGCACACCTTGCAAGTAATTGTAGACACCGATGAAGAGTATGAAGATCTGGACATATAGGAGAAATCCTGCATCCAGTACCAACGTATGGTTAGTTATGGTTATGATACAGAAGCTTCTTTGTTAATGAAACAGCACAAGATAGAATATTGACATCAGGGTCACAAGGGTGAATCTTAAAGCTAACGGTTTCAAGGAGACTTAATTAAGCAACAGCATTCAAATCATTCAAGAACAAATTAGAAATCCACTTCAAGGAAAGAACCTTTGAATTATACTGAACAAGTGATACTACAACAAAAACAGAGGCAATAACAATTTAGCCAATGGCTTATGCCTCGTAAATTGATGATGATGATGACGATGATGATGAAGGCCCAGACTCAGACTAACACACCAGCTCGTGCAAGGAAAAATAAGCATAATCAAGCATTTTGAAGAATTTACTGATAATTAGTTGCTTTAGAGCCTTTTCTACAGTCTCCTCCATGATCTCAAGTGGTACCATCTCTGTTATGTATGATTGCTGTATTCTGCGGCTGTAGTAGTAGAAACATCCTACAGCTGCAATCAGTCCTTCTTCGCTTTTGCCGACCGTGTCTTGTCCTCAGCCAAAATCCTTAGCTTCCTCAGGTCCATTCTTGACTTGAGGGTACCGAGTTCTGCCTTCTTGAGGTCACCTCCTAGCATGCTTAGCAGATTTATGCAATGACGTCCTCTCCTGGCGTTGTATTCGCTGGCTCATGAAAGGAGCTAATTCCAAAGCTCTCTGTGCCGGTGTCTCTTCTGGCATCCTTAGCACATGGCCAAACATGGAACTTTGATGGGCGACTTTTACAGACAGCGGCGACGTATTACACATCTTGTACAGTGCATCGTTGGAAATTATACTGTCTGGCCATCAGTGTCCAGTGATGGTGCGTAAGTGTTTGCAGTGGCAGGCATCGAGTTTGTCTAGAGCTGCCTTTGGAGATGCGCAGCTGTTACAGTAATACTGCATCAAAGAAACGCAGGTTGCATTGTATAAACGTAGCCTTTTTATCAAGGGCATATTTGATCTATGATTCCATAGCTTCCAGAAGGTGGGTGGTTGGTCTTGTGGAACTTTCCTGCACAGATTTCAATGCAGCAGCAAGGAAACAGATGAAAAGCACCAGAGATAGACCATCTCCCTGTGGGGTGCCGATTGATATCTCAAACTCTACAGACTTCACTGACTTAACTCATACTCTCAGCTTGGTGTCTGCAAGCAGTAGTCTCACTAGTTGTAGCTCATCTTCATTGCAACTGGCCTGGCGTAGTACATCTAGGATAGTTGAGCGTTTAATTGTGTCGAAGGCTTGTGACATGTCAATGCACATTTTGCGGAAATCCCAGTGTTTGGACATGACTACAGACACAAGCATGCATTGAGCCCATATAATGTCTGCACAGCTGTGTCCACGTTTGAAACCACTTTGACATGATCCGGTGAAGTCATTGATCTTGTCTCAAATGCGACATAGAGTAACATTGGATAGGATTTTTCAGATGCTGTTGAGGGTCATAATGGGCCGCAAATTGGCTGGTCAGCCAGGTGTCTTCTTGGGATTTGGTAGTGCGATAAGGATGCCTTGGCCTACAGCGTCGATGGGAAGGTGGTGCATAAAAGCTGAATTGATTAGGTGCGTGATTGGTTTTGAGATAATGTCACTTACATATTTGAATAGTTCATGGCTCATGCCATCAGGTCCAGATGCACATCCATTTTTCAGGGCTTTAAATGCCTTCTCAACTTATACTGTTTTAATTGGTGTTAGTAATGGCCTGGGGTCTCCTGAGAACGGGTGCCAGCCAGGGCTCATCATCATGGTCAGTGAACTGTTCCTTGAACCATTCGCGAATCACCTCAGCTTTTCCCTGGTCAGTCCCGATAGTGTCTTTCAGAGTTGTGTACAGTGAATGGTGGTGTGTAGTCAGCAACTCTCAGGGCTCGGGCTGCCCAAAACATTCTGTGACAGTCATCCGTGGCAGTGATTTCATCTGCTAGGGAGGCTGCTTGTTGAATAGCATGATCTTTAAAGCATAGTTTGGTGCGGTCTTCACTTTGCCCTTTTGATAGATGCGTAGCTGTAACACTTTCTGCTCTGCTGACAGTTTTACTACTAGAGGGTCATAAGTATACCTAGTTTTGGTTGTTTTTTAAGTACACCTATATGGTCCTGCTAGCTGATGATTCCATAGATTTCAGTATTTTGGTTAGGGCTCTTGACGCCTGCTTTAAGATACTGGGCCACTTGTCGCATTTCAAGTCCCATAGTTATGTGTTTCACCGTGGGGCGGGTCAACGAAAGTTAGTGTCGTTGCACCATACAATTGTGTACATCTGTATGGTTTTAACTAAATAAAGGACCACCATAACATTTATCAGCCACGTATACGACTGTATATAGGCAAGAAAACACTCACTATCGATCCCAATTAGATATGCTTTACCATGGCCACATTCTAGGGTTAGCATGAAGAGACACTAGGTTAGATTCTATGCAGATTGAGAATCTCGTTCAGATATGGTTAAATCGATCTTGGTGACTATACCGATTGGATAGGTATTAACTGCTTTCTGCAGCCACATTTTGTGGTAACCATGAAGTGACACTAGATTAGCGAAGGAAACTCGGGTAGTGAGAAACACAAAAAATTATAATAAATCCACAGACACATGATGCCTGTATAGTATCACACAAACCGATAACATATAAAGAAACAAGATGACTAACACCACTGAGGCAATAACAAACCAATGGCTTGTAATTGGTGGTGGTGGCGATGGCGGCGACGACAGCGATGATGATGATAGACTGGTGTGGTCATAAAGGTGGTTCAAATAATCTAGATTCCCAAATGTTATAATACTGTGCGAAAAGTTACTGTTCCAGGTCGAACTCATTGTCTGTCAGTGGCATACACCATGTATTCTTGCTGTTCAGCTTCTCGGGGGGCTAAATACATTACCATTCATCAAAGATCTAGGTTCCTATGCTGGTTCAGACGATTAAATCTAGCTCTCAAGTGGAATATCCATGTCTGTCCTTTACAAGGTAGTTTTCTATATTCATCCTGCTTGCTCTACTCATTATAAGTCATCTTCCATTGTTTTATCGTGCTGGCTTTGACAATAGCCTTCATTTTATTGTAACTCATACACCTTTCAATCTGGTTCTTAAAAGATTTCATGTCCTGGGATTCACAATAGTGTGAGTGCCTCGATCATGACTTGTCCGAGATCTATCAGGGAAAATGCAGGTTTATCTATCTCAGTGTTTTCGGGTGGGGGTGGGGGTGGAGAGATCATTCAGAGCTTCAGGTACTGACTCTGCACCAATGTGTATAGTTACTTGATTGTTTCTTGTTTGTGTGGCTCGCAGGGGTACACGCTGGTCCGTCCTGCTGCTCCGCTCTGTTGTACTGCATGTACAGGATGCGTGGGAGGGCTGGTTAGCTGAGGTTCTCAGGGTTATGGATCCCGTATCGCAACTCTCTGAAAAGTACAAAGACCGACTTCTAGAGCTGGTGGAACGATAGCGTTCCAGTGGGGCCATGCGACCATTGCCGCCGAGACTGAATCTCACCGTCTCGTCCCATCCCAACTATTTGTGTCACCGGTATGACGGTCCATAACTCAATTTAGGAGCCTAGACATGAAAATTAAAAATAAACTATACAAACAATGGTACTCGTTTGTTAGCACGAGAGAAAATATTCAGTACATAGAACTAAGTTGGTGTCTTGTTAACGTGGACTCATCAGAGGTACCTCACTGATACATATCCGCTACATCCGTAAGAGGCGTACACAAATATCTCCTAAGGAGTCGTTGTCCCTAACTACATTTAAACCTATCCTATCGAGCTAGAATAGCCAGGTTTAGTCAACCACATGTCAGGTTCGCGCAATGAGAACATGAACAGTGACCGCAGTGTAAAATTGATGCTGGGAGAAAAGTGATGCAGATTTATTGTTGTTGTATAGTATAGGCTAGCGAACTGCGGTCCTAGTATTTTATATAAAATAAACAAAACAAGTAACGAGGATGGCTACTGCCATATATATATATAAACTAACTATCACAGTATCGACAATAAATCAGGTCATAGGACCTTGTGGTGCTTGCTAGTCATAAGCACAAAAATAATGATAATATTTACATTAAAGATATAAATTATAAAATGCGGTCTCAGACGACCGGTCGGTACCTATTAGTCATCAGTACCTGTAAAGAAATGAATAAATACAATAGTACAAAAATATAGCTAAATGAGTACCTATTAGTCATTGGTACGGAAAATGTTCATAAATCACTGTAGATGCTGCGTCACAGATGAGGGATGCAAGACGGCATGATTCTGAAGTTGCTGGGAAATCTCCGCGGGTGAACTGTTGACGTGGCTCACTTTCAAAGACGGTGAAGAAGAACGACTGCAGTTGCGGATGTCCACTAGATAGTCATAATAGTTTATAGAAATAATGTAAGCAGAACGTTGGAAAGTTCCGTACTGTATCGGAAGTTTGAAAGCTGCCCGTAACAGGAAGGGTTACAGTTGAGTTATAATTATAAAATGCATGTCCATTTCTGGGTACACCATACATGGTACACCGCATAGCTCTTGCGGCATACCAGGCTTAAAAGTTAATTAACACTCGATATGCTGCGCGGAAGTTTGATCGCCACTTTTCAGCGTGGTTCGGCAGATCTGACAAGTTGTCCACCAAGATTCACCACTCATTCTACATACTGGAGAGGGTACATCGGGACCGTGAGCCTAATCCGCAGGAAGGCTCCTCTAAAGGTTGGATATGAGGGACGCTTCTTCTATTCAATTAGTTGGCCCAGGATGGCCGTCCGAGGGCTTACAAAAATTAGATGCGGATGTTTGATTGTGGGCCAGAGACTAAGAACTGAAATCAGAAAGGCACCGCTGCAGTTATAGGGGAACCACAGTCAGTAAGCAGTTGCCCACGTCTTGCACTGCTCTGACCACACAGCCTGCCACTTGTTTTCTCTCGCCGAAGTGTCGTCTCGATTCTTGGTTTTGAACTCCTTTTATACTACTCGTGATGTCATAGGCAGGACGCCAAGCCAATCAGCGGGCGATCTGTAGTCAATCAGTACAGATAGGAAGGGTGTGGACGCTATCACGTGATAGACATCTTCCCCATTCATTCAGTGCATCCACGCGTTTACGACGTCCTTGTAATATTTTGAAAATAATTTCAACGAGCTAAATTAGGATAACTCGGCCATTTCTGGTTCCATTTTAAAAAGGTAAATAGTTTTAGAATCCTCGTCTCATTCCGGTCCTGACAGATACCAAGAACGACGAGAACAGTAGAATTTAAAGAAATTACGTGCACCAACTCAGTACACTTTAGTATGCATTCTCTTCCAATGCTGACACGTGTTGTCAGGGAAGCTCTGACGCACGCGCATGCACGCTACGCGATCTCACGGACTGACGTTTCACAGAAACCCCTCTCATATGGCTTATACATGTGTACTGTCCTACTCAGGGGGGGGGGGGGGGGGCGTGCTCAAACCTTACCCGGAACAGTCATCCTGTACCCAGCTGAGCATGGACGGTCCGTACCCATTCGGCCAATCCGCACTACACCTGTTTTGAAGGATTTGTATTGTTTCCAGAATACCTTCCATCAACGACATATAATTTGTGGAAGATCTTACTGTAGTACTATTGTTTATTATGTAGACATCTCTTTCTCTATGCATATTTCCCAAACCCCATCTTTTCTGCATCATTGGCTGAGCTATTTGTTTATACTCTTATCCAGGACTCAAGACATTTGCCAGTCAACATTTCCAGAGTTGACGTCTAGATGGGTTGTGAATTTTGCCTTGTCTGCGCGTCACTTACTGGAATTGCATCCATGATTTCTGTAACGTGGGATCAGTTCAATAGTGAATGCGATTTGTACCTCGGTAACAATCAGTTTGACGTTTCACGTTTCTTAACCATGATTATTTCAATTCTCTGGTTTTGTGAAGGAAATTTATTCATTTAAGCTAACTCTCCCATGTTTGGCCGCTCTTGCATACCGTATTGTGTCTTTCCATATTTACAATGTTCTGCTGTTTGGCATGAATATTGCAATCTGTTCTTTCTTGTATTGACTACAGTCCAGTTATTTCGATTTTCGGGTATGGTTCTCATTCCTCAAGTTATTATTCTTAGATTTAGTTTTGGAACTTTTTACACTTTCCATTCTGCTCTTTGTTGCAGTCCTTCATACATGACATGCACAATGAATGATCTCACATACCCGACACGTCTTTTTCAGTATGCTCATGGTAGTCAACTATTTATTCTACACTGACTATCCTCTTCAGTAGTGCTGTCCTCACAATACCTTTAGTTTGATATATTCCAGCTGATCTTTCCAAGTCAGTCGATGGGTGTAAGTCATGCTATGGTAAGCTGGCGTTTTCTCCTGTGAAAATCCTAGGGATCTAGCCATAACAATGGGTACGTTTATAGTGTCCCTTAGCATCCACGGACACTCCACCATTCAGAACAAAATGTTAGTATTCATGATTTCAAATATGGAAAACGAGGAAATTAATTATTTTACTATTGCATATGCCTCATATGGGATAATATAGCCCTGCTTGCTTGCAACGCATTTAAAGTTCCGTTTCCTGGGAAAATCTGACTGTATAAGTCAACCACCAGAGTTGTAAGATACATCACCAAGCTTGGAGCATGTTAATTTCTAAACATTTTTGATCTTCAAAACTACAAACGATAGAAATTGAATTATAATTAGTTTACTTATAACTAGTGCTTAAAGTGAATGTCGGACAATATTTGGCCATCTAACAGCGAACAGTGAAAAATGGCATCCGTGTATTCTTTGATGAATTATGTACGCTTCAGCAGTGCCACTAATGCATGTCCTTTGCACTTCAGGATGCTGCTAAGCAAAACAAAATTAAATTTTCGTTGATCAGCACCAAATTATGTCAGTTTGTCTACCGCTTAGCTCATTTTTGTCCCTTGGCTGTAGTGCACCATTCATCCAACAACTGGGGGGTTTATCACTTGACAGGATTCGGGTGGAATTTTGGCCTGTTAAATAAATTCTGCAAGGAATCTATATCGCATTAGCGACCTGAAAGTGTGTAAGAACAATAACTACTGCAATGCTAGGAATTGTGTTCTGTAAACTTCTTCTCGTGTTAGTGACATTTTCAATGAACCGAAAGCACTGCATAGATGTTCAGGGTCACCACTGCAGCATTCAACAATTACTGGAAAGTTGCAAATATTATCCGCGAGAATAGAATATATAGAGACTTTTGGAAGAAGAACGTCTCTCATCTTTGGCTACCACTGCAGAGAACCCAGACTCGTGTATGACGTAGTGAGTAATTATCGTGTATAATATTTTTATTGTGTTGGACAGCTCTGTAGATAAAGTTAGCCTTTGTGTCAAGTACAGTGTTGACATTAGACAAACAATATTTATAATAATTGTGAGAACATTTTATTTACCTCCCACTGTTCTTACAGCTGATAGTTGCTTCGACTAGGTAACTTAAAGCGACTAGCTGCGGTAATTATTAGAAACACCCATCCTGCTAAAATGAGTAACATTTGAAAATCGGCTTGTCATCCCAAAAGGCAACTGAGAGTACACAGTCATCACACGATTCTATTATAAGTTAGATATAATTACTCTGCTAATTACTGTAGCACTTTGTCGCTGCTTTTGCGACCTTGGGCACTATTTATGTGACTGATCACAAGACCCTCAACCCACATTGCTCATCCATGTAAACCTTCTACATATATACCATGGCGTGAACGCAATGGCAGGCCCATGAAAACTGTGAGATCACAAGTGGTATGTTATCAGGTAGTACTATGTTCGAGAGTAGAACTTTACAGAGATCATGATCTACATTTCCACCATTGTACATAACTCAATCGCATCAGGAATGAGACAATTAAACTTTAACATTGCAGTACAATATGCAATCACATATTTTAGCAATGGCCAATTTTTGTTATCACCTGATGAAATAATGTGCAGGTAAGTCTGATACACGTGATTCGCAAACCGGGTGTATTTTGCTTTATTACATCATATGTACATGTTTTATGACGTCATCATTTGTTGCTAAACGTGTTTTGTGTATTTAAGAATCGAGCTGAACCAGGAAATACGTCATCACTTAACAAGCCCATACATTTTACGACAACCGCCTGTGACTGTGATGCCATCTGGCAGTCTGCTTGTAGTGTGGCCGGTTTTTCAGTCATTCATCGATTTGGTGAATTACATTATTGTGTTCTCAATATAGCCTTGGGCAACCTTTGCTCTGACCACTGATAGATGAGGAGCTGTAATGCCTTCTGTTGTTCGAAGAGCTTTACAAGTGGGTCTCTAGTGTAGCTTCAAGTTATGTTGTTATTCTTGGCAACTCCAATTACACCGTTTGTCGATGTTTCAATGTATTTGAGTACTCTGGATTTAAGTTTGTGTCAATGGTTTTCTATCTGTTCAACGATGTTCCTCTTATATGACAGTTGGTTAGTGGTGCCATTTACGAGCTTTTCTAGATGAAAGTTGGTATGGTGCTTATGAAGTAGGCAAACCGTGTCTCATTTAAATATGGGTGCCCACTGCCTCATCGTCAGAGATGAGGTCTGTGCCTCGATATGCATGTCTTGAAGCACTGGTTTTGTAGGGGTTTACCTTGTGGCCTTGGAGCCTGTTTCTGCTCTACAATGTGATGTGTCCTGTCCATGTTGTTCGGTGACTGCAGGCGTGTTTGACGGCAGCGTTTGTGGCAGAGGCTGTGAGCACTGATGAATGAGGCCAGAGCCTCTCCATTGCTGTTATGTGTGCCCATAGCATAAGACTCCATGTACATGTTGATTCCCGCATCCTTGTTTGCTTTGCCGAGTTTGCCTAGCTTGAAGTTAACATACTGCCCTCTAGCCTGAATGGTGATGGTAGAACTCAGTTCGGCATAGAAAGAGATGATCAGGGAAGGATCTTCTTTGGTCTTTCAAGCAGTAGGGCCATATGCATTAAGTGTGGCAATCGGTGGTGGTATCACTTTGCAGTGACTGTGAGTGACATGGCCAGGTCAATAAATGCAACTCGATCACTGACATAACCAAAATTTTGGATGTCATCCAAGAGCCTCCATCCGATTTCAAAGCCTAGACCACTACATGATGACCAGCTTGTGACCAGTCTGAAGTTGCAGCTCTGAATAAGTGGATACTTTTGTTACTTGGATGCATGCAACATAGATGTTATATTATTCACAGTCTGATCCTAATGTTTCTCACTTAGACATTAATTTCTAGCTAGGCGACCACACAATAACTCCTAGCATGGTTGTCAAAATCTTCGTCATTCTATTTGCTGCTGAGATCAAGATGAAGCATGTAACCACCATATGCTGTGCTGCATATTTTTAATTCCATCACATTAGTTACATCAGGACATTTTTGACACTTGATGTAACAGTTACTTATCCACGAATATGTTATATTAAAACTGGACTATAGCAATGCACTGCTTTATGGGACATCACAAAAGAACTTTGGCAAACTAGTGTCCAAGATATCGCTGCACGTATTCGATACCTCTAAAGCGTCAACCGGTACCACAAGAACTCCACTCATTGGCAGTCAGAATTGTTGAGTACAAGATCTTAGTACACCTTTCTCAGCTTCTGCTGTCTGGCACCTGACTATAGCTGTGACTTAGTAGTGACGTACCAGCCACAGAGCTCTTCGATCCGCAGATAATTTCAGTTGGCCATACTTAGCACTAAGCTGAAGTGAGACCATTTGAGAACTATGCACCAACACTATGGCACTCTCTATACTTACTGATTTGCACGTTACAAAATCACGAGACGATTTCGGGAAAAACTGCAGACTTATCTTTTAAAATAGAATTTTGTTGATCTTAGTATGGCCAATTCTTTTTAGATTATTTAAGTCTTAGAGATTTAACTAGAGGTTTAGCGATGCGGTGCATCACAAAAGGATACCCCGCCTTCCACTGAACCCTGCCTTTTACTGAACACCTGCAATTAATCTTGAAGTTGGGTGAACCATGAATTGGTAGTACAAGTAGAATGCATCCATACACCAAGATTCGTTAATGTATAAAGACTCATAAAACTAAAGCCCAGAAAAGAATTTTCTATCATGCACAGTAAACTGTGAAAAATAGGTCAAGTGGACCTGATACGTGACAGAATCATTACCTACAATGCATCCATACCAGCTACTATATACCAAAAACTCTAGAAACTACAGCCTGGAGAAAAAAATCTCTGGCGTTCAGTGAACCATGAAAAGTAGGCCATGCTGCCCTACCTTTGGCTACATGACACTTTTAGGCCATGATGCATCCATATACCAAGTTTGGTAAATGTATAAAATTCTTAAACTACAGCCCAGACAAGAATAATCTATGATGTTCTGTGAACCGTGAAAATGTCACGCTAAACTACTTTTGATAAATGACACATCTTTAAGCCATGATGTATCCATATACCAAGTTTCGTGACTGCATGAAAAACAGGACACAGTGATTACAAAATACCCCACAAGCAGAGGTATAAAATTGTATTATACATATCCATAAAATATTTTTTCATTTTTAACCAGTTTAAAAAACCCCAAACTGGTAATGTCATGATTTTATGATACTTTAGATAGCCGCTGTATTTTAGCTGTATATAATTTGTCATGCACTTGAGCAGCATTATAACTGGCAATTTATTTATTATCATTATTTATTGCTGTCCAGTAACCAAAATTAATCAATTATGTTGGAATGCTGTCTGTAGAATCCGGCAATTCTTTTTCTTGGTTTGAAATGCTGACGTGCCAATTCCAGTCGCTTGATCCGCTCAACTAGAATAGGTTCTGGTTTATTCTATCAGTTGCGGTGTGTTATGGAAATTATAAGATATTTCTGAGCGGTCTCCTTTTTAGAAGGCAATTTTAACTAATACTTTTCTCAAATGCTCATCTGCTGAATATTATTTCTAACAAATTCTTTTCTAAATTCTATGAAGATTCTATCTACCTCTGCTACAACATTGTGTTTTTGATGAATTGCGAATTTCAGCCATTGGGCAATTTCCTGGTCTCTTGATCGCGTGGATGCTCAGGTAGCCCATACTTTATAATTATGCTCATATATCACAAGGTCACTTCCATAAATTTTATGAATAATATAAATTTTACAGCATATTCTAATTCCCTTATGGTAAAAACATACTATAAGAAATCTACATGTAAGTAGAGATAGGTAATCATCAGTAACAACTGGTGATGCTAGAAAAGGAATCCATGCAGTGTTCTCTTACGACATACACTTAGACAGATGGATGTGTCCTCAAACACCTGATAGTGGGGCGGATATGTAACAAATTTGAGGTAAGATGTTCGATTCTGGAAGAAAGCATGAAATTTGGCATATAGGTGGTTTAAGGTATGCTGAACATAATTAGATGCGGTGCCACGTGATTCTACCAAGTGAACCCCTTCAAAATGGCGGATTCATAATGGCCGCCTTCCCAGCGGAAAATCTGCATTATTCAAGTTCTAGATGGAGTAGAGGGCTGGAATTGATGTGAAATTAAGGGTTTCTTGGGTCACTGGTTATGATTTTACCCATTACAATACTCTAAATAGATAAACATGCTGAAAAAATATATTATTATTATCATTGTTGTTGTTGTAACATTTGTAAATTAGTAGCATTATTGCTAAACGTTTGTACACACATGTTCCGGGCGGAACATTTTAGAAACAAGTTTTCGCTACTCAAAACAATTGGTCTACACGTTTTCTCCAGTAAAAGTAATTGTATGCCAGCCCCTCGCTTCGCCAAGCATTATTTCGTTGCGGATTTCCATATAATTATTGTAGTTTCCTAAACTCACACTGACTATTTAAATATATCAGGAGAATACATAGCTGCATAGCAATCACACACACGCGTATTGTGCTCTGCTTATAGACAGAGACAATAGCCTATTATATTCTCGCATTGAAGTCAATATGTCAAAGAAAGTGAAATTGACATCTGATCCCACAGTGGATTTAGCACACACGAACTGGTCCCTGTGTGTTATTTGCCAGCAGTCCACAACGGAGCATCTCATAGATCCATGTAGTAACACAAATCGTGACAATGTGATTGCGAGTTATAGGTCATTAGCTGATAACCTTGATAGACTACAGCAACTCCATGCCCTTCCACCATACCTAGATCTATGTAGGTTGAATGATGGCTCTGGAATTGCAGAGACGCTCATAGAAAACTGTGCTAGGTGGCACAAATCTTGTTGGCATCTCTGTAGCCGGACTCGGGTTGATCGCGCCATGAAAAAAAATGCGAAATTGGAATCCATCGAGGATCTCAGGTCACCAGTCAAATCTAGATTGAGGTCTAATTTCACTATGCCAAGCATAAATTACCCCACTCAACCACTGTGCTTTTTCTGTGACCAACCGATAGAGCATGACATTCATAGAGCTGCAACAGCAAAATTTGACCAAAACATACGCAAAATGGTGACAGAACTGAGAGACACAAAACTTCTTGCTAAAATGTCATCTGGAGACATGACAGCATTGGATGCTATTTACCACAAGACTTGTTTGACAAAACTATACACACGTCTCTTTCGAGAAGTGAATCTGATATTGCTGATGATATGAAACCTGACTCTGTTGCTCTTGCAGAGCTAATATCATACATGGCGGATCGGCAAGCCTCTGAGCATCCTATTGACAACATATTTAAGCTTTCTGATTTAACACGATTATACACTCGCCGTCTTGAACAACTTGGTGGTGCTATGCCAAGTAGGATTAATTCTACCAGGTTGAAGGAAAAGATCTTGTCGAAAATGCCAAATGTGGAGTCAAACAAGAGTAACTATGAAGTGATTCTCGCATTCAACAAAGACCGAGGCGATGCTCTATTACTAGCCACCAAAAATGATTCTGATAGTGACGCAATTGCGTTGATGAGGGCAGCTCAAATAGTCCACAGAGATTTTTCAGATTAAGTATGATTGCAAGGGTTCACTTGATGCTGACCAGTATGACACCTTACCTCAATCACTTGTTACTTTAGTTCAGATGATACTTGGCGGTACCAACATTCATAATCAAAATGAGAATTCCCAAACTATCAAGGGGAAAGTGTCGTCATTGACCTAGCTACTCATCTTTAATGGCATTAAAAGAGCGCGTAAAAGCAGTATGGGAACTCGCCTTAATCCAGATCGTGAAACAGCATTGCCACTCTACCTAGGCCTACTAATTCATGCCAAAACGCGAAAGCGGGAGCTTGTGGATGAACTCTTCAGACATGGACTTTCAGTATCCTACGATCGCGTCATGCAGCTCTCGACTGATGTAGGAAATAAGGCTATAGACATGTTTAAACAGGATGTGGTTGTTTGTCCATCTAACTTGCATGGTAATCTGTTCACAACTGGGAACCTTGATAAAATAGACCACAATCCTACATCCACATCAGCACGAACTGCATTCCATGGGACAGCAATCTCATTAACACAACATTGTTCAGACACTGGGGTCATTTGAACTCTTGAACAATTGACACCAAACGTTGTACAAAAATCCACCACCATCCATCCATTACCCGAGACGTACACAGTTGTGAATCCAGCTGCTTTCCCAAGCTTCTCTGCCTTTTCCAGCTGTTGATCCTTTGATTCCCAGTGATACCATATTAATCTTAGATAAGACTTAAATTGTGTGGCTGGACAAGATAAACGAACACTCGATCAAGGGCGATATGTATGGGACAGATGACATATCATCGGCAGCTCACTATGCTAGTTTGCAAGATGTCCCACCTCCACCAGCAATTACTGGACTTTTGCCGCTATTTCGTGACAATGCTCATAGTTTGGCAATGGTGAAACATGGTATGGATTTAATTCAGCAAGCTACACAGCATATCAATCATGGACAGGTGCCAGTCATCACTCTTGATCAGCCTTTGTATGCTATTGCAAAGAAGATACAATGGTCTTGACCTCTTCCATATGGCGAGGATAAGTATGTGGTGATGATGGGTGGACTTCACATTGAGATGGCGCTACTCAATGTGTTGGGAGACTGGCTAAGCAACAGTGGATGGGTGGCTGTGATGACAACAGCTAATGTAACTACAGAAGGCTGAGCCGATGCCATTCAAACTGGCTCACATACATCACGAGGCCAATGGGCACACCAGGCGACATCCGCTGCTCTATGTATTGCAGAAACATGCATATGCTGCCTCAGAGGACACCCTGCCATTCGAAGACTGGTGTCAGCAGAAGGAAACAGACCACCCACAGTTTAAGTACTGGAATTCAGTCTTGAAATTAGAGCTGCTGTTTCTTCAATTCACGAGAGCTCAGCGAGAGGCCAATTTCCCGTTGTATGTAGACATTGGGCAAGATTATCCTGTGGATGTTTACCCTGGATCATGTACACTATGCACGATGACTCAGCATCCATGTGGCTGATCTGTTGCAACTTGAGAACCGATGCCCTATTGTATATAGGAAATTTGTTGAAGGAAACTTCATTACTCAGAAACCGGCTACAGATACAGACGTCGTAGTCCTAGCCATACGAACAGCAAACTTTCTTCATGGGTGTGATCTCTGGGTCGCATTTGGCCATGGGAAGACCTTCCGCTATGTATCAGCTCATGGCATTGCAACAGTTTTGGGTGCAGAAGCGTCACAAGGACTGCTATTTATGCATGCTTTCTCTGGGTGTGACACTGTGTCTGCATTTTGTGGGATTGGCAAGACAGCATGGGAAGTTTGGAGGACTTCAGATCTATTCAAGTCACTATTTAGGAGACTGTCTGATGCCCCGGCGTCTCTGTGTGACAATGACATGGAAACGCTGGAGAGGTTTGTCGTACTACTGTACAAACGCACATCACCATTGTCAAAGGTTAATGAGGCACGAAAACGGCTTTTCGCTTTTGGTAACAGGCAGCTAGAAAACATTTGTCCGACAAGTGCAACTCTGCTGCAACACAACAAACGTGCTGCGTTCCAGGCAGGTCATCTTTGGGGCCAATCACTCAATGCAAAAATGCCATCGCCAGCTGACTGAGGTTGGGTCAGAGATTGAGACACTTGGTCACCGCAATGGAGTTTGCTTGCAGACACATCTAAGGCATGCCGGGAACTCGTGAAATGTGCTTGCGAAATAATTGCACTGGCAGATGCAAATGCTATAAATCCAACTTAGCTTGTACACAGTTGTGCTCATGCGATGCACAGTGCGTGTGACGTCTGTGAATCATGATTCAACAATCAACAGCATCATGTATAGCCTTGCATACTCTAATAGGATAATTGAATGTATCTATAACGACCACTACTTGGTTCGATATTACAAAATCAAGTAATTTAAACTATTTCTAGATGCTATATTGCTTTTGTTCTCAAGAGATGGATCTTTTAGATAACACATCTTAAAGAGCCACCGTCTTTTGACATCAAACACAGGTGGTCGCTATGGAAGGATTGATATTTACATATTTAGAGTATTGTAGTGAGTAGAATTATAACGATTGACCCATGAAACCCCCTAATTTGACATTAATCCTATCTATCTACTCCATCTAGCGCTTGAGTAATGCGACTTTTCCGCTGGGAAGGTGGCCATTTTGAATGGGTTCCCTTTGTAGAATCACGTGGCACCACATCTAATTATGATCAGGATACCTTAAACAACCTATATGCCAAATTTCATACTTTCTGCCAGAATGGAACATCTTTTTCACATATCTGCCCTACTATGATTATTAACTGGTTAAGCTCACTAGTTTGGAAGACTTAGATGAAATGAAAACTAGACAGTATACTGTTGAAGAGGCACTTTGGTATGACCAACTATCCAAATGTCTCCTTGATCATAGGCAGTCAATTGGAAATGACCCCATGATCTTTTCCGCTATCCACACCTAATACTTGCTTATGATAGCATTCCGGTACTATGGAATTAATGAATCCTCTCTTTTCTGTCCATGGAGCATGTTCCTTTATTTTGGTTAAAAAGCATCTAAACTTCCATTTCCTGTAAAGTTATTATAGCTTTTGGAAGTTCAATTAACTCACACTGTTTCTCCATTTGGGCATTAGGGGACTATTAATTTATTCCATTCTTGTCTCGGAGTTTCAACTTTATTAACAACAGTGGTTTCGACAGAAACAGAATTTTGAGCCAGTCGAAGGCAGGCAACAAAGCGAAGGCTGTAGAATCTGAATTTTTGCATTACTCGTGTTCTATCTGTCAACAACTGGTCACTACCATTGAGAACACAGCCATGTTTGATTTATTTAATTCTCTTAAGATCAAGGGAGGCAGCCGTTCTGAACCTGTCATAAAGTAGACTGAAGCCATAATTCCAAATTCCCTAAGTCTCTGTATTAATCTCTACTTCAACTAAACCTCGATCTCTGACTCCATCTGATTAAACAAGGTCAACTCCAAGCATAGGTAGAGAGAGAAAGCAGCCAGTACTTCAGGGTCCAGAAAGATTAGAGACAAGACAGATAGCTAGCTAGTTAAAGATTGGTATACAAAGGGTATGGCTTCTGTAGATTAAACGAAATCAGATTTCTTTTTCCACGACAGTTGATACTTACCATCCTGATACTCATTGATATTTCCTAAATATTGAACTAGTTACAATATTACAGATCAAAAACGAAACCTGCCCACACTAGGCAGGTTACACATCCATCAGTCTCGGCGGAAGTGCGTAGAGTAACACATCCTCTGACTAGATATAATTGGCTGACAATAGCAACTTATAAGTGTAAGACCGAGCCTATGTGGGCGGAGAGGTCGGGATCGTATTATGATAGTAAGTATCAACTATTTCATGAAAAAAGAAATCTGTGATTTCGTTTATTTCCCTTCAAGACTATACTCACCATCCGGATACTCAATGATATAACCAGAATTTGTAAGTGAATTCAGCGCGAGGGACGAAATGTCAGAAGACCGTCTGTTCCCTGGAAGAGCTAGTTCTCTTGTTTTTTTTAGTCACAAAACCATCTGAGATTGTTTACGAAAACAACCAGGAAGTGCTTTGATCATTGGATAACACAGCCGATGTCGAGAGGAATGACCGTTATGTAAGATGCTCCCCCTTCTTTCTAATAAAGAAGAGTGACAAGTGTCAATGTCCTACATGCTCTCTATGTACTAGTGCCAAAGTACTATAGGGCATCAACCGAAATGGTTCAATTTTGTATACTCTCGATAGAAATGAACCACATACAAAACACAAACCAGTACTGTATATATATACAGAAAACGTGACAACACATAACCATCACAAACAGCGGACTGACCTTGTTTGTTGGCAACATCCTCCTCATACTGGCTGATGCGTGGTGTAGCACAGTTTAGTGAGAGCTCCATAGGCATAGGTGTCATATATGAGATCAATGGCTATTTACAAATTATTTCTTCAAAATCACTAAGGCAAGAGGGTTATTGGCGTCACGTAAATAATGGTTGCATCTCATGAATTTTCAGTCCAGATCGGTACCAGAGACAGGGGTGATGGTGGATTGTTGTTTATCCAGTCGGGATGGTATCCGACTAAAAGCCATCAAAAGACTAAGGGGTCCTGTGTGACCCGCTTCCACTCTTGGATGTGGGATGCCTGGTAGACTGGGGGAATTGGAGCTTGCTCATCACCAACCCAACCCCTGCTGCTGTCATTTCCCTCTGCGCATGTGCGTCGTTGGGTTACGCTTCCGCAGTGACAGATGTGTGACCTGCCTCGTAGGTGCAGGGTTTTTTTTCTTCCGTGTAACAGCCTACAGTGGCCAGTTACACCTAGTATGGTTCTGACATCAGCAACAAAGTCAAGGTAAACGCAAAACGTAACCACAAATAACAAAGTCCCTGAGCAGAAAATATATGGAGGAAGGGGATAAAAGCATCTTACTATTGATAACAATGCAGCAATGAAGCTATAGATCAAGTTTTGTGACCATACCCCCTCCCCCCAGTTTAGCTGTAACTGAGTTAAACAAAAAACTTAACCAAAACTCTGGACGCGGACGCCGTGGTGATGACATAAGCTCTTCTGTTCTTCGAACAGGCGAGCTAAAAAGTGCTGATTATTTTTCCAAATATTGTTGCTACTTTTATTAACAACTATTTTAACAATTTTTAGTTAGATTGTTTTCAAGATATTGAACAGCTAGGTTTCATTTCAATCGCTTAAAATTCAGATTGGCATGTATTAATGATCGGTGATCTGTCAAAACAGAGTTCGCCATTGCTTTGATATACCAGCATTTATTATGTTGTTAACGGGCGAGCATTACTAAAATGTGAATCAAAGACGAAAATACGAAGCGAGATCAGAAAACACTGTTCCATTATTAATTTTTTATGAAGAGAAATATTATTTCTTTGTTCATGATTGGATAAATTCTCTCCACCAAAGCTGTATGCCTAGCATTGTTTCATCACATACTCGTGATTGACAAATTTAGATTTCTGATATAACAGTGTTTATTCATCACTTAGTTCCCATAGCCTGACTTGTGCCCTGTCACATACAAAACTCAGTTTCTCAGAAACAAACACGTTGTGAGAGTACACACGTATGTCTGACATCACAGAAGACTGGATGATCAACCAAATACATAGAGCAAGGAATAAACATTCAACTGCTGGTCTTCTAATCAAGTGACAATTGTATAACATGAAGATGAGCTTCAAATATTACAGCCAATCATTTTAACGCAGAGATGAGACCCAAATTTGTAATACTGGTAAACTTTCAAAAATAGTCTTCTCATTTCCCAAGAACACTGGAGAAGCATTTTTGGTGGGCTTGAGTGTTAAAGGATTGAAATATACTGTGACATACCAGTGTACCAATATTCCAAACTGACGATGAAAGGACAATTTACTCATTCGTTCACCTATTCATTTCTCTCACTTTGCCCGTATCCATACATCATAACACATTTACAAAGATAAATCAATATGTATATGATGACACGAGTGATTAATGGATATGCATGTCTGAGATGACACCCAAAAGGTCAGAGGTCATGTGGAA
The DNA here is from genome assembly GCA_034401795.1 of Chaetoderma sp. LZ-2023a. Classification (NCBI taxonomy): domain Eukaryota; kingdom Metazoa; phylum Mollusca; class Caudofoveata; order Chaetodermatida; family Chaetodermatidae; genus Chaetoderma; species Chaetoderma sp. LZ-2023a. The sequence goes on from CM067372.1 coordinate 141,586,359, forward strand.
AGGGAACTGAATATGTCAGTAACTAATTCACAAACCCATATTCACACAATACGATGGGATAAACAGGAAATGTATATAAATGGACTATAAAAATTCTTTTAAATCCACCTCTTATTACACTGTAAACGAAATCTAGGATTTCTTTTTTCACGAGAGAGTTGATACTTACCTCCCTAATACTTTTGATATTGCTAAATATTGGCTTTCACTCAATAAACACTCAGATTTAAAACAGTTAGGTGCCCCTACTGGGCAGGGAGTCAGAGCGTAGTCTGGCGGATGCCAGCCCCACCACCGCGCATGCGCAGACTAGCACTTCCTCTGACTAGATTATTGGCTGACACACATGCAACTATTAAGAGCCTGAAGACCGAGCCTCTGTGGGGTGGAGAGGCCGGGTCCGTATCTAGGGAGGTAAGTATCAACTCTCTCGTGAAAAAAGAAATCCTAGATTTCGTTTATTTCACTTCAAGAGTATACTTACCTCCCTAATACTTTTGATATTGCCAGAATTCGAAAGTGAATCTGGCGGGAGGGAGGCGAGGTCAAAAGACCAGCTCATCCCTATACGCTTTTCTGCGTTTAAGGCACTTAAACTTCTGAAACTGTAAGAAAAAACAGTCAGGATTTGACTAACCATCGGATAACACCACCGATGTATGAGAGATGACCGAATGTCATATGCGCTCCCCCCCCCTCCTTCCTGGGAGGAAGAGTCGACTGACCTCAATGTCCTATACGCTCTCTACGTACAAGTGCCATGTACTACAGGACAGAGACGAAAAAGCTCCATTTTCGTAACTCTCAACAATGAACCACACAAATACACAAACCATCACCATATTAATAACGGGTAATCGTGACAATACAATCAACAACGGACAACACATGAACAAGACTGACCTTGTTGAAAATGGCTGCTGACATCATCTTCCCATCGGTAAAGACTGATGCAGGCCCAAAAAAGTGGGTGTTTCCATAAATTAATTGTGAAATATATAAGTAATGAGGAAAAACCTCCTCAAAAAATATAAACCGATTTATTTTTTCAAAACCGACAAGGCGAGAGGATTAGAGGTGTCACGGAGATAATGGTCTGTAAAACTTGACTCACAGTGCCACTGAGCCACCGACATAATATCATCCACAGGGACCCCATTAAATAGGGCCGTGGATGTCACTACGCCGCGGACACTGTGAGCCTTGGCCACGTCAACCTGCTTCCCGGTGGCGGATTTATGGCAAAACTGAATGCATTCCACAATCCACCTGGAAATGGTGTCCTTAGAAGCCCTCCTATGGGGTTCAATATATGACAACCATAACGCTGACTGGTCGGTGCGCCATGCCGCCGTACGTTGTTTGTACCGGCGCAGCGCCCGGACGGGACACCATGCTTTAGAATTAGGATCATATCTAGTTAAAGCAGGCAAAATAATAGGTTGACCTGGATATTTCAACGACTGATTTTTAGCCAAGAAATTAATCCTAGGTAGCAGCTTAAGGCCTTCCCCTGAAACCACAAAACGGTCATCCTCGGCTGATAAGGCATGAATTTCACTCCTACGCCTAGCCGAGGCCGCAGCAATTAAAAACACAGTCTTCAGTGTTAATAGTTTCATAGAAATGGAACTAAGTGGTTCAAAAGGCTTATCACCTAGTACTTGAAGCACTAGCGATAAACTCCAAGACGGAACCACAGGTGGATTCCTTGGTCTTAGATTGCCCATGCCTTTAATTAATACATTCAATGTATTTACTTCATCACTTCCCCTCTTAGCCAAGCAAGGAATAACAGACATTAATGCTGACTTATAACCAGCAATAGAGTTAGGCTTGAGGCTATAGGCATCATAGAGGTGACAGAGGAAATCAGCTACTACTTGAATAGATGAATCCATTGGATCAATACATCTTTTTGAGCACCATTCTGCAAATCTGTTGATTTTATAATTATATGCTCTGGAGGTTGACCCCCTCCTGGCTTTGGCCATAAACATGGCTGCTTGCTCAGAAAAGCCCTCCTTAATTCTAGATTCCTTGACAACATCCACGCAGTCAATCTGAACATTGACGGATTGTTGTGAAGGGCCTTGCCCTGGAAGATAATATCGTCCATCAGAGGCAGAGGAACCGGATTGCAGACCAGAAGGTCCAGCAGATCCGTATACCATGATCGGCTTGGCCAATCCGGGGTGATCAGAAGCACTTGGCATTCCTCTTGTCTGATTTTCTGAAGAATTTTTGGAATCAGGATTGCTGGAGGGAATGCGTATGCATACATTCTCCCCCAGCTGATAGCTAACGCATCTGTTGCGAAAGCGCTTGGATCCGGAATCGGAGAGACGTACGTCGTCATCTTCGCATTCTTCTTCGTTGCGAACAAATCGATGTTGGGTTTCCCCCAATGGTCGAACAGACGATCCGCCACACATTGATTTAGTTGCCATTCCGTGGGTAAAACACTCATCCTTCGGCTCAATGAGTCTGCTAGCAGGTTTAACCTTCCCGGAATATGAACTGCTTTCAAGGTAATCTGGTGATCCAGACACCAACAAAGCAGTTTCCATGTCATCATACAGAGACTGGGCGACTTCGTTCCGCCCTGGCGGTTTATGTAAGTCACAACTGTTGAGTTGTCTGAACGAATAAGAACAATCTTGCCCTGAACTTTCTGTAAGAAATGTTCCAGGGCCAGGACTACTGCTCTTAGCTCCAGTAGATTTATATGTTCCTGTGACTGTTCCAGATTCCAAAGCCCTGATATCGTGGATTCTTCCAGGCAAGCTCCCCAGCCCTCCATCGATGCATCTGTATACACAGTGACCTGAGGGTGGGGAGGGGTTAGCAAAACCCCCGGCAAGAGATTCTCTGTATTCAACCACCATTGCAGGTGGTGAATCAGAGGCGCCAACACTGACACATTCGAGTCCAGCGAACCTGTACTCTGGGTCCATTGTGTCATGAGAAACAACTGGATCGGCCGCCTGCGTAAGGCGGCCTGAGGAATGACTGGTTCCAACGAAACCATCAACCCCAGCGTTCTCAAGTAAACCCGTGCCAGGACATGACGACTGTCGCACACTGACTGAATCAACGAGATGAGTTTTTGAACTCTCTCCTGAGTAGGATAAACATATCCTGTCTCTAGATCGAAGAACATCCCCAGGTAAACAAACTTCTGGGATGGAGTCAGCTCTGATTTTGGGAAATTGATCATCCAGCCCAAGTCTGTGAGAATTTTCAAAACAATCTCCAGATTGGCGGACAAACTTTCCCGGGTGTGCGCTTTCAACAGCCAGTCGTCTATGTACGTGTGGACTGCTATGCTTCTCCTGCGGAGGTATGCTGTGATCGCAAGAACCACACGGGTGAAAACCCGAGGAGCCGTGGAAATTCCGAAGGGCAACACCCTGAATTCCCACTGTCTGCCCTGGAATGCAAATCTCAGGAAGCGACAGAAACTCCCGTGGATGGGGATGTGGAAATAAGCGTCCTTCAAATCTATCGACGCCGTCCACATCCCCCTCTCCAACCCCGCCAACACCGAGCGCACCGTTTCCATCTTGAAACTGGGCGTCTCGATGAACTTGTTCAATGGCTTGAGGTTGAGAATCGGTCTCCACCCTCCGGTGCGTTTTGTTACTAAGAACAGGGTTGAATAGAAGCCCGGACACCTTTGTGCCGGCTGAATAGCTCCCTTTTGTATGAGGGAATTTATCTCCTCCTCGATACACAACCTTTGCTCTGGATCTCTCGGAATGGGAGTCCAGACTGGCACCAGAGACAGTCGCGACGGCGGGCCTGTCACCCACTCTGGATGATACCCGACGGAAAGCCATCGCAAGACTAAACGGTCCTGAGTTAACCGTTCCCACTCTTGCATGTGGCCGGCTAGCCGGCCTCCCACCGGCCCACCTAGGGACCGCGGTGGACACGAGGCATGCAAGAGCGGCACTGTCTCCGTCGCCATACACACCGGAGTGGTTCTTACCGCGGTAAGCGTCCTGTCAGGACCGATAACCACGCCCAGATCCTCGCGCGCCCCGCCCCGCCCCGCGCGCACCTCGGTGCGCGGGCGGCTGCCTGGCTGACGGCGCCTGAGGAACCTGCGCCCCCCTCGCTGCTGGCCGAATCGCACGCGGCCGAGGCCGACGCTGCGACGGTGGCTGGCCACTGACCTGGCCAGCACCACCTCGAGCCTGCAGGGGACGATACGCCGGGGCCGCGGCGCGAGCGTTAGCACGACGCAGCACATCAAACTGCTCGCGCAGCGCCCTCTGGTTATTCACCAGGGTGACCGTCTCTTGGAGGTGGCGACATCCCTCACCTCCAAAAAGACCAGGGCCCGTTATAGGCGTACGCAGTAGCCTATTGTACAGGTCCTGAGACGGGCACAGATTGTCCAGGGCAAACGTGCGTCTTGCCCTGACACTCCTGGTCACCGCCCGAGTCATACAGTCCAGCGCCAGGTTAATACCATCCTGGATGGTTCGCTGGACAGTGACCGGACTTGGCTGGCGCGATGCGGATGCCGTTACTACCCCCTGTAACAGCTGGGAGACGTGGGACAGAGCGGCAATCGAAGCCCTCCCACTCTCCTCCGCATCACGCAACGCGGTATTCGCCGAACGCAACGCGTTCGCGCACAAGACACCCGTGTCAGAACGGGAGCCTGGCCGCGCATCCTCACCCAAAGCCGCGCGGTCATCCACGCTGGGCTTGGGCACCACACCGTACCGCTGGTAATCCAGGGGCACGATGCGACAACGCCTGGCCACCTCGCGAGGGGCCTTCGCGAGACGTCCACTCGACTTAATGGACGACTCCGCCGCCTTGAACATGTCAACGACATGCTCCGCCAGCGGCAGAGAAGGCATAGCGTTAGCAGTCGGTTTCCCAGCTAACCACGGCGTGTGAACACGCTGGCTAGCCGACTGCTCCACGGGCAGATCAGGCCTAACGCTCACCAACCACTGGCAAGCGTCATACCAATCCTCCTCCGTGGCTAACTGCGAGCGCTCTACAAGACGGGGTCCTTCGTCTTCCTCCTGAGCGCAAGCAGTAGAGCTTGACGGCGGGTATGCTGATACACCTGGCAAGCCAGGGAAAACACGCGGGCCTGACAGCACCGGCATGTGAATATCACTGGTTTGACCAGGAGCAGGCACCGTGGCAGAGCGCGGGGTATATATAGTCTCACCACGGGCCCGGCCAGCACCAGCAACACCCTCGGCAAGCCGAGGTATGCGGTACCGCTGGCCATCAGCAGCGCCCTGGGCCACCACCTGAGCCGCGGACTTTACTCCAGGGTGAGTAAAACCGTGGAATAAGGCGCCTGTATTCCCCGCGAGGGGTGCACAAACGTCTTCATCCATGTCCACGTCGTCAGACGGCGACCCTAGCAGGTAATCCTCATTACCCTGGTCAGAAAGATTAGACCCCGGGTCAGCAAAGAGAGCTAACCCGGGCTGACCAGGAACGGTGCCATAGGAGGTACTGGCCACCGCGGCGTGCGGATACCCCTGGACTGATAAGCAGCCCGCGGGTTCCAGCGACAACCGTCCACGGTCCCCTATCGGCGCGGCAATAAGCCTGCTGCCAGGGCCGTGGAACGCCCCCTCTAATGGGGCCACCTCTGAACCGTCGAACAACGGAAGCGGACTAAGGAAAATCGATCCAGAGGCGGGGATTACCTGCTCCGAAGCCGATGATGAGGACAGTAAAGGATTTGGTCCAGGAAGCATGCCACGAAGCAACCCTGGAACCAAATCCTTTATTGTCCTCTTCATCTCTCCCAACATCTCGGTCCGGAAGGCCTCCATATCCACCGCGGACGAGACCTTCCCCATACCCTTCCTACTTACCTCTCGTTTCCGCTTCTTCTTCTTCTCCTCCTCTACCACCTTGTCCGTCGCCTGTAAGCAGCACAAGAATTCGGACATTAACTCGCCCCCCCAGTGCTTACATATGTCACAATTAACCAATGGACCACAAGGGCTACATTGATAGCACAGATGCGGCCAGAACTTTTCATTAAGAAAACGACCACAGGACGCGCAACCCGGTCCCTGAAACAGGGCAAAGGACAAGGAGTATGAGCAACTAGTTAAGCTTAGAAACTCAATCCAACTCAAAGAGAAGGAAAACGATCATAAAGATCAATATACATCAGAAACCAGCATAGCGCTTGAATTGCTGATAAACACATAGCCAGGCTGATTATGACGTCATTAATCCCGTGACAGGAAAAATTCGATCCCAACAAAACATCCAAGTGCAAGGACGAATTGTATGCTGAATGGATAAGTCGACTACACAACCATCAGATACATATAGATAACTCTTTTCTGGCAAAAATGTTAATTATCTCCCTTTGTTTGTTTACAATAATTAACATCACCACATTATCAATAACTAGATACCTGACACTTTGTATAGACAAACCATCCAACGTGACGAACCGGAGAACTCCACCATCTGCACGCCTCTTAACTCTCTCCACCTCATGGGGAAGGAATTGGATCAAGAGGGCAAAGTGAGAAGACCTTTATACTAGGCCTCCAACTCACTGGACATATTTTTCATTTGGTTAGATAACCTAACAGTGTTAGTAGGAAATGGAACCATGGTGGAGAGAAAACTAACTCTCTGCTACTGTGATGCGACCACCTAGCGTCATACAGACCTGTGGACATAAACAGAAAGAGAAATTAGTCATAGGTAGCACCGAGTTGACATAAACCAACTAACCAAGGCGCTTATCACGGTAACCGCGAGTCCCGGAAACACAATACACCGGGAAGAAAACTCGCTAATTTTACTAGAAGTCACCTGATTTAAAGGTCCTAAGTCCCCCTTTGGCGAATCGTTCCGTCCTGCCATCCAAATCAGTGACTATCACTCCAAAAAACACCACTTAAACAGTCTAAGATTAAGGAAAAGCTATTGCAACAAAAAGACATGTGTGAACTCTCTGCCAATAATCTAGCAAAGAGGTAGTGCTAGTCTGCGCATGCGCGGTGGTGGGGCTGGCATCCGCCAGACTACGCTCTGACTCCCTGCCCAGTAGGGGCACCTAACTGTTTTAAATCTGAGTGTTTATTGAGTGAAAGCCAATATTTAGCAATATCAAAAGTATTAGGGAGGTAAGTATACTCTTGAAGTGAAATCATATAATCACAAATCAAATGGCCAATGTAAGATATGTATGTATGATTACTGTTGTCTGTGACTGTAGTAGTAGAAATATCCCATATCTGCACTAAATCCTTCTTTAATACTGCCTTGTCCTCAGCCAAAATATTTAGCTTCTCAGGTCCATTCTAGATCTGAGTGTACGGAGTCCTGCTCTCTTGAGGTCACGTCGCAGCACGCTTGACAGATTTCTACAATGACATCCTCTCCTGTCTTTATCTTTGCTGGTTCCCAGTAGGGCAAATTCCAAGGCTCTCTGTGCTGGTGTGTCTTCTGGCATCCTTAGCACTTGGCCAAACATGAACCATCTTTGCTGGCAGACTTTTACGGATAGCGGCGATGTATTACCCATTCTTGTATAGTGTAGTTCGAAATTATACTGTCTAGCCATCTGTGTCAATTGAGGGGTGCGGAGGTGTTTGCGATGGCAGGCATCAAGTATATCTAGAGCTGCCCAGCTGTTACAGCATCAAAGATACACAGGGTGCGTTGTATAAACATAGTTATTTTGTCACGGACAGGGTGCATTGTATAAACATAGTTATTTTGTCACGGACAGGGTGCGTTGTATAAACATAGTTATTTTGTCACGGACAGGGTGCGTTGTATAAACATAGTTATTTTGTCACGGACAGGGTGCGTTGTATAAACATAGTTATTTTGTCACGGACAGGGTGCGTTGTATAAACATAGTTATTTTGTCACGGACAGGGTGTGTTGTATAAACATAGTTATTTTGTCACGGACAGGGTGCGTTGTATAAACATAGTTATTTTGTCACGGACATCTTTGATCTACGAATCCATAGCTTCCAGAAGACTGGAAAGCTATATTTCCCATGATGCAGCATGCAGCGATGTCAGTAGTACTGCAGAAAAGTGAGCCAATAATTTTACTTTTCCTCGATAGTTCGCCACCAGCAATTGGATCATCATTTTCTTTAGCTTCATATTTTGTAGCTAGGTATATGTGGGTCAACTCTGTTTTAGATTCGTTCTCAATTTTTAGTTTGCTTGCGGCTATTGTGAGTAGTTCATCAAGGGGTTTCTTTTCCTTGTCTATGAAGTCCACATTGTCAGCATATTCCATCTCTAGCCACATACCCAGTATTGAGACTGGTGTGTGTGTGTGCGTGCGTGCACGCGTGTGTCTGTGTTGATCTAGTGGAATTTTCTCGCACAGATTTCAAAGCAGCAGCAACACGTAAAAGGCACAGAGGATAGACCATTGTCACTTAAGATATGCCCACCAACACTGTCTGTAAAACTGTGTGCTGTAGTCAACACAGTCCCTGTCAGATGTAATCAGACTGGTTAGGAGTAAAAAGAAATATGCCAAACAGGTTATGGGTGGGATCATGTGGCATTGACCAGTCGCAAACAGATACACCACCACGAAAGAAACACCTGTGGGTGACACCGAGGCATTAAGCTGAGATAATCTTTGCTTAAGACTAAAGGCATAACAGCTACCATGCACCAACCATCTTACAACACTTTATGAACAAAATTATTCTACAGGTTAGAAATATTTTAGTGACAGACACAAAAGTGTTATGGCAGACAAGTGTTATACAGTATATAAAAATATGCTCATCAACCCAAGCTGAGCAAACAGTCTGAACAGTAGTTCGTAAAAAAAGGGTGCCAATAACACAATGACGATCCATTCCGTGGCAGCGAACCATGGAGGAAAAGTAAAATCCTGGGCTCACTGCTATGCAGTACTGTTGATATTGCTGCATCATGGGGAACATAGCTTTCCAGTCCATCTGGAAGCTATGGATTCGTAGATCAAAGATGCTCTTGGTAAAAAGACTACGTTTATACAATGCAACCTAAAGAAGCTAAAGAATTTTGGCTGAGGGCAAGACAAAGTGGGCAAAAGCGAAGAAGGACAAATTGCAGCTGTAGGATGTTTCTACTACTACAGCAGCAGAATAGAGTAATCATACAAAATAACACACTATCATACAGTAAATATTATAAGCAAGTCTATTCACATATTGATGGTGTCACATGATTGCAAGGCTTACAGTTTACTACAGAGCATGTAGATTTACAGCTACTTACATCATGTTCAAAATTGTACTAACTAACATGTTTCTTTTCTTGTTTTGTAAATATGTTAATTTATTTACGATCTGTACTGTACTTCAATTAGCTATAGATTATTTTATTATACATTACAGTATTGCTGGCTAAAGACACACTTATGTAGACATAATGTACCTTTCCAGTTTTAGCTATGTCCCACCCATCTCTATCGAATTACACCCACACCTCGCTCGTGTTGGGATCGATCGATCTCCGAACTCCCTGACTATCAATTTCCAGAAAACTATACATGTAAGCTGTTGAATATTTTGAAACTAATTTGACAGCACCCTGCCAAATTAATTTCAAAATATTCAACAGCATGTTTCTTAAATAGCAAAAACATACAATTGGTACAACGTGTCGGCCTATTAAACGTAAAAGACGGGTGTAATGACGTCAGCATACATTACGTCATATGATTGAGTGAGGAAATGGATTCATGAATTGGAAGAGGTTTATTATAATATAAATATAAAGACAATACAATGTATGGAACCTTATTTTACATCTTAAGATTGCTCCTATTTTACATTAGCTGATAATTTCTTTTTCACGCTTTCTTGCATCTTCTTGCTCAGTCCTGGTATGCTGTGATCCAGCAACTGAAACAAAAATGTTTATTTACATATATACTGTAATCTGTGGTATGATAAACTTTGCATCCAATATTTTGTCTAATTAAAATTGCAACTGTTACACTATTAATAGGCACAATGGATGAATCCAATCCATCACTCAAGTTTCTGACATAATAGATTAATGAATTACGTCACTCATTAGCTGACATCACAATTAAAATGATGAGGTTCTGTCACGAAAATCTTAGTTTGTCACAAAAGAGATGAATTGCAAGTCTTGAGTGAATTTATAATTTAATAAGCACTTTGTTGTATATTTAGAAACTAATTTGACTAGGAGCTGTTGCAGCAATAGTTAGGTTGACATTTAGATTTTGGAAAATTAGGTTTCAAAATTTCAAATTGATTCCAACACACATAAAGTGGGTGAAGATTGGCTAGAATTGTGCGACGCATAGTTAGAAATGCATCCCTCTATTTCTGAGGTTGAGCATTTGATACATGACAATACAATAAATCAGTTCTCATCACATCCAGATCCCTGATGGTAGCGCAATTTGAGGCGATGTTATTGAGCCAGAATACAAATTTCAATAAAGGTAACTAAGGAACATATGGGAATATTTCGGCATTGGGCAGTCTGGCCTCTAACATATTAAAACACAGAGACCAGAAAGCCCAAATTCATTTAATGTAGAGAATATTCTGTTGAACATTCTGAAACTAATTTGACTGGGAGCCGCTGCTCCTACTTATGGCAGCAACAGATTTCAGTGAAATTAGTTTCAAAATGTTCAACCGCTTACCTGTATACTTGTCTTATAATGGAGACGCCAATATTTCATGGATTAGACAGTTAAGATGGAGACGGATTGACTTGTGCTGAGCAGATATCATATAAAATAGCCTTTTCTAAACACATGCCTACCTTCTTACAGAGGTTGGCGAGTGCGTCATAATATTGGCCTTGCAGTATTTCTGTAGTGAGGTATGCGTTCATAAGCTTCTCTGCGCATAGCTCAGCTGTCACAGAGAAAGCACAGTCTCTGCTCATTAACTGCAATATATAAAAATAACAAGAGTAATCAAGGATTGCACTGACACTTTTTCATTGTTTTCTATCGCTATATAATTTTCTAGAGGATAAAGACCAAAGTTGTGGAATCCTACTGACACACCTGTTCTTATTTTAACCATTTAACCCTCAAATTTGTTTTAAAATATTTCAATGTTCTCATAGAAAATGTTCATTTGTGGAACAAGACTTTAAAAACTTACCACTGGAATGACTGGCTTGGTTATCGAGCCAGTCATTCCAGTGGTAAATTAAAAAATGCAAATGGACATTTCTCAAGACTGCTTCAGAAGCTGTTTTTGGCTGATATGAGTGTTAAAGTGGTAAAGCTTGATCCAAATCAGATCAGTAGCTTCCAAGAGACAGGCAAGACACAGACAGACAAACAAACAAACAGACAGACAGGCAAACAGACAGAGATAGACACACCAACGGACCATCTGATAGACAGAGACACAAATATAGTATCTTCTCTCTGATATGGGGCAAGAGTGACAAACAATCAGTCTTTTCAGCTATAACCTTAAAAAAGCAGACCGAGGATCTGTCTGACCGACACAAGATGCACAACCATTTTCATTTATTTTGATCTTCGATAAGATAGGGCTAAAACATATAATATTCACATACACAGTCAATTTACTGGTGAAAATCTCAATTTTAAAGTATCCTATAGTTTAGGAACTGGTAAATAATCTTAACCCTTTGAACCCTGAATTCCCAGAATATAAATTTTCAAGACAGGTATGCTGTTGAAAATTTTGAAACTAACAGAAATTGCTGCCATAGAAAGTAACCGGATCCAGTCAAATGAGTTATAAAATTTTCAACAACAAATTTAATAGCGTAAATGATTTTTTTTTAACCCTAAGGAACCTACGAGCCATCTAGACGGCGCGCAAAAATCGTAGCAATAAACCTACGAGCCGTCTGGACGGTTTTCAATAATTGGATGCGGTGGCATACGCGCCGTCTGGACGGCTTTAAGAGCACCAGTTTTCGATCGCTAAATACACAAGCATTACGGGCGTTTTATCCAATCAAACTTAGCGTTACATTACGTCAGATAAATCCACTTTTGATTGGTCAATTCAGTTTGTTTACAAATTTCTAATATAAATAGTTTTCTGTGAATGAAATCCCTAGCGTAAAATCGTCAACGATAGCATGTCGATTCCTTTATTTAACCGAATACTCGATTCCCTGATGGCCGGAATCGCTTAGTGAGACCTTTTGAAAATTTACCACTAGAATGCTCGGTAATTGAGCCAGTCATTCCAGTTGTAAAATTTCAAAAATAGTCTTCCCTTGGTCTGTATAGAAAATTTGAAGGGCTAAAGTAGAATCTAGTAATCACTAGTCCTATCTGAACATAGTGGCTCATTTGGCTTAATTTCAATTCATGGAGAGGGTGTCAACTGGTGTGCGAGAGTGGTCTATGAAAAATCCAGAAATCTAGAAGACTCCAATCTCTCCTTACAATACATTTTTAACCCCTTCTCCAACCCAAAGAAATAAATGTCAGGCAATCCACAATTATATGGGCAACCCACACACCAGATTTCTTTGAATTCCACACAACAGTTTGGGAGTAAAGTATGAGATATTTTTTTTGGATATTTGAACTTTGGACCCCACCCCCTGACCTACAGTGGGCGGGGCCAAATCTAAATGTTGTCTTGCATAGCGCAATCATATGGGTAACAGCCATACCAAATTTGGTTGAAATCGACCCAACTGTTTGGGAGGAGATAGCATGATGGACGTACAGATAAGTGGATGGAGGCAATTATATCCCCATTTTTGTAAAACATGGAGATAATGAATGGACTCAAGGAGACATGGTAGGCATGGGGATAATTAATTCAGTCATCATACTAAAATGTAATTTTCTTTCGGATTGAGAAATTAGGCTACACCCATCATTTGTCATGCCACATTGTTTTCAGGACTTGTCATGAAAGGGTTAAACATAGTAAAAACTGGAATTGACAAAAGGAAGGACAACGCAGAAATTTTTCTAATGGATGGATCTACTTTTAGTTATGTCCCGCCCATCTCTACATACGCTCCATCGATGATTTGCGCGTGTTGGGATCAGTCTATATACTTTGAATCCTGAATTCCAAATTTCATGGTAACCATAGATACCGCTAATCTGGTGAATATTTTGAAACCAATTTCAAATACTTTGATTTGACTGAAAGCTGTTGCTGCCCAACTCACCAGGGTAGCAAAGGCGAGCTAATTCTAAAATATTCACCAGCTTTCCTCTATAAATTTGAATTTTTTCCCCCATTAAAATGAGATATGGGCAATTCATCTCTTACCTTGATCTTGTGCACGTTACAATATTGTGTAGATTTCACTCTGCTGTCGCCCCTACTCACATAATAAATTCAGTTGACATTTTGCCCCTTCCCCCTCAGCCCCTTCCACCCGAGCAGTGTCACAGCCTAATGTATTAGGTTGTCTCACATTCTATAACCATAGGGCCATGATATGGTAAATTAAACGAAATCTAGGATTTCTTTTTTCACGAGAGAGTTGATACTTACCTCCCTAATACTTTTGATATTGCTAAATATCGGCATTCACTCAATAAACACTCAGAATAAAAACAGTTAGGTGCCCCTACTGGGCAGGTAGACAGAGGGTAGTCCGGCGGATGCCAGCCCCACCACCGCGCATGCGCCGACTACTACTTCCTCTGACTAATTTATTGGCTGACACACATGCAACTATTAAGAGCCTGAAGACCGAGCCTCTGTGGGGTGGAGGCCGGGTCCGTATCTAGGGAGGTAAGTATCAACTCTCTCGTGAAAAAAGAAATCCTAGATTTCGTTTATTTCACTTCAAGAGTATACTTACCTCCCTAATACTTTTGATATTGCCAGAATTCGACAGGGAATTCGGCGGGAGGGAGGCGAGGTCAAAAGACCAGCTCTTCCCTACACGCTTTCACGCGTTCAAGGCACTTAAACGTCTGAAACTGTGTGAAAACACAGTCAGGATTTGATGAACATCGGCTAATACCAACCGATGGATGAGATGACCGAATGTCATATGCGCTCCCCCCCCCCCCCCCCTCCTTCCTGGGAGGAAGACTAGAATGACCTCAATGTCCCATACGCTCTCTACGTACCAGTGCCATGTACTATAGGACAGACACGAAAAGGCTCCATTTTCATATACTCTCAATGATGAAACACATCAAAACACAAACCATCACCATATTAATAACAACGGGTAACGTGACAATACAATCAACAATGAACAACACATGAACAAGACTGACCTTGTTGAACTTGGCAGCTGTCTTCCCAGAGGAGAAGGCTGATGCAGTCCCAAAAAGTGGTTGTTTCCATTAATTAATTGTTAAGTATATAAGCAATGAGGAAACCCTCCTCAAAAATCATATAAGCGATTATTTTTTCAAAATCGACAAGGCAAGAGGATTCGAGGTGTCACGGAGATAATGGCCTGTAAAACTTGACTCACAGTGCCACTGAGCAACGGACATAATGTCATCCAGAGGGACCCCATTAAATAGGGCAGTGGAAGTCACCACGCCGCGGACACTGTGAGCCTTGGCTATGTCAACCTGCTTACCAGTGGCGGATTTATGACAAAATTGGATACACTCTACAATCCACTTGGAAATGGTGTCCTTAGACACCCTGCCATGGGGTTCAATATATGACAACCATAACGCTGACTGATCGGTCCGCCACTCCGAAGTACGCTGTTTGTACCGAAGCAGCGCCCGAACGGGACACCATGCTTTAGAATTAGGATCAAATCTTGTTAAAGCAGGCAAAAAAATAGGTTGACCTGGATATTTCAAAGACTGATTCTTAGCCAAGAAATTAATCCTAGGTAGCAGCTTACGGTCTTCCCCTGTAACCACAAAACGGTCGTCCTCGGCTGATAAGGCATGAATTTCACTCCTACGGCTAGCCGAGGCCGCAGCAATTAAAAATACAGTTTTAAGAGTTAACAGTTTCATAGAAATGGAACTAAGTGGTTCAAAAGGCTTATCACCTAGCACCTGAAGCACTAGCGATAAACTCCAAGACGGAATCACCGGGGGATTCCTTGGTCTTAGATTGCCCATGCCTTTAATTAATACATTTAATGTACTTACTTCATCACTCCCCCTATTAGCCAAGCAAGGGATAACAGTCATTAAAGCTTATTTATAACCAGCAATAGAGTTAGGCTTGAGGCTATAGGCATCATACAGGTGACAGAGGAAATCAGCTACTACCTGAATAGATGAATCCATTGGATCAATACATCTTTTTGAGCACCACTCTGCAAATCTGTTGATTTTATAATTATATGCTCTGGAGGTTGACCCCCTCCTGGCTTTGGCCATAAACATGGCTGCATGCTCAGAAAAGCCCTCCTTAATTCTAGATTCCTTGACAACATCCACGCAGTCAATCGGAACATTGACGGATTGTTGTGAAGGGCCTTGCCCTGGAAGATAATGTCGTCCATCAGAGTTAGAGGAACCGGATTGCAGACCAGAAGGTCAAGCAGATCCGTATACCATGATCGGCTTGGCCAATCCGGGGCGATCAGAAGCACTTGGCACTCCTCCTGTCTGATTTTCTGAATGAACTTTTGGAATCAGGATTGCTGGAGGGAATGCGTATGCAGACATTCACCCCCCCCCCCCCCAGCTGATAGCTAACGCATCTGTTGCGAAAGCGCTTGGATCTGGAATCGGAGACGTACGTTGTCATCTTCGCATTCTTCTTCGTAGCGAACAAATTGATGTTGGGTTTCCCCCAATGGTCGAACAGACGATCCGCCACACATTGATTTAGTTGCCATTCCGTCGGTAAAACACTCATCCTTCGGCTCAATGAGTCTGCTAGCAGATTTAACCTTCCCGGAATATGAACTGCTTTCAAGGTAATCCTGTGACCCAGGCACCAACAAAGCAGTCTCCATGTCATCATACAGAGACTGGGCGACTTCGTTCCGCCCTGGCGGTTTATGTAAGTCACAACTGTTGAGTTGTCTGAACGAATAAGAACAATCTTGCCCTGAACTTTCTGTAAGAAATGTTCCAGGCCCAGGACTACTGCTCTTAGTTCCAGTAGATTGATATGTTCCTTTGACTGTTCCAGATTCCAAAGCCCTGATATCGTGGATTCTCCCAGGCAAGCTCCCCACCCCTCCATCGAAGCATCTGTATACACAGTCACCTGAGGGTGGGGAGGGGTTAGCAAAACCCCCACCAAGAGATTCTCTGTACTCAACCACCATTGCAGGTGGTGAATTAGAGGCGCCAACACTGACATGTTCGAGTCCAGCGAACCTATACTCTGGGTCCATTGTGTCATGAGAAACAACTGGATCGGCCACCTGCGTAAGGCGGCCTGAGGAATGACCGGTTCCAACGAAACCATCAACCCCAGCATTCTCAAGTAAACCTGTGCCAGGACATGACGACTGTCGCACACTGACTGAATTACCGAGATGAGTCTCTGAACTCTCTCCTGAGTAGGATAAACATATCCTGTCTCTAGATCGAAGAACATCCCCAGGTAAACAAACTTCTGGGATGGAGTCAGCTCTGATTTTTGAAAATTTATCATCCAGCCCAAATCCGTGAGATTGGTTGATAAACTTTCCCGGGTGTGTGCTTTTAACAGCCAGTCGTCTATGTACGTGTGGACTGCAATGCTTCTCCTGCGGAGGTATGCTGTGATCGCAAGAACCACACGGGTGAAAACCCGAGGAGTGGTGGAAATTCTGAAGGGTAACACCCTGAATTCCCACTGTCTGCCCTGGAATGCAAATCTCAGGAAGCGACGGAAACTCCTCGCTATGGGAATGTGGAAATAAGCATCCTTCAAATCTATCGAAGCTGTCCACATTCCCCTCTCTAACCCCGCCAACACCGAGCGCACAGTCTCCATCTTGAAACTGTGCGTCTCTATGAACTTGTTCAACGGCTTGAGGTTGAGAATCGGTCTACACCCTCCGGTGTTTTTTGTTACTAAGGACACGGTTGAATAGAAGCCCGGACACTTTTGTGCCGGCTGAATAGCTCCTTTTTGTATGAGGGAACTTATCTCCTCCTCGATACACAACCTTTGATCTGGATCTCTCGGATTCGGAGTCCAGATTGGCACTAGAAACAGTCGCGACGGCGGGCCTGTCATCCAATCGGGATGATACCCGACTGAAAGCCACCGCAAGACAAGTCAACCGTTCCCACTCTTGCATGTGGTCGGCCAGTCGGCCTCCCACCGGTCCACCTAGGGATAGAGGTGGACATAAGGAGTGCAAGAGTGGCACTGTCTCCTTCGCCAGAAACACCGGAGTGGTTCTCACCGCGGTAACCGGGCCATCAGGCATGATTACCCCGACCAGATCCTAGTGCGCCACGCCCAGCACCGCGTGCACCTCGGTGCGCGGGTGGCTGCCTGAGGAGCCTGCGCCCCCCCCCTCACCGCCGGCCGAATCGCACGCGGCCTAGGCCGACGCTGCGCTGGTGGGTGGTCTCTGACTTGGCCACCTCCACCTCGAGCCTGCAGGGGACGATATGCAGGGGGTGCGGCGCGAACGCGCTCCCGACGGAGCATTTCAAACTGCTCGTGCAGCGCCCTCTGGTTGTTGACCAGAGTAACCGTCTCCTGGAGGTGTCTACATCCCTCACCTCCAAAGAGACCAGGACCTGTAATAGGCGTACGCAGAAGCCTATTATACAGGTCCTGGGACAGGCACAGATTGTCCAAGGCAAATGTGCGCCGCGCCCGGACACTCCTGGTCACCGCCCGAGTCATACAGTCCAGAGCCAGGTTGATACCATCCTGGATGGCCCTCTGGACTGTGACCGGGCTCGCCTGCCGCGATGCGGATGCTGTCACTACCCCCTGTAACAGCTGGGAGACGTGGGACAGAGCGGCAATCGAAGCCCTCCCACTCTCCTCCGCATCACGCAACGCGGCATTGGCCGAACGCAACGCGTTCGAACACAAGACTCCCGTGTCAGAACGGGAGCCCGGCCGTGCATCTTCACCCAAAGCCGCGTGGTCATCCACGCTCGGCTTGGGTACCACACCGTTCCTCTGGTAATCCAGGGGCACGATGCGGCAACGCCTGGCCACCTCGCGAGGGGCCTTCGCGAGACGCCCATTCGCCTTGATGGACGTCTCCGCCTCCTCGAACATGTCAACGACATGCTCAGCCAGCGGCAGAGATGGCATTGCACTAGCAGTAGCCTTACCAGCTAACCACAGCCTGTGATCACGCTGGCTAGCCGACTGCTCCACGGGCAGATCTGGCCTAACACTTACCAGCCATTGGCAAGCGTCAGACCAATCCTCTTCCGCGGCTAGCTGCGAGCGCTCTACAAGACGGGGGCCTTCGTCTCCCTCCTGAGCGCAAGCAGCAGAGCTTGACGGCGGATAAGCGGATAACCCCGGCAGGCCAGAAAAAACATGCGGGCCCGAAAGAACAGGCATGTTAAATTGACTGGCCTGACCAGGAGCAGGCGCTGTGGTAGAGCGTGGGGCAGATACCGCCCCACCACAGCCCCGGCCAGCACCAGCGATACTCTCGGCAAGCCGAGGTATGCGGTATAGCTGGCCATCAGCATTGGCCAGGGCCACCTTCTGCGCCATGAACTCTACTCCTGCGTGAGTAGAGCCATGGAATATGTCGCCTGTATTCCCCGCGAGGGGTGCACAGACGTCATAATCCATGGTCACGTCCCCAGACGGCAACCCTAACAGGTAATCCTCTTCCTCCTGGCCAGAAAGATTAGACTCCGGGTCAGCAAAGAGAGCTAACCCGGACTGGCCAGGAAAGGTGCCATAGGAGCTACTGGCACCCATGGCGTGCGGATACCCCTGGACTGATAAGCAGGCCGTGGGTTCCAGTGACAGCCGTCCACGACCCCTCGGCACGGCACCAAGCCTGCTGCCAGGGTCGTGGATCACCCCCACTAATGGAGCCACCTCTGAATCGTCGAACAACGGAACCGGCCTACGGAAAGGTGATTCAGAGGCGGGGATAACCTGCTCGGAAGCAGACGCTGAGGATGACAAAGGATTTGGTCCAGGAAGCATGCCACGTAGCAACTCTGGAACCAAATCCTTTATCGTCCTCTTCATCTCTCCCAACATCTCGGTCCGGAAGGCCTCCATGTCCACCGCGGATGAGGCCTTCCTCTTACCCTTCTTACCTACACCCTCTCTCTTCTGCTTCCTCTCCTCCTCCACTACCTTGTCCTTCGTCTGCAAACACAGAAACTCAGACATTAAGTCGCCCCCCCCCAATGCTTGCATACCTCACACTTAAGCAATGGCCCACAGGGACTACAACCAAAGCAAAGGTGAGGCACAAATCGATCTTTCAAGAAACGTCCACAGGACGGACAACCAGGTCTCTGAAACAGGACAAAGGACGAGGACAATGAGCAAACTAGTTAAGGTTAGAAACTCAAAACCAAACTAAAAGAGAGGGAAACGATCATAAAGATCAATAATTGACTAAAACCAGCGTTGGACAAAACTTTAATCGTTAATAATCGCAAGGCTGATTATGACGTCATGATCCCATGACAGAAATCAATCGATCCGACCAACAACTAGGCGTGCGGACGAATTGTATACATAACCAGAACATCTTAGAACGGTTATTCAGACTACACAACCATCAGATACACAAAGATAACAATGGCAATAGCAGTTAATTTTCTTAAATAATTAACCTCACCTCATATCATTACTTAGATACCTGACACTTTGTATAGACAAACCATCCAACGTGATGAACTGGAGCACTCCACCAACTGTACGCCTCTTAACTCTCTCCACCTTAGGGGAAGGAATTGGAGCAACAGGGCAAAGTGAGAAGACCTTTATACTAGGCCTCCGACTCACTGGACATAGAATTCTTGGTTAGATAACCTAACAGTATTAGTAGGAAATGGAACCTTGGTGGAGAGAAACAAACCCTCAGATGCTGTGATGTCCATTACATATCCTCACAGAGACCTGTGGACAAAAACACAGAGAGAGATTAGTCTCACATAGCACCATGTTGAAATAAAACAACTAAAACAGGCGCTTATCACGGTAAACGCAAGTCCCGGAAACACATTACACCGGGGAAAACTCGCTAGAATATATTAGAAATCACCTGATATAAAGATCCTGCGCCATCCTCCGGCGAAGCCACTTTATCCGACATATCCAGGTAGTATCCTTCTAATATATTCACACTTCTAAGACTATAAACGCGTTGAAAACAGTGAAACTTTTGAAAAAAGCACAAAAACATGTGTTCTCTCTGCCAATAAATTAGCAAAGAGGAAGTAGTAGACGGCGCATGCGCGGTGGTGGGGCTGGCATCCGCCGGACTACCCTCTGTCTACCTGCCCAGTAGGGGCACCTAACTGTTTTTATTCTGAGTGTTTATTGAGTGAACGCCAATATTTAGCAATATCAAAAGTATTAGGGAGGTAAGTATACTCTTGAAGTGAAATAACAGATTTGGTTATATTCCTTTAACTTTGACAGTCTTCCATCAAACAGCCCGCCCCCCCCCCCCCCAGGTCATCAAATTTTTATTTTTATAAAATCCATGTTAGTAAATCCATTAGCCGTAACAGGAAAAACTGAGTCCGTTTAGAAGCCATCGCCCATCAGTCACCTGCAAAAAATAGGAAGGATAAGTTAGAAATATACAAATTCTAGAGGTGTTATATTAAGACTATAACAATCAAATTTTTTCATGAAAATTTAGATTTTCTCATAGACAATGCCCATATGCAGACCAAGAGCAAGTCATTCCAGTGATACATTTTCAAAAATAATCTTACTTTGGTCGGAAAATTAACATTTTCCTCAATAACTGCAGCAGTTTTGGTCTGACTCAAATGTTAAGTGGTTAACAATATACATGTACGGCGCAAGGTCATAGGGATATATAGTCCGAGTCTGTTCTGACTCAACCCGCCCCTGTGACAGATATTTGGACAGACTGACAGTCTGTCCAAATATCTGTCACAGGGGCAGGTTGAGTCAGAGCAGACTCAGACTAAGGGATATACTGGTAAACATTATGACCCGACAACGGGTGTTATGGTCATACACCGCCCTCAGATTTTAGCGCAGAAATGAATAATATAATAAATGGTGGGCATATATCGTCCAAGGAGGGAGTATGACTACTAGTTACTGGATTAACCTTTTCAATCGACAAGAGCGAATAATAAATTTGCTATGAATGTTTCAAAATTCTGTTGAATATTTTGAAACTAATTAAACTGGCTAAGGCAGCACCAGCTTCACATTGGATTCAAAATATTCAACATCTTACATTTATAATGACTGTAAGCGTGAAGTTCTGGAATTTCAGGTTCAAATGTGACAATTGTTTTTGATTTTGGGCACACAAGTTTATTTCAGGGCCCCGGTTCTCTATATCTTTGATCAGAGGATACTGGCCACACAGTAAATGGTGATAGAATGTTTGTAACCAGGGCAATTGTGAAATATTTGTTTTCTAAGGAATTATTAGTAAGTTCCAGTCATCAATGATTATTAGTAAATGTGCCGTATACTTGTAAGTTTTTAGTTACTCAATGACTAATTTAACCGAGAAAGTTATAGATTGTGTTAAGAGAGCAGCTGAACCAATAATATATAAATCAATTTCGTTTACCTCTGGTCGCGAAATAACAATAAGGTTATAGATAAACAATCCGATACGTTCAATCATCGATGCTTGTCTTTGTTTACAATTTCCGAGAAAACATACTCTTCAAATTACCGTCAGTAATTAGGGCGAGTTGAGATGCGAAAGTTGTCAATTATATCTGCATCCCACTTCCCAATTGGCAATATCGTTAATCTAGTCATCTGTCTACTTTTTAGTTTGTGGCGTACAAGAAATATGCATAGATTGACATTTGAACACACATTCTATTTTGCAAAACAGCTGATCGTGTCGCCATCTTGCCGGAAAAATTAATTTTCATGTATTCCCGACCAATCAGACGTATCAATCTTATAGCACGTGATACGGTGTTGCCAATAACGGGCAATGAGCTTGGTACTCGTATATTAGATACGGGTACAATTCTACAAATTCCTCTCGTTCTTTCACGATAAACGGTTCCTATTTGGGACGCCGCTACGAAAAAAGGTCTGAACATTCGTGTTCGCTTTTTAAATGGCTGAGTGCACCCAGCAATGCTACATAGCATAAAATTTGCCATTTATTCGCTGTCAACGCTGAGAAACCCTGGTATGTGTTCGATTATGTATAAAGGAATTATTCAACATTGAATGAGGCCTCCCCCCAAAATCATGACCAGAATTTCTCGAAATTTTACGGTACCATGACATATGATTGTCATTTTCACATCTTATCGGATAAAAACCTTGACAAAACTTTGGTATCTGTTAGTTTTAATATCATTGTGATTAAATTTATCAATGGCATTTGTAAAATTAAAAAAAACTTTGCGAAAATAGACCAATGTATTTATCCTACAAGGTGTGGCCATTTTGAGAGGTACGTTGACTAACTAAAATATATTTTATTCATACAAATTTTATATGTACATAAAGGTATTTTATTGCCCTTTCTAATGATATATAGTTTTATATATAGTGATCTGTTACTTTGCCAAAAATAGTTAATATAGTTGGCATGGTAGCACTACGCCGCTATCACGCCACTACCGCTTATAGGCTAGGTTTCTAAGCAAGTTTCTAGCTTATGGATGTAGGGTTTCTAGCACTTTTTTTGTAAATTCTTGGTAGGGCCCAGAGGGTTAATTTGGCATTTCAGGTTCAAAGGGCCAAACTATTCTTCCTTAATTCTGCTGTAGCTAACAGATTCATGCTTCTGGCCTTTGAAAGTGTTAACTAAACGAAATCAAGGATTTCTTTTTTCACGAGAGAGTTGATACTTACCTCCCTAATACATTTGATATTGCTAAATATTGGCTTTCACTCAATAAACACTCAGATTAAAACAGTTAGGTGCCCCTACTGGGCAGGGAGTCAGAGCGTAGTCTGGCGGATGCCAGCCCCACCACCGCGCATGCGCAGACTAGCACTTCCTCTGACTAATTTATTGGCTGATACACATGCAACTATTAAGAGCCTGAAGACCGAGCCTCTGTGGGGTGGAGAGGCCGGGTCCGTATCTAGGGAGGTAAGTATCAACTCTCTCGTGAAAAAAGAAATCCTTGATTTCGTTTATTTCACATCAAGAGTATACTTACCTCCCTAATACTTTTGATATTGCCAGAATTCGACAGTGAATTCGGCGGGAGGGAGGCGAGGTCAAAAGGCCAGCTCATCCCTATACGCTTTTCTGCGTTTAAGGCACTTAACCTTCTGAAACTGTATGAAAAAAACAGTCAGGATTTGACTAACCATCGGATAACACCACCGATGTATGAGAGATGACCGAATGTCATATGCGCTCCCCCCCCCCCCCCCCCTTCCTGGGAGGAAGAGTCGAATGACCTCAATGTCCTATACGCTCTCTACGTACAAGTGCCATGTACTACAGGACAGAGACGAAAAAACTCCATTTTCGTATACTCTCAACAATGAACCACATAAATACACAAAACCATCATCATATTAATAACGGGTAATGTGACAAGACAATCAACAATGGACAACACATACACAAGACTGACCTTGTTGAAATGGCTGCTGACATCCTCTTCCCATTGGTGAAGAACGATGCAGTCCCAAAAAAGTGGTTGTTTCCATAAATTAATTGTGAAATATATAAGCAATGAGGAAACCCCATCAAAAATATAAGCCTAGTTATCTTTTCAAAATCGACAAGGCGAGAGGATTAGAGGTGTCACGGAGATAATGGTCTGTAAAACTTGACTCACAGTGCCACTGAGCCACCGACATAATATCATCCACAGGGACCCCATTAAATAGGGCAGTGGATGTCACTACGCCGCGGACACTGTGAGCCTTGGCCACGTCAACCTGCTTCCCGGTGGCGGATTTATGACAAAACTGAATGCATTCTACAATCCACCTGGAAATGGTGTCCTTAGAAGCCCTGCCATGGGGTTCAATATATGACAACCATAACGCCGACTGGTCGGTGCGCCACTCCGATGTACGTTGTTTGTACCGGAGAAGCGCCCGGACGGGACACCATGCTTTAGAATTAGGATCATATCTAGTTAAAGCAGGCAAAACAATAGGTTGACCTGGATATTTCAACGACTGATTTTTAGCCAAGAAATTAATCCTAGGTAGCAGCTTAAGGCCTTTCCCTGAAACCACAAAACAGTCATCCTCGGCTGATAAGGCATGAATTTCACTTCTACGCCTAGCCGAGGCCGCAGCAATTAAAAACACAGTCTTCAGTGTTAATAGTTTCATAGAAATGGAACTAAGTGGTTCAAACGGCTTATCACCTAGTACTTGAAGCACTAGCGATAAACTCCAAGACGGAATCACAGGGGGATTCCTTGGTCTTAGATTGCCCATGCCTTTAATTAATACATTTAATGTATTTACTTCATCACTTCCCCTCTTAGCCAAGCAAGGAATAACAGACATTAAAGCTGACTTATAACAAGCAATAGAGTTAGGCTTGAGGCTATAGGCATCATACAGGTGACAGAGGAAATCAGCTACTACCTGAATAGATGAATCCATTGGATCAATACATCTTTTTGAGCACCATTCTGCAAATCTGTTGATTTTATAATTATATGCTCTGGAGGTTGACCCCCTCCTGGCTTTGGCCATAAACATGGCTGCTTGCTCAGAAAAGCCCTCCTTAATTCTAGATTCCTTGACAACATCCACACAGTCAATCTGAACATTGACGGATTGTTGTGAAGGGCCTTGCCCTGGAAGATAATATCGTCCATCAGAGGCAGAGGAACCGGATTGCAGACCAGAAGGTCCAGCAGATCCGTATACCATGATCGGCTTGGCCAATCCGGGGCGATCAGAAGCACTTGGCATTCCTCTTGTCTGATTTTCTGAAGAATTTTTGGAATCAGGATTGCTGGAGGGAATGCGTATGCATACATTCTCCCCCAGCCGATAGCTAACGCATCTGTTGCGAAAGCGCTTGGATCCGGAATCGGTGAGACGTACGTCGTCATCTTCGCATTCTTCTTCGTTGCGAACAAATCGATGTTGGGTTTCCCCCAATGGTCGAACAGACGATCCGCCACACATTGATTTAGTTGCCATTCCGTGGGTAAAACACTCATCCTTCGGCTCAATGAGTCTGCTAGCAGATTTAACCTTCCCAGAATATGAACTGCTTTCAAGGTAATCTGGTGATCCAGGCACCAACAAAGCAGTCTCCATGTCATCATACAGAGACTGGGCGACTTCGTTCCGCCCTGGCGGTTTATGTAAGTCACAACTGTTGAGTTGTCTGAACGAATAAGAACAATCTTGCCCTGAACTTTCTGTAAGAAATGTTCCAGGCCCAGGACTACTGCTCTTAGCTCCAGTAGATTTATATGTTCCTTTGACTGTTCCGGATTCCAAAGCCCTGATATCGTGGATTCTTCCAGGCAAGCCCCCCAGCCCCCCATCGATGCATCTGTATACACAGTCACCTGAGGGTGGGGAGGGGTTAGCATAACCCCCACCAAGAGATTCTCTGTGTCCAACCACCATTGCAGGTGATGAATCAGAGGCGCCAACACTGACACGTTCGAGTCCAGCGAACCTGTACTCTGGGTCCATTGTGTCATGAGAAACAACTGGATCGGCCACCTGCGTAAGGCGGCCTGAGGAATGACTGGTTCCAATGAAACCATCAACCCCAGCATTCTCAAGTAAACCCGTGCCAGGACATGACGACTGTCGCACACTGACTGAATTAATGAGATGAGTTTCTGAACTCTCTCCTGAGTAGGAAAAACATATCCTGTCTCTAGATCGAAGAACATCCCCAGGTAAACAAACTTCTGGGATGGAGTCAGCTCTGATTTTGGGAAATTGATCATCCAGCCCAAGTCTGTGAGAGTCTTCAAAACAATCTCCAGACTGGCCGATAAACTTTCCTGGGTGTGCGCTTTCAACAGCCAGTCGTCTATGTACGTGTGGACTGCTATGCTTCTCCTGCGGAGGTATGCGGTGATCGCAAGAACCACACGGGTGAAAACCCGAGTAGACGTGGAAATTCCGAAGGGTAACACCCTGAATTCCCACTGTCTGCCCTGGAATGCAAATCTCAGGAAGCGACGGAAACTCCTGTGTATGGGGATGTGGAAATAAGCGTCCTTCAAATCGATCGACGCTGTCCACATTCCCCTCTCTAACCCCGCCAACACCGAGCGCCCCGGTCTCCATCTTGAAACTGGGCGTCTCTATGAACTTGTTCAATAGCTTGAGGTTGAGAATTGGTCTCCACCCTCCGGTGTTTTTTGTTACTAAGAACAGGGTTGAATAGAAGCTCGGACACCTCTGTGCCGGCTGAATAGCTCCTTTTTGTATGAGGGAATTTATTTCCTCCTCGATACACAACCTTTGCTCTGGATCTCTCGGATTTGGAGTCCAGATCGGCACTAGAGACAGTCGCGATGGCGGGCCTGTCATCCAATCGGGATGATACCCGACTGAAAGCCATCGCAAGACTAAACGGTTCTGAGTTAACCGTTCCCACTCTTGCATGTGGTCGGCTAGCCGGCCTCCCACCGGTCCACCTAGGGATAGAGGTGGACATAAGGAGTGCAAGAGCGGCACTGTCTCCTTTGCCAGAAACACCGGAGCGGTTCTCACCGCGGTAAGCGTCCCATCAGGAACGATTACCCCGCCCAGATCCTCGCGCGCCACGACCAGCACCGCGCGCACCTCGGTGCACGGGCGGCTGCCTGGCTGACTGCGCCTGAGGAGCCTGCGCCCCCCTCGCTGCTGGCCGAATCGCACGCGGCCGAGGCCGACGCTGCGATGGTGGTTGGCCTCTGACCTGGCCACCACCACCTCGAGCCTGCAGGGGACGATACGCAGGGGGTGCGGCGCGAACGTTAGCACGACGAAGCACCTCAAACTGCTCGCGCAGCGCCCTCTGGTTATTGACCAGAGTAACCGTCTCCTGGAGGTGCCTACATCCCTCACCTCCAAAGAGACCAGGACCTGTCATAGGCGTACGCAGTAGCCTATTGTACAGGTCCTGGGACGGGCACAGATTGTCCAAGGCAAATGTGCATCTTGCCCGGACACTCCTGGTCACCGCCCGCGTCATACAGTCCAGAGCCAGGTTGATACCATCCTGGATGGCTCGCTGGACTGTGACCGGACTTGGCTGGCGCGATGCGGATGCTGTCACTACCCCCTGTAACAGCTGGGAGACGTGGTACAGAGCGGCAATCGAAGCCCTCCCACTCTCCTCCGCATCACGCAACGCGGTATTTGCTGAACGCAACGTGTTCGAACACAAGACTCCCGTGTCAGAACGGGAGCCTGGCCGCGCATCCTCACCCAAAGCCGCGCGGTCATCCACGCTCGGCTTAGGTACCACACCGTACCGCTGGTAATCCAGGGGCACGATGCGGCAACGCCTGGCCACCTCGCGCGGGGCCTTAGCGAGACGTCCACTCGATTTAATGGACGTCTCCGCCGCCTCGAACATGTCAACGACATGCTCTGCCAGCGGCAGAGAAGGCATAGCGTTAGCAGTAGGCTTACCAGCTAACCACGGCCTGTGATCACGCTGGCTAGCCGACTGCTCCACGGGCAGATCTGGTCTAACACTCACCAACCACTGGCAAGCGTCAGACCAATCCTCCTCCGTGGCTAGCTGCGAGTGCTCTACAAGACGGGGGCCTTCGTCTTCCTCCTGAGCGCAAGCAACAGAGCTTGACGGCGGATACGCTGATATCCCTGGCAAGCCAGGGAGAGCATGCGGGCCTGATAACACCGGCATGCTAATCTCACTGGCTTGACCAGGAGCAGGCCCCGTGGTAGAGCGCGGGGCATATACCGCCCCACCACAGCCCCGGCCAGCACCAGCGATACTCTCGGCAAGCCGAGGTATGCGGTAACGCTGGCCTCCAGCGCCCAGGGCCACAGTCTGAACCGTGGATTCTACCCCTGGGAGAGTAGAACCGTGGAATAAGTCGCCTGTATTCCCCGCGAGGGGTGCACAGGCGTCATAATCCATGGCCACGTCCTCAGACGGCGACCCCAACAGGTAATCCTCATCCTCCTGGCCAGACAGATTAGACTCCGGGTCAGCAAAGAGAGCTAACCCGGACTGGCCAGGGAATGTGCCATACGAGGTACTGGCACCCGCGGCGTGCGGATACCCCTGGACTGATAAGCAGCCCGCGGGTTCCAGCGACAACCGTCCACGGTCCCTATTCGGCGCGGCACTAAGCCTGCTGCCAGGGTCGTGGAACGCCCCCTCTAATGGGGCCACCTCTGAATCTTCGAACAACGGAAGCGTACTAAGGAAAGGTGATTCAGAGGTGGGGATTACCTGCTCCGAAGCAGATGATGAGGCCAACAAAGGATTTGGTCCAGGAAGCATGCCACGAAGCAACTCTGGAACCAAATCCTTTATTGTCCTCCTCATCTCTCCCAACATCTCGGTCCGGAAGGCCTCCATGTCCACCGCGGACGAGGCCTTCCTCTTACCCTTCTTACTCACAACCTCTCTTTTCTGCTTCTTCTTGTCCTCCTCCACCACCTTGTCCTTCGCATGCAAGCTCAAGAATTCGGACATTAGCTCGCCCCCCCAGTGCTTACATATCTCGCAATTAAGCAAGGGACCACAGGGGCTACACTGATAACAGAGATGAGGCACAAACTTGTCCTTCAAATACCGTCCACAGGACGCACAACCAGGTCTCTGAAACAGGGCAAAGGACGAGGAGTATGAGCAATCTAGTTAAGCTCAGAAACTCACCAACTCAAGAGAAGGAAATGATCATAAAGATCAAAATTAATCAGAAAACCAGCTTCGGACAACTTAAATTGTTAATAAAGAGCAAGGCTGATTATGACGTCATTAATCCTATGACAGGAAAAAATCGATCCCCAACAAACATCCAAGTGCAAGGACGACTTGTATCTCTAACCAGAACATGTACAGAATGGACATTTCGACTACACAACCATCAGATATATACTGATAACAATGGCAAATACTGTTAATTATCTCCCTTTCCTCTAAATAATTAACATCACCTCATATCAATAATTAGATACCTGACACCTTGTATAGACAAACCATCCAACGTGATGAACTGGAGCACTCCACCAACTGAACGCCTCTTAACTCTCTCCACCTCTAGGGGAAGGAATTGGATCAAGAGGGCAAAGTGAGAAGACCTTTATACTAGGCCTCCGACTCACTGGACATAAAATTTTTGGTTAGATAACCTAACAGTATTAGTAGGAAATGGAACCATGGTGGAGAGAAACAAACCCTCTGCTGATGTGATGTCCATTAAATGTCGTTACACAGACCTGTGGACATAAACACAAAGAGAGATTAGTATGATATAGCACCTAGTTGAAATAAACCAACTAAACAAGGCGCTTATCACGGTAAGCGCGAGTCCCGGAAACACATTACACCGGGGACAAAACTCGCTAATTTTACTAGAAGTCACCTGATTTAAAGGTCCTGGGCCCTCCTCTGGCGAAGTCATCCTTCCTGCCATCTTTATCAGGGATAAACACTTCCAAATTTTCACAAAAACACTAAGAATTGAGTCAAGAAAAGCTCTATCACAAAAACATGTGTAGACTCTCTGCCAATAAATTAGCAAAGAGGAAGTGCTAGTCTGCGCATGCGCTGTGGTGGGGCTGGCATCCGCCAGACTACGCTCTGACTCCCTGCCCAGTAGGGGCACCTAACTGTTTTAATCTGAGTGTTTATTGAGTGAAAGCCAATATTTAGCAATATCAAAAGTATTAGGGAGGTAAGTATACTCTTGATGTGAAATGGTGGCGACTGATAGCAGCCATTGTAAATCATTGGCTAAGATATCGATAACAAAACGTGTAACTGGTTAATCTATTGCCAAACGCTTTGCAAAAGGCAGATTCATTGCTGGAAATAACTTATACAGTGAGATACAGTACAGCTCAGAAATAACTTA
Source organism: Chaetoderma sp. LZ-2023a (assembly GCA_034401795.1). Classification (NCBI taxonomy): domain Eukaryota; kingdom Metazoa; phylum Mollusca; class Caudofoveata; order Chaetodermatida; family Chaetodermatidae; genus Chaetoderma; species Chaetoderma sp. LZ-2023a. The sequence goes on from CM067372.1 coordinate 141,616,422, forward strand.
ATGTTTCGAAAACAAAATAAAACACTGTTGAATATTTTGAATAGAAATGGATCGGAAGACATTGCTGCCTAATGTCTTTCAATCCAATTACGTTCAAAATATTCAACAGAACATTTCTTACATCGTATTCAAAATTATACTAACTAACATGTTTCTGTTTTTAGTCAACTTATTTATGAGCTTGCCCTTATCTTAGTTGAGGCATGAACATACACAGACTCACCACTGTTAGAAAGCTGAGAAAGGATAGAGATGGTTCTTCACTAGCCTTAGTGTCCTCGAGGATAACCTTTATTAAAAGCCTGTTCCATGGCTGCTTTGCTAGATGGTCAGCTGATAACAGGGTAGAATATATGTAATGACGTTACATTTAATGTACGTTGAATCTTGTAGTAGCAAAGTTCTTTGAAAACAAGTTAAATCTAATTTACTACATAGAATCATGTGTGTACACAAGGACAATGAACTGTATAAAATCTCATACCTGTTAAAAATTTTGTACTTGAACAGTGTTAGCAAATGTTGCAAAAGAAATGACATTGACATGTCTGCACTTAACTCTTGTCGTTTGGAATAGAACAAGAGGCCCAAGGAGCCTGTCTTGCTTACCTGCAATTATTGGCCACTGGCACAACCGAACAAAATGAGACAACCAATGGAAAAATTTACCAATCAGATGTCTGTGAAGAAGGTTTAACCAAGTTTGACTAAAATTGGTCCAGTGGTTAATAAGTTTTTTTTTTAATGATTTTCTCAGAAATTTGCAGAAAATATCAGATGTCACCACAAAAAGCTAAATTCTGATCGATTCATGGCAGACATGTTGTTTTGACATTTCTCCATGGAACAAACTCTAATGGCCCTTAGTCCCAAATCATATCACCCACATTTTGTCCCGACCCATCCAGCCGTTCTGAAGTCGTTTTCGCAAAAACTAGGTCATCCAAGATGGCCGCTGAACCATTTGGCCAATCAAGTTCCCTTGAACAAACTTGGTTCAGCTCTTACCCAAACAGATATTTCATGAGTTTGACATCAATCCCACAAATTGTTTCGGAGAAGATTTTTAGACGTTTATAAAAATCGGCCAAAATCCAAAATGGCCACCATCAATACCGGTCTTAAAGAGCCACCAGCGTTTGACTCCAAAAAGCAGATGCACCCTCAAGCAGGTTTGACTGTATATGCTATGATTTATAAATAGCCGGTTGTGAGAGAGAAACAAATGAATATGTGCTATAGGCACAGCCTATGTCGCGTTGTTAAATATGCCAAAAATAGGATAGACAGACATACACATGAACTAATCTGTGAGTATAGTGTCTTTTTTTTTTATAGCAAAAATGTGTCTTGCTTGACATTTGTTACCGTTAATGTGATAGATATTATTTAACCGTTTAACCCTCAAATTTGTTCATGAAATGTTATATTTTCTCACTGAAAATGTCCATTTGCAGACCAAGAGAAAACAATTTTTGAAAATTTGCCACTGGTATGACTGGCTCGGTTATCAAGCCAGTCATTCCAGTTGTAAATTTTCAAAAATAGTCTTCTCTCGGTCTGCAAATGGACATTTCTCAATACCACTGCAGAAGCCATTTTTGGTTGATATGAATTCACAGAGATCACATACCTAACTTGGAAGAAATTCTGTTTGCGAATGTGAGAGTTTGCTCCATACAAGCAAATGTAGCATCCCGGACATCTCCTGGATGCTATAAAGGAAGCAAAATCATGCATATGTTGTATGACATTGACTTCACTGCTGGATCTGATGATCATGGCATAGTCACCTTTTTATCCATTTGCTCTAGTAACTATCATACATACTGCGCCAATACCAATATATATTTTGTGGCCAAGATTGTGTTTTATAGGACAGATGCTTGAAATAACCACACCCTGCTGCAGATAAAAGGCAAGTAACAAAGCAAAGAACCATACTGCCTCATACGCAGTGGGCGAAAGTGTATAACCACAACCAACAATCAATTACTAGCGCTCATCTAGAAAACATAACTGCAATATATTGATGGTTTTAGAGTAATATGGAGGTCTACTTTTCCGGTTTATGTTAGATGTCACTGTCTTGCCTGAGCATGTTGTCTGTAAGTACATCTGATGGCTTGTTCTTTTCTTCCATAAACTGCCGAGTTTACGAATCACAGGTTATCCAATTCAAATAAGGGTCACCATACTCCACCAACATTTGAAGAGTGTATACCTACAGCTGAGAGGAGAAAGAGAGCCACCATCTAGAGATTAAATACTTTGTTAGAGGCAATTTTATGCTTCTTTGTGCAAATATAAGCTACTTTGACAAAAAGCTTAAAATTCATAATACGTCGAAATCTGCATCTTTTAGTAAACATGGTAGTATAGCATAGAAATAAATATATAACAGCTTACCTGCACCGCTGTTTGCTGTAAATAAATCCAAAGTTGTCGCAGCTGTTGCCCATCAGAAACACAATCAGATATCGAGACAGACTGGCTCTGGTATTGTAGAGAAACAACATTGCTTTTCTGCTGTGAAAGGAATGACTTCAGGAACTGGATGGTTGCTAGTTTGCTTGCTACACGTGCAGAATGAAACACCTCGAGCAATGATGCCAATGTTACACATATAAGTTGTTGAGCCTGTAGAAAGCCAGAAATGTGGTTACAATATTACCTACATTATGTTCCATAAGAGGTGCAAAAAATAATTTCAAAGGGTTGCTCTGTCTCTAATAAACCATTCTATAAGGAAGGATAATGTTTCAACAGAGTGCTTTCCCTCCAGCATCCTTTGCGTGATATGCTTATGACAATATTTGCTTATGTGACGCATGATGTCATTGCACGTGTAATTACGTTACAGATTAAAAACATGTTTTGTTTTTGGTGAGTCACCTTCAAACATGTTTCGTGAAATAGCAGCGCACTCGAAAATAAAATAATTATCGCTCCAAGGAGAAACTTTTTTCTGCTAGTGCAAAGGCCGGTTATTATATGTAATAGAGGGATCTATGCGTATCCAAAGCATTCTTTTTAAAATGATGACATTTTAAATAATTTCGGGAAATTTTTTTTTAAATACAAGATGGCTGCCATAAAAATTTTCCAATCAAAATTCTGAATAGGAGTTCTGGAGCCTACCTACCACCATAGGGTACTTCCACCCAAATTTGGTTGAAATCAGTATAAGTACAAAGGAGGAGATGTGATTTGACGGACGGACAACTGAGCTGTCATGGTATAAGATCACTTAGGGCTTCGGGCCAGGTGAGCTAAAAAAATAACCTGAACTGACACAGTTTCTACACTGCAATTACATTGCAGAATGATATAAATGTATTGTAGTATTGAAATACATGTAGGTGCAGTAATAAAGCTATGTAAACACCTTAGTAATGATGGGCCTGTTGGTTCAATGGTAGCAGAGCTAGACACAAAACAAACCCTGTGTTGCACTAAGTCTAGCTACAGTGAAATAATAGCGCAGACGATATAATTGCATTGTAGTATTAATGAAGATGCAGTTAGTAATGCTAAATAATTATATACTATGAAGGCTGATGACAATGAGCCTGTCGATTTAGATGTAGCAGAGCCAAAAGCAAGATAAACTTAAACTGAAATGACAAAGTTCTGACACTGTGATTACAAGGCAAAACAATATAAATGCACTGTACTATTTATAATAGTAGTAATTAGGCTAATCTAAAGTTTGATGATAATGGATGAAAAATATAACCACGATTGTAAGCCTCTCTCATCGGATGACGCGCTAGGGATCTTATTATCCATGTGCAGAAAATAAATTCAGGAAAATTGAAGTTTTTGCTCAGTGAATGTCCAGTTTCACCCCAAGAGAAGATTATTTTTGCAAATTCACAACTGGTGTTTACAAAAATAGCTTTATTTTCCTGCAAATGAATATTTCTCAAGGCCACTGCAGAGGTTGTTTTGGTCAGCATGTCTATTACAAGGTTAATGGTCAAGATAATTCAAATTTCTGCTTAATCAGAGTTCATTTGCAAGCTAATAGTATATTTTATGAAAATTTACCACTGGAGTAACTGGCTTGGTTATAAAGCCAGTCATTCCATTGATAGATTGTAAAACATAGTTTTCTTGTGGCCTGCTAGTTACATTCCTCAAGACCACTACAATGGCTGTTTTGCCTGATTTGGCCACTATAGGCTTAAGTTGACACAAGCAGGCTTAATACATAGATGCATTTTATGTAGCAATAAGTCACCAAGTACTACAACATACCTGCATGCTTCTGTCTTGTTCTTGCATCATCACACCTGTGATTACTTGCAATGACACTCGGTATAGGGCGCTGTCACATGAACATTCACGTAAATGACATTGTAACATAGTCAAAAGCTGACTGTTCTGTAAAATCAGGCAGCTTACTGTAAAAAAAAAAATGAAATGCAGTCAAACATGCTCCAGAAGCCACCCGACATTGGGCCAAAAAATAGTGGTTTTACAACCTGGTTTAATAGAGGAATCCAATCTGTCAGTCAAGTATAAGACGTCACAATCAAATACACTACAGAAAGACTGACCTCTAAATTAAAATACACCATGAATGGCGTATCTAAGTTAATCAGGAACTCATAATAAGTCCATCCATCATCTGTAGAAATTTTATGTCTTTACTACTTAATATCTATTCTGTTGAATATTTTGAAACTAATTTGACTGGGTGCTGTTGCTGGGCAGCAACAGCACACACGCAAATCGGTTTCAAAATACTCAACAGCTTAGATACAAGTATAGTTTTCTAGAAATTGAGATTCTGGGAATAACGGTTCAATGGCTCCAAACACAGGCAAATCGTGGGCGGACCTTGGCTATAGATGGGTGGGGAATGGCTAAAAGTGGATTCATTCAATAACTACCATCTTGTCGTATATCCTATAGTGATGACTTGTATTAGCCCATTATTGGTCAAGCAAATGGTCTTGATGAATGTGTAGATACAGGCCAAGACTTTTTTTGAACATTTATCACTAAAATGACTGGCTTGATAAATGGGACAGTCATTCCAGTGGTATATTTTCAGTCTTCTCTTGTCCTGCAGACATTCACTGAACAAAAATTCTCTTGTCAAATTCTTACCATTAAAGTATTAATAAATGAGCTGACCTGTCTATAGTGACCACTTATTGGGGCTCGAAAAGGGTAGATAACTGAATGCTCTATGGTCAAAATTGGTAAAAGAAAATAGAAATATGTTGATGACTGGTTTGAGTATCGTTTTAAATACATTCTTGGGATCCAAATGGACATTTCTAAACCCTACTGCAGAAAACCACTATAACGTTAAGATAAGTTTGAATGTACATGCAAAGTTAGTTATCAGCTTGTTTACATCAAGAAATTAAAAATCAGATTCTGTAGCTGAAGATTGGTCTAATAGCTTTAGTTAACCGAATTGTCTTCAATAGCCTCAGGCAATGCCATTATGAAAATGAAAGTCAGTAATGATGCTAAAAGTAAATTACCATTACAGAAAACCTAAAATTTCAGCAGGAAATTGATTATTAGCATTACATGCAACCAGACAGTCTAGTTGAATCTTTCTTGTCACACCCATATGCTTCTTCCATCACTGACCTGTCCTTCCATTATCACTGGCTGTCGTTGTATTACCACTAGGCAGCAGTGAACACAGATACTGCAGACATTTCACCTGAACCCGCTCTGATGGTTCAGGACTTCTTGTCACATGGTTCAACACTGTCAAAAATTGACAATAGCATTTAGGTACATGTGGAACATAAAACATTATGGCTGCAATTCAAAGAGGGTTTAAATCTCGGATTAACCTAAACCTGGTAACAAATCACTACTTAAACTGGGTAATAAGAGATTTATTACCATTTGTACCAGGTTTAACTTTAAACTGAGTCCATAATTAGATAACGAGTTTAAACCAGGTAACAGCTAGCCATGGGCTAAACCACATTTATACCCTATTAAAATGTGTTTATTTCATCACCATTCATCTGAATGCAATTTTACATGTGAAGTAAAATTGTGTATTAATAAGAAAACCATTATATACACTTCAAACCAGCAATACATAAGGAGCATGCATTAGACTTGCTCTTCTGGCCAATTGAGGTAATAATATCTTCTATAGCTGATCATATAATCTCAGCTACATTTGCGTTAAGCCGATTAACCATCACGTTCTACAGGTAAAATACTGTTTAATCTTAAAACAATTTGACTGAAAGCCATTGTTTCCAGCGAGAGGAACTACTTTCAATCACACAGATTTCAAAATATTCAGCAGGTTACATCATGCTACGACCCTGGAAACAAGCAGTGTATTTTGAAAACATTTTGATCGAAACTCATTTATTCCTCCAGAAACCAATTTTCAATTACAATGTTAAACAAGAGCTCCGCAAGCGGTGCATAATACCCCGCCATGATGACAAACCAATGAATGAGAGCTATCAGAAAATATTTATTTCTTCCGCAGACCCAGACCAGTCCTCCTTATGAAGTGTTAAAGCGATCCGTTAAATGGTCAAGCACATATTTTCCGGAAACCAATTTTCAAGATAGCCCCACTCACTGGCGGCCATATTGGATTTCAGATTATAGTAAATTTAAATAAGTTTCTTCACCAGACATATTCCAACCACTCTATGAAGTGATCCGATAAATGGTAACTGAGATATCATCGAGAAACCAACTTTCATGATGGCAGCCTGCGGGTGGTGGTGGTTGGAGGATCATCGGTATTTTCCATAGGTTTCTTCCCCAGACCTAGTCAAAGAACCTATGAAGTTTAAAAGTGATCCAATAAACGGGAACAGAGTTATCATCCGGAAACCAATTTTCAAGATGGTGGCTGGTGGCCATCTTGAATTTCGGATCAGTGTCAATTTCGATAGGTTTATTCTCCAAACCTAGTCCAACCACCCTATCAAGTTTCAAAGCGATCCGATAAACGGTAACGGAGTTATCATCTGGAAACCAATTTTCAAGATGGCCACCGGTGGCTGGCGGCAATCTTGGATTTCTGGTCATTGTCAATTTCGATAGGTTTCTTCCCTAGAGGTAGTCCAACCACCCTATGAAGTGTCAGAGCGATCCGATAAACGATAACAGAGTTATCATCTGGAAACTTATTTTCAAGATGTCCACCAGTGGCTGGTGGCCATCCTGAATTTCGGATCAGTATCGATTTCGAAAGGTTTTTTCCCCAGACCTAGCCCAACCACCCTATGAAGTTTCAAATCGACCCGATAAACGGTAATTTAATAAAATCTCAGATTTTCATGCAAAAAATTGATGAATCAAAATTTTAAATGGATGTTTAGAGTCTATGGCCATAGGATCCTTTCAACCTAATTTGGTTAAGACCGGTCAAGATGGTAATGAGAAGAAGCATTTTGACAATTTCTGGTACATTTTTCATCAAATCTAAGGTTTTCACCCAAAAGATTGATGAATCAAAATTCCGAATGGATGTCCTGGAGCCTACGACCATAGGGTACTTCCAGCCAAATTTGGTTGAAATCGCCCATGCGGTTAATGAGTAGTAGTGTTTTAAAGCAAAAGTTGATGGACAAACGATGGACGGTCGCCACGGCATAAGCTCACTTGGCCAGGTGAGTTAAAAATGACCAGCGGTGATTTGACTATATAGTGAGATAATAATGTGGTGCCTATACACAATATTATTTGTACTACTGTATGTATGATTACTGTATTCCGGGGCTGTAGTAGTAGAAACATCCTACACCTGCAATCAGTCCTTCTTCGATTTTGCCCACTGTGTCTTGTTCTCAGTCGAAATCCTTAGCTTCCTCAGGTCCATTCTTGACTTGAGTGTACAGAGTCCTGCTTTCTTGAGGTCACCTCGTAGCATGCTTAGCAGATTTATGCAATGACGTCCTCTCCTGGCTTTGTATTTGCTGGCTCCGAGTAGGGTGAATTCCAAGGCTCTGTGCTGGTGTCTCTTCAGGCATCCTTAGCACATGGCCAAACATGGACCATCTTTGCTGGGCGACTTTTACAGACAGTGGCGACGTATTACACATCTTGTATAGTGCATCGTTGGAAATTATGCTGTCTGGCCATCGGTGTCCAGTGATGGTGCGTAGGTGTTTGCGGTGCCAGGCGTCGAGTTTGTTTAGAGCTGTCTTTGGAGATGCCCAGCCGTTACAGTTATAAAGCATCAAGGATATGCAGATTGCATTGTATAAACGTACCCTCTTTATCAACGGCATCTTTGCTCTACGAATCCATAGCTTCCAGAAGGACTGGAAAGCTATGTTCCCCATGACGCAGCATGTTGAAATGGCAGCAGTACTGCAAAGCAGTAATCCCAGGATTTTACCTTTCCTCCATGGTTCGCTGCCATGGGTCATCATTTTCTATAGTATCATACTTTGTCAATAGGTATATGTGGGTGAACTCTGCTTTGGATTCATTCATAAAGAGATTCTCAATTTTTAGTTTGTTTTCAGCTATTGGGAGAAGTTTGTCAAGGGGTTTCTTTTCCTCGTCTACGAAGTCCACATCGTTGGCATATTCCATCTCTAGCGGCCTGCCTAGTATTGGCACTGGGGGAAGGGGGGGGGGCACGGGAGGGGGGTTGGTCTTGTGGAACTTTCTCGCACAGATTTCAATGCGGCAGTAAGGTAGCAGGTGAAAAGAACCAGAGATAAACCATCACCCTGTGGGGAGCCAATTGATGTATCAAACTCTACAGACTTCACTGACTTGACTCGTACTCTCAGCTTGGTGTCTGCAAGCATTAGTCTTACTAGTTGTAGCTCATCTTCATTGCAACTGGCCTGGTGTAGTACATCTAGGATCTTTGAGCGTCTAATTGTGTCGAAGGCTCGTGACATGTCAATGCCCATTTTGTGGAAGTCTCAGTGTTTGGACACGACTACCAACACAAGCATGCATTGAGCCCATACAATGTCTGTGCAGCTGCATCCACGTTTGAAGCCACTTTGACATGATCCGGCGAAGTAATCGATCTTGTCTCGGATGCGGCATAGAGTAACATTGGATACGATTTTCCATATGCTGTTCAGGAGCACAATGGGCCACAGATTAAACGAAATCTAGGATTTCTTTTTTCACGAGAGAGTTGATACTTACCTCCCTAATACTTTTGATATTGCTAAATATCGGCTTTCACTCAATAAACACTCAGATTAAAACAGTTAGGTGCCCCTACTGGGCAGGGAGTCAGAGCGTAGTCTGGCGGATGCCAGCCCCACCATCGCGCATGCAGACTAGCACTTCCTCTGACTAATTTATTGGCTGATACACATGCAACTATTAAGAGCCTGAAGACCGAGCCTCTGTGGGGTGGAGAGGCCGGGTCCGTATCTAGGGAGGTAAGTATCAACTCTCTCGTGAGAAAAGAAATCCTAGATTTCGTTTATTTCACATCAAGAGTATACTTACCTCCCTAATACTTTTGATATTGCCAGAATTCGACAGTGAATTCGGCGGGAGGGAGGCGAGGTCAAAAGACCAGCTCATCCCTATACGCTTTTCTGCGTTTAAGGCACTTAAACTTCTGAAACTGTATGAAAAACAGTCAGGATTTGACTAACCATCGGATAACACCACCGATGTATGAGAGATGACCGAATGTCATATGCGCTCCCCCCCTCCTTCCTGGGAGGAAGAGTCGAATGACCTCAATGTCCTATACGCTCTCTACGTACAAGTGCCATGTACTACAGGACAGAGACGAAAAAACTCCATTTCCGTATACTCTCAACAATGAACCACATAAATACACAAAACCATCATCATATTAATAACGGGTAACGTGACAAGACAATCAACAATGGACAACTCATACACAAGACTGACCTTGTTGAAAATGGCTGCTGACATCCTCTTCCCATTGGTGAAGAACGATGCAGTCCCAAAAAAGTGGTTGTTTCCATCAATTAATTGTGAAATATATAAGCAATGAGGAAACCCCATCAAAAATATAAGCCTAGTTATCTTTTCAAAATCGACAAGGCGAGAGGATTAGAGGTGTCACGGAGATAATGGTCTGTAAAACTTGACTCACAGTGCCACTGAGCCACCGACATAATATCATCCACAGGGACCCCATTAAATAGGGCAGTGGATGTCACTACGCCGCGGACACTGTGAGCCTTGGCCACGTCAACCTGCTTCCCGGTGGCGGATTTATGACAAAACTGAATGCATTCTACAATCCACCTGGAAATGGTGTCCTTAGAAGCCCTGCCATGGGGTTCAATATATGACAACCATAACGCCGACTGGTCGGTGCGCCACTCCGATGTACGTTGTTTGTACCGGAGAAGCGCCCGGACGGGACACCATGCTTTAGAATTAGGATCATATCTAGTTAAAACAGGCAAAACAATAGGTTGACCTGGATATTTCAACGACTGATTCTTAGCCAAGAAATTAATCCTAGGTAACAGCTTAAGGCCTTCCCCTGAAACCACAAAACGGTCATCCTCGGCTGATAAGGCATGAATTTCACTTCTATGCCTAGCCGAGGCCGCAGCAATTAAAAACACAGTCTTCAGTGTTAATAGTTTCATAGAAATGGAACTAAGTGGTTCAAACGGCTTATCACCTAGTACTTGAAGCACTAGCGATAAACTCCAAGACGGAATCACAGGGGGATTCCTTGGTCTTAGATTGCCCATGCCTTTAATTAATACATTCAATGTATTTACTTCATCACTTCCCCTCTTAGCCAAGCAAGGAATAACAGACATTAAAGCTGACTTATAACCAGCAATAGAGTTAGGCTTGTGGCTATAGGCATCATACAGGTGACAGAGGAAATCAGCTACTACCTGAATAGATGAATCCATTGGATCAATACATCTTTTTGAGCACCATTCTGCAAATCTGTTGATTTTATAATTATATGCTCTGGAGGTTGACCCCCTCCTGGCTTTGGCCATAAACATGGCTGCTTGCTCAGAAAAGCCCTCCTTAATTCTAGATTCCTTGACAACATCCACGCAGTCAATCTGAACATTGACGGATTGTTGTGAAGGGCCTTGCCCTGGAAGATAATATCGTCCATCAGAGGCAGAGGAACCGGATTGCAGACCAGAAGGTCCAGCAGATCCGTATACCATGATCGGCTTGGCCAATCCGGGGCGATCAGAAGCACTTGGCATTCCTCTTGTCTGATTTTCTGAAGAATTTTTGGAATCAGGATTGCTGGAGGGAGTGCGTATGCATACATTCTCTCCCAGCTGATAGCTAACGCATCTGTTGCGAAAGCGCTTGGATCCGGAATCGGAGAGACGTACGTCGTCATCTTCGCATTCTTCTTCGTTGCGAACAAATCGATGTTGGGTTTCCCCCAATGGTCGAACAGACGATCCGCCACACATTGATTTAGTTGCCATTCCGTGGGTAAAACACTCATCCTTCGGCTCAATGAGTCTGCTAGCAGATTTAACCTTCCCGGAATATGAACTGCTTTCAAGGTAATCTGGTGATCCAGGCACCAACAAAGCAGTCTCCATGTCATCATAGAGACTGGGCGACTTCGTTCCGCCCTGGCGGTTTATGTAAGTCACAACTGTTGAGTTGTCTGAACGAATAAGAACAATCTTGCCCTGAACTTTCTGTAAGAAATGTTCCAGGCCCAGGACTACTGCTCTTAGCTCCAGTAGATTTATATGTTCCTTTGACTGTTCCGGATTCCAAAGCCCTGATATCGTGGATTCTTCCAGGCAAGCCCCCCAGCCCTCCATCGATGCATCTGTATACACAGTCACCTGAGGGTGGGGAGGGGTTAGCATAACCCCCACCAAGAGATTCTCTGTGTCCAACCACCATTGCAGGTGATGAATCAGAGGCGCCAACACTGACACGTTCGAGTCCAGCGAACCTGTACTCTGGGTCCATTGTGTCATGAGAAATAACTGGATCGGCCGCCTGCGCAAGGCGGCCTGAGGAATGACTGGTTCCAATGAAACCATCAACCCCAGCATTCTCAAGTAAACCCGTGCCAGGACATGACGACTGTCGCACACTGACTGAATTAATGAGATGAGTTTCTGAACTCTCTCGTGAGTAGGAAAAACATATCCTGTCTCTAGATCGAAGAACATCCCCAGGTAAACAAACTTCTGGGATGGAGTCAGCTCTGATTTTGGGAAATTGATCATCCAGCCCAAGTCTGTGAGAGTCTTCAAAACAATCTCCAGACTGGCCGATAAACTTTCCTGGGTGTGCGCTTTCAACAGCCAGTCGTCTATGTACGTGTGGACTGCTATGCTTCTCCTGCGGAGGTATGCGGTGATCGCAAGAACCACACGGGTGAAAACCCGAGGAGCCGTGGAAATTCCGGAGGGTAACACCCTGAATTCCCACTGTCTGCCCTGGAATGCAAATCTCAGGAAGCGACGGAAACTCCTGTGTATGGGGATGTGGAAATAAGCGTCCTTCAAATCTATCGACGCTGTCCACATTCCCCTCTCTAACCCCGCCAACACCGAGCGCACAGTCTCCATCTTGAAACTGGGCGTCTCTATGAACTTGTTCAATGGCTTGAGGTTGAGAATTGGTCTCCACCCTCCGGTGTTTTTTGTTACTAGGAACAGGGTTGAATAGAAGCCCGGACACCTCTGTGCTGGCTGAATAGCTCCTTTTTGTATGAGGGAATTTATTTCCTTCTCGATACACAACCTTTGCTCTGGATCTCTCGGATTTGGAGTCCAGATCGGCACTAGAGACAGTCGCGATGGCGGGCCTGTCATCCAATCGGGATGATACCCGACTGAAAGCCATCGCAAGACTAAACGGTCCTGAGTTAACCGTTCCCACTCTTGCATGTGGTCGGCTAGCCGGCCTCCCACCGGTCCACCTAGGGATAGAGGTGGACATAAGGAGTGCAAGAGCGGCACTGTCTCCTTTGCCAGAAACACCGGCGCGGTTCTCACCGCGGTAACCGTCCCGTCAGGAACGATTACCCCGCCCAGATCCTCGCGCGCCACGACCCGCACCGCACGCACCTCGGTGCGCGGGCGGCTGCCTGGCTGACTGCGCCTGAGGAGCCTGCGCCCCCCTCGCTGCTGGCCGAATCGCACGCGGCCGAGGCCGACGCTGCGATGGTGGTTGGCCTCTGACCTGGCCACCACCACCTCGAGCCTGCAGGGGACGATACGCAGGGGGTGCGGCGCGAACGTTAGCATGACGAAGCACCTCAAACTGCTCGCGCAGCGCCCTCTGATTATTGACCAGAGTAACCGTCTCCTGGAGGTGCCTACATCCCTCACCTCCAAAGAGACCAGGACCTGTCATAGGCGTACGCAGTAGCCTATTGTACAGGTCCTGGGACGGGCACAGATTGTCCAAGGCAAATGTGAGCCTTGCCCGGACACTCCTGGTCACCGCCCGCGTCATACAGTCCAGAGCCAGGTTGATACCATCCTGGATGGCTCGCTGGACTGTGACCGGACTTGGCTGGCGCGATGCGGATGCTGTTACTACCCCTTGTAACAGCTGGGAGACGTGGGACAGAGCGGCAATCGAAGCCCTCCCACTCTCCTCCGCATCACGCAACGCGGTATTTGCTGAACGCAACGCGTTCGAACACAAGACTCCCGTGTCAGAACGGGAGCCTGGCCGCGCATCCTCACCCAAAGCCGCGCGGTCATCCACGCTCGGCTTAGCTACCACACCGTACCGCTGGTAATCCAGGGGCACGATGCGGCAACGCCTGGCCACCTCGCGCGGGGCCTTAGCGAGACGTCTACTCGATTTAATGGACGTCTCCGCCGCCTCGAACATGTCAACGACATGCTCTGCCAGCGGCAGAGAAGGCATAGCGTTAGCAGTAGGCTTACCAGCTAACCACGGCCTGTGATCACGCTGGCTATCCGACTGCTCCACGGGCAGATCTGGTCTAACACTCACCAACCACTGGCAAGCGTCAGACCAATCCTCCTCCGTGGCTAGCTGCGAGCGCTCTACAAGACGGGGGCCTTCGTCTTCCTCCTGAGCGCAAGCAACAGAGCTTGACGGCGGATACGCTGATATCCCTGGCAAGCCAGGGAGAGCATGCGGGCCTGATAACCCCGGCATGCTAATCTCACTGGCTTGACCAGGAGCAGGCGCCGTGGTAGAGCGTGGGGCATATACCGCCCCACCACGGCCCCGGCCAGCACCAGCGACACTCTCGGCAAGCCGAGGTATGCGGTAACGCTGGCCCTCAGCGCCCAGGGCCACAGTCTGAACCGTGGATTCTACCCCTGGGAGAGTAGAACCGTGGAATAAGTCGCCTGTCTTCCCCGCGAGGGGTGCACAGGCGTCATAATCCATGGCCACGTCCTCAGACGGCGACCCCAACAGGTAATCCTCATCCTCCTGGCCAGACAGATTAGACTCCGGGTCAGCAAAGAGAGCTAACCCGGACTGGCCAGGGAAGGTGCCATACGAGGTACTGGCACCCGCGGCGTGCGGATATCCCTGGACTGATAAGCAGCCCGCGGGTTCCAGCGACAACCGTCCACGGTCCCCGTTCGGCGCGGCACTAAGCCTGCTGTCAGGGTCGTGGAACGCCCCCCTCTAATGGGGCCACCTCTGAATCTTCGAACAACGGAAGCGTACTAAGGAAAGGTGATTCAGAGGTGGGGATTACCTGCTCCGAAGCAGATGATGAGGCCAGCAAAGGATTTGGTCCAGGAAGCATGCCACGAAGCAACTCTGGAACCAAATCCTTTATTGTCCTCCTCATCTCTCCCAACATCTCGGTCCGGAAGGCCTCCATGTCCACCGCGGACGAGGCCTTCCTCTTACCCTTCTTACTCACAACCTCTCTTTTCTGCTTCTTCTTGTCCTCCTCCACCACCTTGTCCTTCGCCTGCAAGCACAAGAATTCGGACATTAGCTCGCCCCCCCCAGTGCTTACATATCTCGCAATTAAGCAAGGGACCACAGGGGCTACACTGATAACAGAGATGAGGCACAAACTTGTCCTTCAAAAACCGTCCACAGGACGCACAACCAGATCTCTGAAACAGGGCAAAGGACGAGGAGTATGAGCAATCTAGTTAAGCTCAGAATAAACGAAATCTAGGATTTCTTTTTTCACGAGAGAGTTGATACTTACCTCCCTAATACTTTTGATATTGCTAAATATCGGCTTTCACTCAATAAAACACTCAGATTAAAAACAGTTAGGTGCCCCTACTGGGCAGGGAGTCAGAGGTAGTCCGGCGGATGGTCGCCCCACCACCGCGCATGCGCCGACTACTACTTCCTCTGGCTCATTTATTGGCTAACACATGCAACTACCAAGAGCCTGAAGACCGAGCCTCTGTGGGGCGGAGAGGCCGGGTCAGTATCTAGGGAGGTAAGTATCAACTCTCTCGTGAAAAAAGAAATCCTAGATTTCGTTTATTTCACATCAAGAGTATACTTACCTCCCTAATACTTTTGATATTGCCAGAATTCGAAAGTGAATCTGGCGGGAGGGAGGCGAGGTCAAAAGACCAGCTCTTCCCTATACGCTTTCAAGCGTTTAAGGCACTTATGACGTCTGAAACTGTGTGAAAACACAGTCAGGATTTGATAAACCATCGGATAACACAACCGATGCCTGAGAGATGACCGATTTGTCATATGCGCTCCCCCCCCTCCCTTGGGAGGAAGATAAAATGACCTCAATGTCCTACACGCTCTCTTCGTACTAGTGCTAAGTACTATAGGACAGAGACGAAAAGGCTCCATTTTCGTATACTCTCTCTAAAGAACCACAACCCACATAAACCATCACCATATTAATAACACTGGGTAACGTGACAATACAACACAATGAACAACACATGAACAAGACTGACCTTGTTGTACTAGGAAGCTGTCATCATGAATCCAGTAGAGAAGGATGATACAGTCCCGACAAGTGGTTGTCACCGTCGCTGAATGGCGAAGTATATAAGCAATGCGGAGGCACTCTTCACAAACATAAAGCGGTTATTGTTTCAAAATCGACAAGGCGAGAGGGTTAGAGGTGTCACGGAGGTAATGGTCTGTAAAACTTGACTCACAGTGCCACTGAGCCACTGACATAATATCATCCACAGGGACCCCATTAAAAAGGGCAGTGGATGTCACGACACC
Source organism: Chaetoderma sp. LZ-2023a (assembly GCA_034401795.1). NCBI lineage: Eukaryota > Metazoa > Mollusca > Caudofoveata > Chaetodermatida > Chaetodermatidae > Chaetoderma > Chaetoderma sp. LZ-2023a. The sequence goes on from CM067372.1 coordinate 141,632,559, forward strand.
GCGGACACTGTGAGCCTTGGCCACGTCAACCTGTCGCCCGGTGGCGGATTTGTGACAAAATTGAATACATTCCACAATCCACCTAGAAATGGTGTCCTTAGACGCCCTACCATGGGGTTCAATATATGACAACCATAACGCTGACTGGTCGGTACGCCACTCCGAAGTACGCTGTTTGTACCGGAGCAGCGCCCGTACGGGGCACCATACTTTAGAATTAGGATCATATCTAGTTAAAGATGGCAAAAAAATAGGCTGACCTGGATATTTCAATGACTGATTTTTAGACAAGAAATTAATCCTAGGTAGAAGCTTAAGGCCTTCCCCTGTAACCACAAAACGGTCAACCTCGGCTGATAAGGCGTGAATTTCACTCCTACGCCTCGCCGAGGCCGCAGCAATTAAAAATACAGTTTTAAGAGTTAACATTTTCATAGAAATGGAACTAAGTGGTTCAAAAGGCTTATCACCTAGTACCTGGAGCACCAGTGATAAACTCCAAGACGGAATCAGTGGAGGATTCCTTGGTCTTAGATTGCCCATGCCTTTAATTAATACATTTAATGTACTTACTTCATCACTCCCCCTATTAGCCAAGCAAGGAATAACAGTCATTAAAGCTGACTTATAACCAGCAATAGAGTTAGGCTTGAGGCTATAGGCATCATATAGGTGACAGAGGAAATCAGCCACTACCTGAATAGATGATTCCATTGGATCAATACATCTTTTTGAGCACCATTCTGCAAATCTGTTGATTTTATAATTATATGCTCTGGAGGTTGACCCCCTCCTGGCTTTGGCCATAAACATGGCCGCTTGCTCAGAAAAGCCCTCCTTAATTCTAGATTCCATGACAACATCCACGCAGTCAATCGGAACATTGACGGATTGTCGTGAAGGGCCTTGCCCTGGAAGATAAGGTTGTCCATCAGAGGCAGCGGAACCGGATTGCAGACCAGAAGGTCCAGCAGATCCGTATACCACGATCGGCTTGGCCAATCCGGGGCGATCAGAAGCACTTGGCACTCCTGCTGCCTGATTTTCTGAAGCACCTTTGGAATCAGGATTGCTGGGGGGAATGCGTATGCATACATTCCCTCCCAGCTGATAGCTAACGCATCTGTTGCGAAAGCGCTTGGGTCTGGAATCGGAGAGACGTACGTCGTCATCTTCGCATTCTTCTTCATTGCGAACAAATCTATGTTGGGTTTCCCCCAATGGTCGAACAGACGATCCGCCACACATTGATTTAGTTGCCATTCCGTGGGTAAAACACTCATCCTTCGGCTCAATGAGTCTGCTAGCAGATTTAACCTCCCCGGAATATGAACTGCTTTCAAGGTGATCACATGATCCAGGCACCAACAAAGCAATTTCCATGTCATCATACAGAGACTGGGCGACTTCGTTCCGCCCTGGCGGTTTATGTAAGTCACTACTGTCGAGTTGTCTGAACGAATGAGAACAATCTTGCCCTGAACATTCTTTAAGAAATGTTCCAGGCCCAGGACTACTGCTCTTAGCTCTAGTAGATTGATATGTTCCTTGGACTGATCCAGATCCCAAAGCCCTGATACTGTGGACTCTTCCAGACAAGCTCCCCATCCCTCCATCGATGCATCTGTATACACAGTCACCTGAGGGTGGGGAGGGGTTAGCAAAACCCCCGGCAAGAGATTCTCTGTATTCAACCACCATTGCAGGTGGTGAATCAGAGGCGCCAACACCGACACGTTCGAGTCCAGCGAACCTGAACTCTGGGTCCACTGTGTCATGAGAAACAACTGGATCGGGCGCCTGCGCAAGCCGGCCTGCGGAATGACTGGTTCCAAAGAAACCATCAAGCCCAGCATTCTCAAGTAAACCCGTGCCAGGACATGACGACTGTCGCACACCGACTGAATTACCGAGATGAGTATTTGAACCCTCTCCTGAGTGGGGTACACATACCCCGTCTCCAGATCGAAGAACATGCCCAGGTAAACAAACTTCTGGGATGGAGTTAGCTCTGATTTCGGGAAATTGATCACCCAGCCCAAGTCCGAGAGAGTTTTCAAAACAATCTCCAGATTGGCTGACAACGATTCCCGGGTGTGTGCTTTCAACAGCCAGTCGTCTATGTACGTGTGGACTGCTATGCTTCTCCTGCGGAGGTATGCAGTGATCGCGAGAACCACACGGGTGAAGACCCGAGGAGCCGTGGAAATTCCGAAGGGTAACACCCTGAATTCCCACCGCCGGCCCTGAAATGCAAATCTCAGGAAGCGACGGAAACTCCTCTCTATGGGAATGTGGAAATAAGCATCCTTCAAATCTATCGACGCTGTCCACATTCCTTGCTCTAACCCCGCCAACACCGAGCGCACAGTCTCCATCTTGAAACTGGGTGTCTCGATGAACTTGTTCAACGGCTTGAGGTTGAGAATCGGCCTCCACCCTCCGGTGTTTTTTGTTACCAAGAACAGGGTTGAATAGAAGCCCGGGCACCTCTGTGCCGGCTGAATGGCTTCTTTTAGTATGAGGGAATTTATTTCCTCCTCTATACACAACCTCTGATCCGGATCCCGTGGAATGGGAGTCCAGATCGGCGCGAGAGACAGTCGCGATGGCGGGCCTGTCACCCAGTCGGGACGATACCCGACCGAAAGCCATCGCAAGACTAAACGGTCCTGAGTCATCCGCCCACCGGTCCACCTAGGGATAGAGGTGGACATAAGGAGGGCCAGAGTGGCACTGTTCTCTCGGCCTGAAACACCGGAGTGGTTCCCACCACGGTAACCAGGCCATCAGGCCCGATTACCGCGACCAGATCCCCGCGTGCCCCGCCCAGCGCCGCGCGCACCACAGTGCGCGGGCGGCTGTCTGGCTGGGTGCGGCTGGGGAGACTGCGCCCCCCTCGCTGCTGGCCGAATCGCCCGTGGCCTAGGCCTACGTTGCGACGGTGGCTGGCCTCTGACCTGGCCAGCACCACCTCGAGCCTGCAGAGGACGATACGCAGGGGGTGCCGCGCGAACACGCTCCCGCAGGAGCACCTCAAATTGTTCCCGCAGCGCCCTCTGGTTATTAACCAGAGTGACCGTCTCCTGGAGGTGCCTGCATCCCTCACCTCCAAAGAGACCAGGACCTGTCATAGGCGTCCGCAGCAGCCTATTATACAGGTCCTGGGACGGGCACAGATTGTCAAGCGCAAACGTGCGCCTCGCCCGGACACTTCTGGTTACCGCCCGCGTCAAACAGTCCAAAGCCAGGTTGATACCATCCTGAATGGCTCTCTGGACTGTTACCGGGCTTGGTTGGCGTGATGCGGAAGCCGCTACCACCCCCTGTAGCAGCTGGGAGACGTGGGACAGAGCGGCAATCGACGCCCTCCCACTCTCCTCCGCATCCCGCAGCGCGGCATTCGCCGAACGCAACGCGTTCGAGCACAAGACTCCCGTGTCAGAACGGGAGCCCGGCCGCGCATCTTCGCCCAAAGCCGCGCGATCATCAACGCTTGGCTTCGGCACCACACCGTACCGCTGGTAATCCAGGGGCACGATGCGGCACCGCTTCGCCACCTCGCGAGGGGCCTTCGCGAGACGTCCATTCACCTTAATGGACGCCTCTGCCGCTTCGAACATGTCCACGACATGCTCAGCAAGCGGCAGAGATGGCATAGCGGTAGCCGCCGGCCTACCAGCTAACCGCCGGCCTACCAGCTAACCACGGCCTATGGTCACGCTGGCTAGCCGGCAGCTCCACGGGTAGATCGGGCCGAACACTTACCAGCCACTGGCAAGCGTCCGACCAATCCTCCTCCGTGGCTAACTGCGAGCGCTCTACTAGATGAGGGCCTTCGTCTTCCTCCAGAGCACTCGCAGTTGATGTCGACGGCGGGTAAGCTGATACCCCTGGCAAGCCTGGAAAAGCATGCGGGCCCGAGAGAGCAGGCATGCTAAATTCCGCGGCTTGACCAGGAGCAGGCGCCGTGGCAGAGCGTCGGGTAAACACCGCTCTACCACGGGTCTGACCAGCACCAGCAATACCATCGGCAAGCCGAGGTATGCGGTATCCGTGGTCAACAGCACCGCCCGGGGACACCCTCTGGACCGTGAAATCTACTCCTGCGTGAGTAGAACCACGGAACACGTCGCCTGCATTCCCCGCGAGGGGTGCACAGACGTCGTATTCCATGGCCACGTCCTCAGAAGGCGACCCCAGCAGGAGATCCTCTTCTTCCTGGCCAGAAAGATTAGACTCCGGGTCAGCAAAGAGAGCTAACCCGGACTGGCCAGGAAAGGTGCCATAGGAGGCTTTGACACCTTCGGCGCGCGGATACCCGGGGTCTGATGAGCAGACCGCGGGTCCCAGCAACAACCGCTGTCCACGGCCCCTCGGCGCGGCGCCATGCCTGCTGCCAGGGTCTTGGACTGCCCCCAACAAAGGGGCCACCTCTGAATCCACAACCGGACCGGACCTAAAGAGACCGGATTCAGAGGCGGGGATCACCTGCTCGTAAGCAGATGCTGAGGACAACAAAGGAGCTGGCCCAGGGAGCATGCCACGAAGCAACTCTGGGACCAGGTCCTTTATTGTCCTCTGCATCTCTTGCAACATTTCGGACCTGAAGGCCTCCATATCCACCGCGGATGAGGCCTTCTTCTTACCCTTCTTACAAACTTTCTCCTTCTTCTTCCTCTCTTCCTCCATCACCTTCTCCCTTGCCTGCAATGCGAGAAAATCAGACATTAATTCGCCCCCCCACTGCTTACATACGTCGCACTTCAGCAACGGTCCACAGGGACTGCAGCTGAAGCACAAGTGCGGAACGAAGCGGCTTTTAAGAAACCTCCCGCAGGACGGGCAACCAGGTCTCTGAAACAGGACAAAGGACAGGGACAATGAGCAAGATAGTTAAGGTTAGCGAACTCAAAACCAACTAAAAAGAGAGGGACAGGATCATCAAGATCGGAAATCAAGAAGAACCAGCCATGGACAAAACGTTAATTGTTAACAAAAGGCCAAGGCCGATTATGACGTCATCACTCTCGTGACAACACACGTGTCATGC